>CP073645.1:28067500-28667500 GCA_018223645.1 Jasminum sambac | reverse complement strand
GAATGAAATCTACTAATTGTGAAAAATCAATTCAATATTAATTGATTCAAGCTAAATGTAGTACCAATTCAATATTTATAAAGTTTATATAATATACGTGTAGGTTCACCATAAGATTATTGTTAATCATATTGGACATATATTTGAATAATGTGTGACTCATAAAGCGTGTTATTAAGGTTGATTTTTTGTTCAAATATGTATATTATCTAAATTTTGTTCTCAAATACTATATTCTTACTTTAAATCATCAATTACATAACCTGATATAGTATTTTTCTTACAAGATAATATTTTACACTAAAATTTGTAAACTATTAGTGAAATCTATAATATTACATATGTTTCATTATTTTTATTATATATTCATAATATATATTGTCATATTTTACAATAATATTTTATATATACCATCTTAAGTGTCTCGTGCAACGCACGGGAGTAATACTAGTTAAGGATATAATAAAAGTGGTGTATTGAACAATATTTGGGGTAGTACGAATATAATTAACCTATTATATACTAACTATCAAAAGTGTGGTAAAGATGGAAAACACATTTTTCCCCAATTTTTCGCACATATATTAATTTGAATTACCTTCGTGCCATGCTTCCTTAAAATTACGAAACTGCCATTTCAATTCCTCTTTTGAATTATAACTAGCTGTTTCACCCGTGTGTTTATGAGAGATAAATTTTTCAATTGATAACGATATTGATATATGTTAATAATATTAACATAAAATCTAAAAAAATAAAGAATGAATTACAACAATAAACTTAAATAATTTAACTGAACAATTCTATAAAAATTTCGAAAGAGTTTCTTCTATATTTCGGACTAATCCATCCTACTAGTATGCAAGGAATAACTTACGAAAATCCACACAACTTAATTTACTATTCTCCACAGAATAGCAACTTAATTAGCATTTACACTCATGGTTTGCACGGGATGATAATTTGTAGCAGTGATTGTGATAATATAAAATATTCTGCTCATTGTAAGATTAATCTATTAATATAAATCCAAAATAAAATAACCTTAAATATTATAGTTATCAAAATAACTCTACTAACATTAGTAGAGCTCATTGTTTTTCTTTAAAATTATTTTACATTTTATTATATGTAATTATAAATTTTGAGAGATATTAATTATACATCAGTATGATGTACGTTATTAACAATTAATATGTAAATAATGATTTTTAAGTTTTAATTATAAAATATAATCAGTATAGATATATATTATAAAAATAACAATGTAATGAATAATGTCCGACATACTCTAATACTCCGTTCCTACCATGCCGGGAGACGCTTATCCTCATTCTGGTCCATCCTCATTTACTCTAGGGCGAGCGAGGATGATATGAGAATTACAAACTTCCATTCCCCTTCCGTGCCCCGTTAGAAAATTCTCATCCCTATCCACGCCCCATTATGATGGTTTAATTGAAGACTTTTATTTCAATATTTTATTTCTTTAATAAATACTTTCTAAATATACTAAACACGTGTATTAATATATTAGGTATAAATTTACTAATTTAACATATTCAGTATATTAAATATTGAATGATTTGATATAACATTTAAATTAATCTGGATAAGACAAATAAATTGAAATATATATGATTAATACTTAAAATATACAATCTATTTGATGATATTTAAAAATTAAATAAAATCTCAATTGCAAAAATTCGATATAAAATAAATAATTTAAAGTAGATGGGATTTTTAATATTTATTTAGGAGATAGAAACTTAGATAAATATTTAACATAGTTGAAAGCTAGTTAAAATATTCTAATTCAGTCCTATAATTTCAATAATTGATTGAGTCGATAACCAATTGTTTAGCAAGAATTCTTAGGCTTATTCCCTAACGAAAGCGACATATTGAACCAAAGAATTATTATATAATTGTTGGTTGGAGTAGTACTAAAATAAAAAACAATACTATTTGAAAACTTATTTTTGGAGCTTGTTACTTTAAAAAAATGAGAAGATCCATTGAAACACCCGTAACTATGCAAAAAGAAATATTAATATTTTGTCATCAACTGTAACTCAAAAGAAATATTATAGACAATATAAAAATACATGAGAAAGCATGTTTTAAAAAAAACATGATACTGAAAAAGTAAATAAAGTTAATTGTGGACTAATGATCAGTCGACTTACTTTGCAATAAGATATAACACCCAAATTCTAAGAATCCAGAATCTTATAGGTGTTAACTTAACTTTATTTTAAAATAAGTAAAAAGATAAATTAATTTCGTAAGCATATTTTTCTTCCCCGTAGCAATCTAATTAATTTTAATAATTTTTCATTTTTTGAAATAATTATGTTTCCCCCTTTTTAGTAATTTAATTTATTTTGATTAATTTTCGTCTAATAAAACTCTCTCAATTTTCGTCAAATGAAAATATATCCAATTAAATCTAAGAAATATAATTAATTGTAATATAATTAATTCTTATTAATTCTTGCTTTTAGCTAATTATTTATAAAAACAATTTATTATTTCTAAATAATTTTTTTTAACCACAGTTTTAAGAATTGTAAGAATCTAATTGTAAAGATATTTTATGATTAAAAAGATATCTTGCAGGTCAAAAGATGCCTTTCATTTTTTAAGAAAAATCTAGCTAACCAAGGTAATCTAATTAATTTTAATTATTATTTATTTTTTAATTAATGTTATTTTTCTATTTTAACAATACAATTGATTAATTTTCATCCAACGAAATCATGTCAATTTTCGCCCATTGAAACCAAGTCCAATTAAATAATAATAGTATTACTAATTTTGATTAATGGTATAAGAATTTGTTTTAATTGATTTTCATTTTAGCTAATTATTTATGAAAATAATTAAAATTTTTTAAAATTACCATTTTAATATTTACACTTTTAAGAATTGTATAAATCTAATTTTAAAGAAATCTTATAATTTAAAAGATATATTACAATTAATATTTTTTCATTTTTTAGGGAAAACCCGCATCAATTTAATTATTTTTTTAAAATTAATTATATTTTCTCCTTTAAGAATGTAATTAATTTGGATCAATTCTTATCCACTGAACACATGTATAGCAAAATGTTAGCAACAGAATTTATTATTTTAATTAATTATTGTTTAAATAATTATAGTTAATTTTTTATTTAATTTAATTATTTCTAAAAAAATTAATTATTTCCAAAATAATTTGCTTCATAGCCATAATTTTAAGAATTATATAAATCTAATTTTAAAAATATCTTATAATTGAAAAGATATCTTGAAATTTAAAAGATATAGATATAGATTCAATTAATTAAAAAATTGATTAATGTTACAATTGAATGATTAATTAAACAAAATTGATATTGCACGTTTCTTTTAATTTTTATGTAAACATTGAATGAATTATAATTTTTTATCCCACGAAAATTAAATCTTAGCGAAATCGCTAATTTTATTTAATTTTCATTTATTAGCTAATTATTATTTTCAAAAATAATACATTTATTTGAAAATTAATTAAAGGGTCCAAGCTAAGTTTTAAATTTTCATGTTACACATTTATTTTAAATTTTATGTAGAAGTTTAATGAATTGTAATTTTTCATCACACAACAATTAAATCTTCCAAAAATTGGTAATTTAAATTAATTTTTTTTCCTTAGCTAATTGTTTATAAAAATGATCGATTGTTTCTAAAATTAATTATTGAGTTCAACCTAATTTTAAAATTTTTTAGTACAAATTCGGAATCGTAGTGGTGGGATTTTGTCTCAAACTCGGGCCAACTGTTAGTAAGTTTCTTTTTATTTTTGTAAAACTTTAATGAATCTTAATTTTGTATCGCAAAAAAATCGAATCTTAGTTTTAATTAATTTTTATTTGTTAGCTAATTATTTCTAAATTAATTCATTATTTCTAAAATTAAGTAATGTGTCTGATCTTATTTTTTGATTTTAATGTTAAACCTTTATTTGAATTTTTGTTTAAAAATTTAATCAATGGAAATTTTGTATGGCATAAAAATTAAATCTTAGTGGAAATTGTTAATTTTAAATAATTTTATTTTTTTAAATACGAAAATTATGAAAAAATGATCAGTTAAAAATTCATTCTAATTTCTAGAACACCCGTATATTGTTCAAGACATAAACTTATAAATTGAAGTTTTGAAAGTAAAAATAAGAAATTTTATAATTTACTGATTCAAAATAAAATTGAAATTTATCACAAATATATAATATTTTTCGATTTTGTGTAATTACACGAGAAATTGTATTTAAGTACTATATCAATATATAAATTATTATTTTAGCAAATTAAATATTTATTAGGAAAAAAATTATCTAGTTTTAAACATAAAATAAAGCTAGGTTTACCATATATTTGCGAGATAAACAACTGGAAGCATTATTTTTCATTTAATTTGTTTTTAAGGTAAATCAAACATGGAATAGAATTAAAAGTTAAAACAATTTATATATTTCATTATATTTGAATTTTACACACAAACATCGATTAAGCGTCGTAACAACTTATTAATTTCTATTTAAGTTGGACACTAATTTATATATTTGTGGTAAATTTTAATTTTTCAAAAAATATAAATTTCTGTATTAATAGTATACTTATTTTAAAGCTCTCATCAAGCCGAGTAAAATAGAATAAAAATTTTTTTATATGTAGAAAATGAAAAAAAAAAGGAGAGAAAATGATAGAGAAGGTATTTAGATGTTATGAGATTGGATAAAGTATTGTAGAAATAATGAAATAAAATCTATATACATTAATATTAATATATTATGGAGGGGAAAAATAAAAAAAAGTTGGATATGGATTAGAAAATAAAAATTAAAAAATAAAAAGAGAATTTTTTTTTTTAAATGGGAAGATGGCATTTAAGACAAAAAAAATATAATAAGAAAAAATCATCATTTTCTATATATATATAAATTATTCTATATATAAATAGAAGATTATATTAGACAAATTTAATAGGCGAAAAAATTGAGGATGCATTTAGGCGGGAAAAAAAACTCTATATATATATATATATATATATATATATATATAGATTATGAGTTTATTTTTTTATTTTTATGGGAAAATGACTTAATTAACAAGCCATAACTATGTAATTCAAATCCCCAAAATTACTTTACTAAATACCAAATTTCACCAAAGTTTTACATATTGTTCCAAAATTACCCTTGCACCCATAAAACTTAGAGTCGTATAACCTATAATATAGGATTTAGAGTCTCTGGGCACTTTATCAGACACTAGCACGTTAATAATATCCAAAAGCTTTCTTTTCCGATTCAGTTGTTACAGAACATGAATCTGATATATAGAAACGATTTCGAATGTCCATCTTCGATTAGAAAGTAGGTACTAGCTCGAGTAAGCAGAGAGTACACTTTGCAAATGGGGGCTTAAAGAAGAAAGAAGGCTTGGGGTAAGGAGGTAGACATTCTCAAAAAAGGGCCGGCTGATGGAAATGGACTTACTACTGGAGATATTCGCGTCCAAGATCAGAACGAGCTTGCTAGCGGAGTTACAAATGTAACTCCCGGGGTATCGACCACTAAGCTATTTTCGCCAGCTATGATTGTGGCGAAGCACTACTGAGCAATTCACATATCACTTGATATGGATGACTTCTATTTTTCTGCCGGACCACAGTCAGGAAGAGGGGTAGTCTTGTGTGTAAGCATAGCATTTCTAGTCGAACCCCGCCTCTCGACCATCAGGTTCAAGGGAGGGTGATCGAGGGCGCGCACGAGACACCGCTCATGTGTCCTTGAAGAACTCATTCGCTTGTTAGAATTTTCTGAAAGGTAACTATCTCGGTTTCATAACCTACTCTTACGAGATATGCCTGCATTAAGATAAGAAGGTGGGCCTTGGTCCCTTTGTTCGTCAGACAGTAAGTGGTGGGCACGCCTCGCCCCACTTTGTAAAATCTCTGATCCCTACCTTCAGCAACCAAACTTTTTCTTTGACCAAACTCATTTTTGCCGCCATCTTTACCATCTCCGGATCTGGTTAAAATCAAATTTGGAGAATTAGATTAGAAATACACCAAGTTAACTAAAAAAATTAACCTCGGTTCCCTTTCTTGGTTGTTTTGCATGTTTTGGACTTAGGTCTTTAAATGTGAGGTTATCTGCAACCAACCACATCCCTGTAGCTAGAAGCAATCCTAGAACCATCATCTCCGACTATTGCTGCAGTCACTTCCATAAATGATGGTCATTGGTGTTGGGGGTGTACGAATGGGGTGACCGTAATTGGGGTACAGATCTGGTGATGAAAGAAGTTGGGAATGATCGGAGAAGGGAAGATGAATATGATTGGAGCTGGGGATGATCGGAGAAGGGTGATTGCATTGATTTTTTTTTTTAAGATGTAATTTGATGTCTTGATAAGAAAGATGAATATGTGGCCAGTGGTCTCAGACGGTGAGGTCGGGTAAAGGGGGTATTTAGGTCACATCATCTCCAAATTGTTGTGAAATGTGGTATTTGAAAAAGTAAATTGTGCACATTGGAATTGTATTTTCTAACATTGTTATATAAGGTATTCTTTGTTTTTTTATTTGAAACTAATAAAAAACGATTTTTTATAATTAATTCTGTTTAATTATTTCCCCTTTTTCATTGCTTGTCTTCTTTTTGATTTATTATTATTATTATTATTATTATTATTATTATTATTATTATTATTATGGGTTTTGATAATATTTCAAATATATATATGTGACGTCGTTACTTAACAAAAGAATAGAGAGTTAATAATACGGACTAATTCTATCAAGTAATATTTTAAATGAAATGGAGAAATTAAATGAAAAAAATGGCAAAGAACTAATATTTTTTTCTTTTTAATAAATATCCAATAATAAAAGTCTATTAATATAAATTCGTTCTTAAAGAATTAAGTTATTGACAAAATTTGATTAATAAAAATGCATATTATACTTATTCAAAAAAAAATGCATATTATAATTCGAAGATTATACATTATAATAAATTCACGAAACCAAAAACTTTACTTAAACTCCCATACTAAACACTATATCATAGAAGTAAAATAACAATTATGCATACAAAATTAACATTATTTTTTAAACAAATTTCTCGTATGGGGATGTAGTAACGCTAAACAATTAACTAGTTTCATATATTATTTTCAATGATACTTTTTCATTTTTTCTTATTGCTTAAATTTCATTCATCAAACGTATCCACCAGGTGAGGGGAGAGGAAAAGAGGTAGAAAAACTGTCTAATGATATACATCAAACAAGGAGATATCAAACGAATCTAAAGAATGAGCAAGTCTATTCCTCACACGATACATGAACTACAATCAACTATATGGTATTTTATAAGTAAGGAACAAATTAAATTACCATGTAACTATTTGATTCTGGCCAATAAACGCCATTAATGTATAAAATTAGTTTGATATTGATTTGCATTCACATATTTGCCGTGAAATAGAAAATGCCACAATGAAAAGGTAGAATAAGCCATTTGATCTGGTACCCGTTACGGGTACCAACCTACACACACAATTTTTTCACTATTTTTTCCCTTGTGTTTTGTTGGGTACAACTGCTCCGGTACTCTACATGGGGTACCAGAACAAAACTCGATAGAATAAATCAAACTATATACTAATGTTGACACTCTCAATGAATAATTGTTAAATTTTTGTACGAGTGCACAAGGGGTTCCACCTTAAAAAGTTAAAACTTCCAAGGGGAGTAATCATTGTACTTATATTTATATTAGTTTTTCTTTCAATATAACTGATGTGGGACTTTTACCCACTTATTTATGTTACTTTTCATCATGCTCCCTGCAGTGCAGGCTGGATTTATCCCAAGCCTTTGCACATTGACCATTTTTTCGATGGGGTAGGTGCGGCTCCCCTCACATACAGGGAAGATTTTTTTTTAACATTATGCATGCATGCCATTTGGCGGGGTTAGCGCAACGGAGCATCGGTCCAGGGTTGTTTGCCCACTCTGATACCATATTAAATTTTTTGTACAAGTGCAAGGGATTCCACTTTAAAAAGTTAACCTCCAAGGGGAGTAGTACTTGCACTTACATTTATATCTAATCGATACAGGATTTTTACTCCTCATGCTACTTTTCATCAATAATATACATAATAACATGGAACCAAAAAAAAAAAAAAAATCGAATGTTCAGATTTTTTATACGTCGAATTCACCATCAAAAAGTGGGTGAATTGACTCTACTAAAAGGAGGGTGAACCGGGAACAATTGTACCCCAAACCTTTTTGCTATATATGGCTTTCCACATATAACTTTTGAGAAAGCCAGGAAATCTTGATTGCCTTATGCATATATAGCTTTTTCATTTTGTAAACAAAATTACATACTGAAATTCCTGTTTAGCTTAGTATTGACATCATTTATTTTTATCAAATCCGTCATTGATTTTACATCAAATTATTTAAGATTTTTTTTCAAAAGAAAATACATTATCAAAAAATAAAGAACTTTATGAAAAATATGAAAAATAATATCTTACTAGAGTGTAGCAAAAAAAATGATCCAAAAATAGTTTACCTAAAGATACATATTACTTGAAATTTATAACTATTTTAACTTTTTAACCGCATATACCTCACCAAGAGTAGTGATCTCCTTTCCATATGGGAGGAGTTATTCTCCCCATCTGCTATGTGTCAGCAGATGGGGATAACACATCAGGAGGCCCCACTGTTGATGTGTTCTTGCCATTTGCTAACACATAGCAGATGGGGAGAATAACTTCTCCCCACATAAGGAGGAGATCATTATTGCCTCGGCCAAACCATGAGATATTCTTCATTATAGTGGGCCAAGTGTGTTGACAATGACATCAACCATGACTTCATACATGCATTGGAACATATAAGTGATCAGATGGGGAGTACTGGAGTTACCACTTACCAAAATTAGGTAATTTTCCCGAACAATTGGTGGTGCCCTCACGCATATCCATATTGCATAATGCGTGATACATGGTGGGACGAAACTTACCGTCTGCCCTCTTCCTTAGTTTAATCAAAGAAAACCGAAAACATGCTTATTCCATTTAGAAAAAGAAAACCTTGTAAAAGACAAAGCAAAAAGGGGGTACAAGATTTGGGCTGTTCATACAAAGAAAAACCTCAGTGCTCACCTTGTAGCACTGTGTGACTTGTCAACAAATGAAAAGAGCCCCCACTAAACTTGTGCCAATTGAGTGTGCACACATAGCATTACAAAAAGGTATGAATGTGGAGTATTTTGATTGAATGGAATAGATGACAGAATGTAGATATGAGAATTCTAAAATAAGACAAGTGGTAAAAAAAAAAAAGAAACTTTATTTCAAGTACAAACATACTTACGAACGTACAAACAACATAAGTTGCAAAAATATATGTTTTCACATATCACATCACTTAAAAAGATCAATTGCTGTAACATCATTACATCGCTATCTATACAACTATTTGTATAAAATGGCATTTCCAAAAAGAAATAATGTAAGAAAAGGACTAAAGTGTGGTTACAATAAAATGGAGCTAGGTGGTCGCCGCATATGCCTTGGAAGATGCTGTCAATATTATAATTCTCGCAAATGTATGGGAGCTAGTAGCATTTCACAAGCATATTCTAAAGTTAAACACCAACATATATTCCCTATTTAAGGACATAATGTTATATCAGCAACCCTAAAATCATTGATGAATCCCTCTTCGCCAACAATTATGCCACCACCTCCACCATTTGGAGGTGGGTTTTATGTATCTGTGAACTGTGAGAATTGGAGAAATTAAATGGGGTTGACAATGGTTTTATGTTGAAGAAATAATTCTTTTCTCCACGGGCAACTTCAATCCTTTGGCATATTTGATTCTTGCTATTTTCGAGTTTCGACTGGAATATAATAATCGATCGAGGGGGTTGTTATATATGTATATGCACCACGACGATCAGAGTCGAATGCTATCTTTTTAGCGTGTATGAAATAATTAAGCAGAAGATCTCCATCTTCTGTACTTGTGGTGAGAGATAATTCTCTAGGGCTAGTAGAATATGTAATTCCATACTTTGTATTCCATAAGCAGAAGATCTCCATCTTCGATTCTCCGAATTTCAAAGTTTTGCATTTTGGTCCGATCCCATAGCTTTTCATGTGTTGCAAATGCGTCTCGACGACTTTTCCCACACTAAAATGAAGGAAACAACTTCTAGGAGCATCATTTGATATCAGTTGTGTTGCAACTCAATCACGCTTCCACTCGCTTACGCTGGTAAAAATTCGAAACTCGACCTTACAGCTTAATTACACTTCATGCTTTTTATAACACCCCAGCGAGCATGAGATATTGATCCAGAGTTTATGAATCGCAATCCTTAACTTTTTAAATTTTTTGCTATTTGGTCCTTGAATTTCTCAAAACTTCAAATTAGGTCTCTGCCTTGTATGTGATGTTCCCATGTTATCTTGCAGCTTTTTCCACACACTAGTATTCAACCCGTGCGTTGCACGGGATGAAAATCTTTTAAAAGAGCACGTCTTATAGATATAAAATGAAAATCTTTTTATATAAAATGCAATAGATGCAAATATAATTATAATAATAAAGATAAAGATATATTGCTAGACAATTAATGTAAAATATTTAAAGTGTATCTCACATTAGATATAAATATATAGTTGAACAATATTGTGTTATAATCCAAATAAAATAGTTTTAGTATAACACACATTAAATGAAAGTGCATTTGAATCGGTGATCATGGTTTGTTGGATCATGTGATGGTGAACTAAATAAATATTATAAATAAAAAATTCACTCTAAATTTTGAAACACCTTTTAAACACAACATTTGTTGTTGAATTTTCATGTTGACTATCCTTATCACAAATCAAATTCTTCAATCCGCTATCATTCATAACTCTAGAGACAACAACATACAATTATTTATGGTTGAATATGGGCATCCTCAAATAAATACCAATATTAGAAAGTGATTGCCCCTAACTCTTGTTGATTGTCATCGTATGTGAATTTTTTAATTCTTAATTTTTAAATGAAGCATCACATTTTCCATCCACATTTTTATATTAAGAAACAAATAAAAAGTAAACGTACAATATAATTATTATGAACGAAGTAAATTCTTTGTTTGTTAAGAATAAAAAATATTTTAAATTAAAAAATAAAAACAAAAAGCTTTTATTGAATTGAAAAGATTAAAAAAGATATTGAAAAAACACGGAATAACAACACACACGTTAATAATCCACTAACAAATTTTTAACATCTACCCTTATACGTAAGCCTTTTGTCGTCTCAAATATAATAAAATACATTACCCAAACTAATTAAATGAGTCAAACACACATTTTTAATTAAATAAAAGTCAAACACCAATTTCCTACACAAAAACTCTAAGTACGACCCATTTAATTTACCCAAAGCATATTTCGCTTATACCCACTAAAATGACTTTCCTATATTTATCCAATTCAATTAAACGTGATTTCTTAAAAAGCAATAATTTCTATTAAAAAAGAACAATAATTTGATTTCTTTTTTGTATTTTTGTTTTATTCAAATTGTCTTAAATTAAAAATTAATAGTTGTTCTAAAAAATTGATATTTGGCCTTTTATTGTATTTTTATTTTTAATATCCTCGAAGTTGTTTCATATTGTATAGGCTTTTGTAGGAAAAATATGGTTACCAATCTTGTTTATCGTTTGGAGCCACAAAAGCGTATTGTAACCTCACTTTAGGAGGGCATTATGGGACCGGTATAGGATTTTCATTTATTATTATTAGTTAAAAAATAAACTAAAAATTATTATTAAACTAAAGAAAAATCGATTACCAACTTCCCCAAGTAGCAATTGATTATAATTTCTAGATGCATAATGATTCGTGCTTTATAGAGCAATATGCACATTCTTCTCTCATAATTATCTGACCTGGAATATTTTCTCTTTCAATAGTATAGAAAACTATCCATATGTTGAATTTTTGGAGAAAAGTTGAAAATTTTATTTTGGAGAATTTTCAAGCCCAAAAAGATTTAATTAAATTGACATGAAATTAACTATGCGATATATTAATTCCTAAATTATATTCAGAATAATTAATATATCTTTTATCTAATGAAATTAAAATAAAAAATTAATGGTTTTTTTAAAATTTATTTAGTGTTCAGTTTCATAAAAAAAATGTATTTCTATATTAAAAATATGAATTTAATAAAAATTTATAAATGAAATTTAAAAAATAAGCGGTGAATTTGATTTACTTAAACCAATAATCCAATTTCTTTTTTTTGGATTTTTATTTTATTCATATTGTTCTAAATTAAAATTAATAATAGTCCTAAAAAATTGATTGTTGATTTTTTATTGTATTTATATTTCGAACATTGTACAATTGTTTTTATATTGTATAAGCTTTAGCAACAAAAATACAATAAATAATCTTGTAGATTACTTAAAGCAACAAAAGTGTACTTTAACCTTATATTAGGCATGTATTATGGGGTTACTATGATATTTTATTGTCTAAAAAGTTAAGAATTTTATTTTGGAGGGCCTTCAAAATATACAAATATTTTTACAACCCAAAAAGATTTAACTACCTTTGACATGTAATTAATTGTGTGATCGACTAATTCCTAAATTAATTTATTTAGTGTTTAATTTCCAAAAAACAAATGTATCTCTATATAAATTCATCTCTATATTAAAAATTCTTCAAGTTCTTTTCCTTACTATAAATTTATTACAAACAAATCTCCAAGTTTTATATAATTTGATTTAGCCTATCACTGTTTAATTTATGCAGATTATAATTTAATCTAATCAAAGTGTACTTCATTTAAACAAAAATTTATGCAAATTAAATTATCACTATATACTATAATATAATTTATGCAGATTAAATTTAAAAAAATCTCTGCATAAATTTAATCAAAGTATAATTTATTTTGATGTGCAAATGCACCTCAAAATAAATTATTCATTACTAATTCGTCTTGTTTATTCATTACTAATTCATTTCTTTTCTTATTCTACAGCATAGAATTCTCCATTGGAAGTGACTGTTTTCCCTAATTTAATAGGTTTGTCTCTATCAATTACTTGCTTGAATAAGTTTATATGCAATTGTCAAGTAAAATGTGATGAAATTTTTATGCGCAAGAATTGTTAAACTATTGATGAAATGTGGTGAATCGTTATTGCTGTGAGAGACAATTTTCTCTGTTTCTAATGCTTTTGGTGATTGCTATTATTGAATTTGAAAAGCTTAAAGCTGAATGACAACGTTGGAAATTTAAATCTATGCGACATATGCAATTTAATCATTGAGAAATAATTCTACAAAATTATTAACTATATTTAACTATATACATGAATTAACAGAAAGTTCATTTCTGTTAAATAAAATTATTGGAATGATAATGTCAAGGAAAAAAGGACCCAAAAAAAAAAAAAAAAATTAATATGTTACCTGTCAACACAACTTGAACTGTTCGTTTTACATTTTCCAAAGTAGAAATGCCTACGCTTATTTACTTTCTTTATTTACATTCACGCGTATTTCCATATAAGAACATAACATGTATTTCCAACTGGCTCCTTGGCTATTGCTCATATTATAAACTTGCAAAAATAAAATAAAAAATAAAATTCATGGGCGGGAAACTATGTGTGTTTACACACACTGGTGGAACATCTATTATATATTAGTATAGATTTACATCCTTAATTTCATGCAAATGATACCCAAAAAGTTTCCCACTTTTTATTGCTTATTTTTGCTCGAATTAACATCAATTGCCCTAATTTTCTCTGTTAATTTAGGAATTATGCTATTCTCATCATTTTCACAACCCAAATTACTCTGATCTCTCCCTCATTGCCATCCAATACTGTATTTGTTACCAAATTCGTTAAAAGGAGCATTCGTGAATTATAATCCATCTTTGCATTAATTGAATCAGTAGACCAAGAATCCTATAACTTATAAGGCCTTAGCATACCTCTAAATTCTAATTGCATTAAAAAAGCCTTCAACTTTTTAGTCGAGATTTTGAAAACACTTTTCTTTTTTTCCCCCATTAAAATGCGCTTAAATCAAACTTCAATGTATTCACGGTCTCTTGAGGACAAAAAATAAATGAATAAAAATTTAAGACACACTCTCAACTTAGAAAAGTTTAATCAATCAATGGTTCACACAATAGCAGAATCAACGAACTAATATATTAGCTACGGGCCCAGCGCTCTAATGGGCGAACCCCGCCATCAACGGGGGAACCCATGTCCCCACAATTGCCCAACATGCCCACATATAGATACTAGAGCAGAAGCGCTAATATATTGCATAACAATATTGCTTATTTATGTACACAAGATTGAATGAAATTGATACATTCACATTATCCCTCCCCCTTCTAAAAGGGGCTTGACACTGTAAAACATTTTAGGAAGTATTCAGCCATTAGATATTGTTCCATTTATTTGGTTGCATTGAGTGTTACTCAGAAGATGGTGATAATAATGGCTTGACATAATGGCTTGACTCTACAAGGGCTTGTCCCACTACTTTCGTCATTGTCGCAAAATTACTGATGCTTCTCATTTATGCAGTCCTTTTCGCAACTACCTTAATTCATAAATTTCCCCTCCGTCTCGTGTTGATAGGCATATTTTTCATTTTAGTCTGTTCCACATTATAGGCAAATTTACACTGTAAGAATCTAATTTGTGTTTTACTTTACTTAAATACCCTTATTTATTAAGTAGTTTGTGAGCATATTTAGGCCTTGTTTGATTTATAATAACATTCAAAAAAATTTTCTTTCTCCTCCTTGTCAACCATACGCACAATTACTTTATATTTTTTAATATACTATCTCTCATTTTCAACCACTCAATCTATATGCAATTCGATTAAATAAAATTTACTCTACAAAGAATAATGCCTTATTTATGGAGAGTGTATTTTAGAAAAATTATAGAAAAAGTTTACATTATCAACTTTAATAATTGTGTCTTATTAATTTGTATGAAAAAGTAAATATCCCTATTAAAATGGGACAGAGTGAGTAATATAGATATAGATTAGACATGAAATTGAGGGTTAAAATTTGCAAAATGTGCAACTTTCAACATGTGAGGCAAAGTGTGTGGTACTAGGAGTGTGGACTTATAGAATTTTCTGCCTTGATGTACAGAGATAGACCCACTTTTTTCGTCGGTCCCATCCTTTTTTATTTTATTTTTTATTTTCAATTTTTTAAAATTAGTTTTATTTCATTTATTCTACTTTTTTTCCCATTTTTTCTACTTCGCTTCTTGGACCATGTCTAAAATCACACCTTCATCTAATTAATATCATTGACTATCATTTTATTATTATTTTTCATTTTGTTTCTATCTCTCTTCTTTTCCATTTTTTCCCTCTTTTTTCTCCTATACTCCATTCTATTTTACTTCAATTAAAATAATCATTCTCTCTCTATCTCTCTCCTCAATGTCATGACATCCACATTTACATTGTACCAAAATATGATTTTCTTTTTTAATTTTCAAGTAACTACGTGCCAGCCTGGTATCTCCAACGTGGCATAGCGCTTAGTTGGCACTTCAATTTTTGTTAATAGTATGATAAGAGTAACTACAAGTATATGCAAGTCAATATTGAACGCTTATGCCACATACTTAAATTCCTACTTCATCCGTCATTTTGTAATTTGAGATGAAAATGAGGAATAAAAGTAGGAATTTAAGTGTCCGTTGCAAGTTTTTAGAATTGACTTGTGCATACTTTTATCATTTTTGAAAATTGAATCCATCAAAAGTTGGGAACATGGTCTGTTTTGATAGTTACGCATTAATGCATGATATGGTTTTGGATGAAGAAGAAATAGAAAAGAATAAAGTCCTGGGATATTTTTTGGTGGGCTTTGAGATGAAAAATTTAGGAGTTTTCAGTTAAAAACAAGATTGACCCCAGATCTGGAAATGGTGGAACACTTGGAATAAAAAATGCGCACTGCCAATGAGACGTGATCACATGAGTGAAGAAGGTTACAAAAATTGAAGGGGTTTTTTGAAGACCTAAATAATTCAGTTCTTATAGTTCTGGGAATTAGTGCTAAAAAAAACAATAAATAAAATATAACAGGATTGTAAGTTTACTCTTGTGATTTGAAGAGGCATAGAGAGAGTGAAGAATTTGGGAGCATAATGTGAGACATTGGCATTGGTTAATGAAGATGCGTATCAAGTGATAAGCACATGAATACTTTTTCATCATCAAATATAAAAGTAACAAATGAAAATGACACTTAAAAATATCAATTTAAAATGTTAATTTACAATTATAAAAAAAAAAAATCCATACTATTCCAGCAGAATCAAAAGTGTGTATGCTGTATGCATGCACCTTGATGGATGTGGAGGGGACCCACAAACATACTACTCCCTTCGTCCCATAAAGATAAGTGTGGTTTAACTTTACATAGTTCAAGAAATTGCAATATTTACATTGTTGGAAAAAGCAAATTTTAGTTGTATTTTTTCAAATATATCCTTGCATTAAATAATGCTCATGCATTTTTATTAATAATAATGAATATTAAATAAGGGTACAGTTGGAAAATAAAAGAAATTAAATGCAAATAAAATGTAAAGTGGGCTATATTTTTGAATGAACCAAAATGGAATGCAAACTTATCTTTGTGGGATGGAGGCAGTACAGTAAAATGAAAATTTCAAAGGCTATGACATCGTTTTGATATACCGGAAGACGGAAAAATAAACAGTACCATGAACAAAATAAGTGAACAGTAACTTCAATTAGCCACACTTTTTAATAAAATAGTAACACATGAAAATTTTAGAAAATACAACTTGTTGGTGCAAATGTATGATTTGTGCGATAAATATAAAAGATAATTCAAATAAATGTAGCTCAAATAAAATAATCAAAATAAAGAGAAAGTTAGAAAGACCGAGTTAAGAGAGTTATGTCAAGGACATTGTTCTAAAGTCGTATTGGCCTCCCCTCCTACTTGTATTATCAGCATGACACAGCTTCGAGATAAAACCCCTAACTCTGAGCCGATTTTCCATCCATAGGCATGACCACGGGGAGAGGAAGAACGAATCTCTATCGAATTGCTATGATAGTATAAAATATGTATATATAGTGTACAAAAAGAACCACGGGTATGTTTGGTAGAATTAGTTGATAAGCGCTTATAATTGATAAACTCGCTTATAGCTGATAGCTTATAACTTATAGGTGATAGCTGATAAGTTAATTGATATAAAGAAAAATATTTGGCAAAATAACTGATAAGCTGCCTCATAAATAGAAAATTACACAAAATGATATGTTTAAAATATATCTCTAGAAAATTATATGGGTAAAAAATGGAATAAAAAGTAAAAAGCTCATGAACTTATTTGAAAAGGTAGTAAAAAAACGCTTTTCAAATAAGCTCGGGCTTTTCAAATAAACTCCTCCAACCAAACGAAACTTATTTAATTGGTAAGATCTTATAAACTCCTAAATAAGTTACAAGCTAGCTTATTTGACCTACCGAACATACCCCAAAGGAAATTGAATATTTTGGTCACCCAAGTTCCTCGGCCAAAATGAATAACTGATCATACGGTACCGGTTTTGATGGAAGAGAGAATCCCACTATAGAATTAATTAAGGAGATGAAAGGTAACTAGGGTCGCTGCAATGTGATGATTTCTTAGAAAACCAAAGACAAGTCTCGAACTCTCCCAACGAGACAGAGAGAAGTCTTATATATATGTGTGGGGATAAAAGAACGACCGTTGGTCATGTATAAATGCAAAGACCCGTTTGAAAAGTAACACCCCACACATAATAAGGATTAAATTTAGGTCATGAAATTAAACCTAATCAATACTATTAAATCTCGATAAAACTGAAAAAAAAGTTGGAATATATATATATATATAGTACATCGTTTGTAATTTGAATCAATAACGAAAATTAAACCAAAATAATTATCCTTTGTAAATCGTTCCTGGTGATAAAGGATACATTATACATCCATAAACGAGATAATTTGAATCAATAATGAAAAGTTTCTCCTCCCATCACTCATAGCGCCCCCCCAAAAAAACACCAGAATGCAGCGGACCTCGGGGGGCTGTGAGTTGTTGGGAGGATAAAATCTCTCGCAGACTTTGGATTTATAACCTGGTAAATGGCACTAAATTGTGTTGAAGTAATGGGGACAAACATGACTCTTTTATAAATCTTTTACTTGGGATACTTGTTACCTCTTTAAACACTCGGCACAATCAGCCATTGATCTCAAACGCCAAAATTGATGATGTAGAAAATGAATAGAAATGAAGAAATGAAGAATAATATTAGTGTTCATGTATTAATTACAATACTATAATTCAGTGCATGTCACCTAAACTGATAATGGTTACACAACTCGTGATGAACTAAAATATAACAAATTTATATGATCCGCTCTAAACAGAGATGGAGCGACTATTGATGATAATTAGAACTCATTGATATATTGGCGAATGCCCCGAAAACAAGGCAACATGGCCCATGAGCTTATCTTTCCTAGAAAATGTTGTACCACAAGAGCATTGCCATTTAATGTCACCACAATGTTTCTCATGTGTACGAAGATCGGACAGAATTGAGAATTGTTTCGTGTTGCATCGTTTGCATACATACATTTTTGGACAATGACTCCTCTTGTAGTGATTCTTCACACAAATCATGGATTTCAGCGGTTGAAACTTCTCATGATTCTTGTTCCATCTACAACCTTCTTGTGGACACGAATATTTCCTCGGTAAAACATCCTCGACTCCGGTCGAATTCCGCTGTTTTTCATGGGATTACTCAGAGCATCCTTAGACTTATATTCATCCCCATGAGCCCTCATGTGCATCCTCAAATTTGCGTCTCTTTTAAACCCTTTACCACAAACTGGGCAATAATGTGTATACTTTGCTAGTAAATCCGCAGCATCCAACTCGACGATGTCGTAATCCTTCGTCGAATTATTACTAACTTCATTCTTAGCAGATGTACTAGGATTATTATTATTATCATAGTTTGCAGAATACCAATCGAACATCTCATTGGAATACACATCATGGGCTTTGAGGTCCGGCTGAGTCAACGGACCATCGGTTGACTTAGCGTTACCCAGGTTGGCCCCGACGGCCATTTGCTGGCATGTGAAGATCATAGACGATGCGGTGACAACAATTTCTTGAATTAGGGTAGCCATGTCTTGGATCCCGACTGGGGTGGACTCCGGTGGCTCGCCGTGATGAGGAGATAACAAGAAGATGCTAGCCATTGATTGTACCTGGTTGACCTTTTCCTTAAGGATGGACAGATTGTTAAGGAAAGAGCTTGTGTCTGTATTTGAGTTTGTTTCAAGTATGTTGTCTTGATGAACTCCATATATTGGCAAGATTTGTGGATCATATGAAATGGCTTGTGTGTTCATCTTGATAGAATTAGCCAATGTGATCAAATATCTTCATATATCTTCCCCATGTATGAATATATGATGATTTATAGAGGAATTAATTCCAAGAAATATTGATTAGCTGGATGTTTAAGAATTGATTAGATAAGATTAAAGAAAATGCATATGATCATATAAAATAAGATTTGTTAAGTCAACATTTGAGCTTCAACTCATCACCACATAAGACCTCCCTCAAATGTCATCAATCCTCAGATTTAATTATTCCACCCTTAAAAATAAAGAATTGATAAAGTTTTTGGAGAAGAAATATAAATTTGTCCGCAAAATGTATGGTTAAAATTTTATGACAGATAATCATAAAATTAATATTTTCTTAAGGAGTTCAAGATTTGCAAATGAGTATAAGAAAAAGTTATATATAAACTTCTTTTTTTTTTTTTAATGAACATGTAAACTTTTTATTTTACTAAAAATTAATATTTTACTAAAATAGACAGTGATCGGGACAACAAAATTTATAATAATATTGAAGTTTCACTTTAACTACTACTAATTAATCTCATCATACTCTTCACTTGAGCCTAGTGATCAATTGCCCACATGTTTGGCAACTTATGTTGCCAACATGTGTGACGTGGTGCCCTGTGAGGGCGCCACATCACCGAACCAAATTTTTTTTTTTTAATCTACGTCAAATGAGATTAATAATACATAACTGCCCCATGATGGTGAGGGGGTTCGTTTGGGCCCCATATTTTTTTCCCTTCGAAAATGGGGTGTTGGCATGTTACGTTGGCAACGGAACGGGAGTACTTGACTTGATAACCTGAAAAATAAATTTTTAACAAAATAAAAGTATATCAGATTGATGGCAAACTCAATTCTCCAAAATTTTCGATAAATTAATAATATGATGTATAATCAATTTATTCATTTTCACACTCCTGTGGCGTCAACTATCACGCACACGTACTGAACGCTGAAATTTTCAAAATTCAAACGTCATGTTGGATGACTGTCAAAAGTAAAGGTAACATGTTTATGTTCCACGAATTTATCGTTATTGGAATAAATAATGTTGTGCATTGATAAATTCTTATGTTATTAAAATTTAATTTTTTAAGTTGAATATTGATGGGAAAAGTGCGAATAATAGTGATTAATATCAATATTTTACTTTAACAAACTATAAAAATAAATTTTATTTTGGAAAAAGTTAAAATGAATGTGAGCTTAATTTTATCATATCAAATGAATTTGTAATGTGTTCTTCAGGTGAATTAGGCAAAAAGTTTATAAGATTGATCGGTTTTTTATAAAGATTGTACATTTCATCTAATGAATACCAAAGTATGCACTATAGTGTATCATGTGTCATATAATTTAAGTGTTACATCGGTCAGGGTGCACCATAATGTATACCCTAAAATGTACTAGGACAATTTCAATAAAGATTGTGCGTCTAGAAACGTGTGCAGCTCTAATAAAATTTGATTTCTTTCACCAAACAAACGTTAATAATTTAAAACTTGACTAGGTTTCTTTGCTTGCAAAGTAAGGGTGAATGGTGAGAGAAATTGACAATAGTGGACTTTTATATTTTTCAATTATATGTTTGGAAAACTTGGTAATAAGGGGCATTCTCAGTCACAATTTCATGAAAATTACTATTTTGGTTTCAGGATTTCAAAACATAAATTTCAACCCCCTTGGTAACACCCTGAAGTAACATCATCCGGTGGTTAACTATCCAAACAATTACCAAAGCTCTTGAATGATGAGTATCTTTTCACCCAACTCCCAAGACCCGTTCTGTAGTGAGACAAACAAAGTCCCCGTCTACGCAAATCCAGAAAGGTCTCATTTCAATCAGTACAGCCCAAACGAAGTCGCTGTTATCATAACTGATTCACAACCACTAGTACAGGTCAGTGAATAGGCGACGGTTATTTATGCCCAACATACGACGGTTTACCGGACGTCAAATATGAGGGAGTCGCAAGAAATCGGGTGAATAGGAGAGGGTTTTAACGATCGCCTATTGTCCAAGAAAAGGCGACGGTTTTATACCATGTAACCGTCTCCTAAAGTCCTTATATGCGACGGTTATTTTGCATAATCGTTGCCTATAATTTTTTTTTTAATAATAATAGGCGACGGTTAAAATTAATAACCTTCGCCTATTATGTATTATAGGCGACGGTTTTTCACATAACCGTCGCCTATAATATATATAGTTTTCTATTTGTTCAATTTTTTCGTGATAATAGGCGACAGTTATTATAATAACTATCGCCCTTTTTCTTTAATATTCTTCTCATTTTACAAAAGTCCCGCAAATTTTATTGTGCATTACAACCCTACATGCAAGCCCTACACACATACACCATCATTTCCAAGCATTGGAAATTTCCGAACTCCACAACCATCAAACACAATAACAACATTGTTACATCTATAAACATTCGGCAAGAAATTCCAGTCAATTTGTGACAATCACGAGCAAAATTGCAGAAGGAAGATGGAATCTGAAAATCCATTGCTGCAAATAGAGCCGCAGTTTTATTGTACATCACGTAGGTTTTTATCATAAACTAAGTATCAGGTATTTACAAAGTTGACCCTAGAGAATAAATAATGAAAACAAAGGTACAAACCTATTCTAATTTACACATAGGAACATATATATATACATATTATAACACCACTTGCGCAGCTCTCAAGAAACTTCGAGATGGACGAACCATCAAGAGTTTGTCCAAGAAATGAAGGAAACGAGTTCTTGTATGCGACTTTGTAAAAAAATCTGCAAGCTACGTGGAAGAGGATGTATGTGGAAGAGAAATGGAGCCGCCACATAATTGCTGGTGGAAGAAATGACAATCAACCTCAATATGTTTGGTTCGCTCATGGAAGACAGGATTTTTAGCAATTTGAACAGCACTTTGATTGTCACAATACATAGGAGTGGCTGAGGATTGAGGAACCCCAAGTTTATCAAGGAGGCGACGAAACCAAATAATCTCAACACCAGTAGTAGCCATTGCGCGATACTCCGCTTCAGAGGAAGATCTAGCAACGGCAGAT
This sequence comes from Jasminum sambac, assembly GCA_018223645.1. NCBI lineage: Eukaryota > Viridiplantae > Streptophyta > Magnoliopsida > Lamiales > Oleaceae > Jasminum > Jasminum sambac. Next base: position 28,644,815 of record CP073645.1, on the reverse strand, counting down.
TGTTTCTTACTCTTCCAAGCAATTAATGAATTTCCCAATAAGATACAAAAACCAGTAGTAGATTTTCGATCGGTAGTATCACCAGCCCAATCAGCATCTGAATATGCACGAAGAGTAAGGTCAGATGAAGAGGACAGTAATAGACCATGATGAGAAGTCCTGGATAAATATCTCAGAATTCTCATAACAGCATTCCAATGAGGTGTCCTCGGAGCAGAGGCAAACTGGCTTACTACATGAACAACATATGTGATATCCGGTCGAGTAATAGTAAGATACACTAAGGACCCAACCACCTCCCTGTATCGTGTAGGATCAGTTAAGAGATCACCATCACAAGCATTGAGTTTATGATTTACTTCAATAGGTGTGTCAACAGGACGAGTTTCGGATAGACCAACTCGATGAAGGATATCAGTAGCATACTTAGATTGAGATAGAACGATACCTTGTGAAGAATAGGCAACCTCGATGCCAAGAAAATAGTGCAATATTCCCAAATCCTTCATTTCAAAACCATATGAAGTTGATTTTTCAAAGCATCAATACCTGGTTGATTATCACCGGTGATGATCATATCATCAACATATAATAATAGGATAACACAACCTTCTGGACTCGTCTTCAAAAACATTGCAAAATCATTATCCGAACATGAAAACCCAAGTTGCACGAGAAAAAAACTAAATCTTCCAAACCAAGCTCTAGGCGCTTGCTTTAGTCCGTAAAGTAGGGCTGGGCATTGAACCCGTTAAACCGACTAACTGGCCCGACCCGACCCGAACCGGGTTGGGTCGGTTTTTCTGTAAGTTCGGGTCGGTTGCGGGTTCAGCCTTTTAAATTATTTTTGGGTTGGGTTGGGTTCGGTTTTACACAACCCAAACCGAAACCCGAACCCAACCCGATTTTGGCACAAACATTTATCCAGTTGGCAGCAACTCAGGCTTTTGTTGTATAATAATAATAATACTCAGCATAATTTGGGGCTTTGTGCAGTCAATAGTCAATACTCACCAGTGCACGCCATCATCCTTCTTTCTTCCACTTCACGACTCACGAGATCTTCAACCCAATTCTTTACCTTATATTAACTTCTCAGATCTTTGAATTTTTCACCAATTTACCACTTACCAGATTCACTTGAATTTTTCACCGATTTACCACTTACCAGATTCACATCAGCATATTCATACTCCTTTGCCGTCATCGTTCACACGTCCTTCTCCTTCGCCGACCAACAGTGTTTCTTGCAGCCAACAAGGTAGGATTTCGAATTTCTCATTCTTTGAATTGTTGTTATTTATCAATGGAGGTATGAAATTGTGAAATAGGTGTTTTGTAACCGGAAAAGTGGCAACTAGAAGCTTTAAAAAAATCAAAAAAACTGTGGGAAAACAAACCCGAAAAACCGATTCAAACCGAGAAACCGAGTCGAGTTCAACGGTTCGGTTTGAATCGATTTTAAGTTCGGTTTCGGTTGCAGATTTTTGAAACCGGCTAGGTCGGTTTCGGTTTCGGGTTGGGTTTGAACCCGACCCAACCCGACCCGTGCCCACCCCTACCGTAAAGTGGTCGACGCAATTTGGAAACTTGGCCTGCCTTGTGGGGTAACCCAGGGGGAGGCTTCATGTATACTTCTTCAAGCAATTCTCCATTCAAAAATGTATTTTTCACATCCATTTGGTATAGTTTCCATTTTCTAATGGATGCAAGAGAGATAAGGGTAAGTACTGTTTTCATTTGAGCAACAGGGGCGAATGTCTCATCATAATCTATACCATGCTCCTGTGAGTAACCTTTTGCAACAAAGCGTGTTTTATATCTTTCCAAACTGCAGTCAAAATGAGCTTTGATTTTGAAAATCCATTTGCAGCCAATCACATGCTTACCTTCTGGCAAGGATACCAATTCTCAAGTGTTTGTCTTTTGAAGAGCATTAAGTTCTTCCTCAATGGCCTTTCTCCAATTTGGATCTAAAATGGCATCTTTGTAATAGGTTGGTTCAACAAAGGAATGGACATTAGATAGAAAAGTGCAATAATTGTGAGAGAAAAAATTAGTTGGAAGAGAATACCTATCTGGTGGGCGTCTTATACGAGAAGGATAGCGAGGTGTGGATGGTTCGGGTTCAGCAACATCCGAAGAATCAGTTGGACATAGGCCAAGAGAAGGCTCATCAAAACTTGACTGCTGCACATGCCTGCGAGAATAAATGCGAATAATAGGAGGCCTCAAATCATTAAGAGAATGATCAGGAACACTGAGCTCAGATGATTCACCATTGTCAGGCTCATTAGTATTAAAGGGATCAATAGTAAAGAGTTTTTGTTTATTGGGTGGTGAGGAATGTGGAATGCAATAATAGGAGATTTTCTCAAGGAAAACAACATGCCGTGAAACTAGTAGACGACCAGAGTCAGGGTGATAACAACGATAACCTTTCTGACCAGTTCCATAACCCAAGAAAACACATAATAAAGAACGTGCTGATAGTTTAGAACGATCTCTACTAGGTAGCAAGACAAAGCAAGCACAGCCAAACACATGAAGCAAAGTATAATTTGGTTTAGAACCATAAAGACGTTCATATGGCGAGACACCTCCAGAAAGAACAGATGGGATACGATTTACCAGAAATGTAGAAGTCAAAATGGCTTCTCCCCAGAACCCCGATGGGACAGAAGCAGAGAGAAGTAAGGAACGCGTTGTTTCCACTAGGTGACGATGTTTACGCTCAGCTATTCCATTTTGTTAAGGCGTATCGGTGCAAGAACGTTGGTGAATTGTCCCCTCAGAGTCAAGAAAATTTCTAAAGTGGTCAGACAAATAGTCACCGCCTGAATCACACCAGAAGCATTTTATAGCAGTAGAAAATTGGGTTTTTACCATGGCATTAAATTTTACATAGATATCATAAAATTCAAATCTTTTGCGCATAAGAAAAAACCCAAAAATATCGAGAAAATTTGTCAATAAAAATAACATAATAATGAGATACTCCTTTGGTGGCAATAGGAGCTTTTTCCTATATGTCAGAGTGAATTAGCTCAAAAGGGCAGAAGTTTGAGAAATACTCTTATTAAAAGGTAAACAACTTTGTTTGCTCAAATGACAACCAACACAACTAGAAATATCAGTAACTTTTATTGATGAATCTAACATGTTCCTACAAATCGTGTACTTAAGACGAGAACTAGAAATATGACCTAATCGAGAATGCCACAAATGAAATAAACTAGACTTAGAAACTAAATTTTGTAGTGAGGATTCAACAGGTGTACTGCAAGCAACACAAGAAGAAGAAGGTAGGTGTAGCGAGTCAAGTAAGTAAAGTCCAACCTCTCTATGGCCTATCCCAATTTGTTTCCCAGATGTGCGATCCTGTACAAAACAATGAGTACGAGAACGTGTAACATTAACTCCAAGATCAGTCAGTTTTCCAATCGATAAAAGATTTACAACAAGGTTAGGTACATAATAAACATCGGGTAGAGACCAATAGGCTGTCTAAGAGTCCCACTACATTGCATTGGTATGGAAGAACCATTTGCAACACGGACAGAAGTTGGTAACTGAGGCTTTGAACAATCATGCAGAAGGGTGATATGGGGTGTCATGTGATGGGAAGCACCGGAGTTAAGAATCCACCGTGTGGGGTCACTGGAATTGGTTATAAGTGAAATACCTGTATTAGATACAAAAGATCCACTGGGAGCAGAGGAAGTGCCAAGAAGTCGAGATAATTCTGCTGCAACAAGAGATGACAAATTGGAATTGTTATCCTGTCTAGACGAAACAAGTGACGTGGTTGCATTTGGACCTTCCATGGTGGTAGTGGCTGCAGATGGCTGCATTTTTACTGTGATGATGAATTGGGGTGTTGGGGTTGCCCTTTATTTGATTCTCGATACCGACCTTGTAAAACTGGACAGTTTTTTTTCCAATGGCATTTGCCATGATAATAAGAGCACTCATCAATAGGTGTCTTGAATTTTGTGGATTCATTGGGTGGATATTGTCCTTTACTATGATTAGCAACGAATACTTGTGTCGAGGCGGAACTTTTAGCTTCAGACAGTGATTGTAATCGAGTTTCCTCAGCTAATAGTTCTGAAATAGTAAAGGAAGTACTAGGCAATGGTTTTCGATGAATCATAGATCACCTGATACTTTCAAAATCATCTCTTAGTGCCATAAGGAAGTCAACTAATTTCCGTTCTTCACAAAATTTCTTGAAAGCATCGATGGATGAAAGCTCAGGTAGATCCATGAATACAAGTTGATCCCAAAGTCCAGTCATGTAAGAGTAGAAATCTTGAATAGACTTCTCTCCTTGTTTTGCAGCCCTTAACTCTGTCTCAAGTTGGAACCTACGTAAAATTTGATTGTTGATACAAGCCTACTAAATGATCCCAAGCTTCTTTGGCCAATTCAAATTTCATGAGTTGAGCGCCAATAGAAGTATCAACTGAATTATTTATCCATGTAATAATCTTAGCGTTGTTTGAAACCCATCTTTTCTGTAGTTTAGAATAATTAGCTTCTGTAGACGTTGGTGCCTCAATTGTACCATCAACAAATTCCCACAAATCCTTTACAATCAAAAAATTCTTCATAGCAAATCTCCAGTGTGAATAGTTCACTCCATTTAAACGTACAGATATTGTTTTCACATCATCATATGAGTTTTCCATGTCGAAATTGTTCAGAGAAAGATTACCCAGCAATAACCAATAATCAAGTATCAAGAATAAGCAAAGAAATTTGAATTTCTCAAACTCTACAAACAAATAAAAAATCTGATACCCAAGAAGACGTAGAATTCTAATACCCAAAATTATCAAACTTTCGTACCCTAGAAGACTCAAATTCTGATTGAGAATTCTCAAAATTTTGTATTCAAAAGAAACCCAAAAACTTGAAAACCTAACCAGGAAGGAACCGCTCTGATACCATGTAAACATTCAGCAAAAAATTCCAACAGTCAATCTGTGACAATTACAAACAAAATTGCAAAAGGAAGATGGAATCTGAAAAACCATTGCTACAAATAGAGCCGCAGTTTTATTGTACATCACGTAGGTTTTTATCCTACACTAAGTATCATGTATTTACAAAGTTGACCCTAGAGAATAAATAATGAAAACAAAAGGTACACACCTATTCTAATTTACGCATAGGTACATATATATATATATACATATTCTAGCAACATCCATGTCATTACAAAACTTTAACATTTAAGATTTAGCATACATTTGCAAATGAATAAGTGTAAGTGAAAGTTACATTACATACACCTAGTAAGGAAGTATGCGGCCCACAAATTCCTGATCTCATCTATCTTCTCTTCCATGTATGGAGCTTGACCGAAATCCGCCTACAAAGATTAACGAATTTTGCTGGGGTAATTAATTATATATTATTAACTAAAGAATGACCAAAAGTTATTTAAGGACTTATATTCAAATAAGTCCAATAAGTAGTTAACAAATATTGTAAGGAATGTAAGGTTATGCAACAACTAAATTATTACTGATGAAATCAATAATTATTGCAAATTCGATCAACTTGTATAATCTAAGCCCTATCTCAATTGTTCTAAAAGTGGGATGCCAGTTAATAATTCAATTTGATTCTCTCGTGAAATCTACTTGCTTCAGCCTAATATAGGAATGAAGCATGCTTTTCATTTGAAACGTGAATTGAACTTTCAACAACATTGCGGTCCCTTACTAGAATGTATGAGAAATTGGTGAGTACAACTACCATTAATCTGATTATTTTTTGGCCGCACAACAATATACGCAAAATCAAACAAAATGAATTATGTAGGGTTACTTCGCGTTAATGAAAAACACGAAAAATGAAATCGTAAATAATTTTTAACCAATCTTCATTTCATATCTCATATAACGATGACAAACCACCATGTCCTGTTACAATCTCCAGCACGAGTATCATGACATAGTATCCACATTCATGACTCCCTAGATGTTGCAGATACTAAATGATGCACACAACATATTTTGGGAGATAAATTATTACCGCCGTGTCGTAAATAGTAAATGTTACTAATTATTTGAGATTTCATTCATTTCTCCTCTATTTATACCTTAATAGGTTTCCAATTTAGCTTTGAATTTCTCCTCGGCCCTCCAAAAGCATAATATATTTTAAAAATCCTATAAGGACCAATAAATAGGAAACAGTTATAAAGGAATGAAGCAAAACACCTTTCAAATCATAAAACAAATAGAACCTGATTTTCTGCTGATTACTTATCCCATGGTCATCACATCTTTCACTTTGTATTTACGGGATTTACTTGCAGCTAAGTCCAGCAAATAAATTATAGTATCTCGGCGCGTGATGACAATGAGGGACCAATGGACACTACATTTACAGTAAGGTTCTTAGTTCGCATTAGTAAATAAAAAATCACTTAAATGAATACAAATTAAAAAAAAAAGGGCGGGAATGCTAATCGATTCTCATGAAGTTACAATGTTATTGAAATAGAAATGGTTATACTCTTGATAGTAAGACGCCAGGACGTATTTCTTGTCCTTGTTTTTCACCAGTACGTGTTCAACGGCTGTTATCTTGTCGGGTTAGTTACAATAAGGAGCAGCCAACTTGTTCTGGCAAACAAACCCAATAGAATCAATTTGTTCATCCTGGCACTTAGCATGCAAGTACCTGAAAGGAGAAGTACGAGTGGTTGATGAAACGTATAAATAGCAAAGCCATTGAAGCATAGGATTATGAATCGGAGAGTACATTTGGAACCTTTTCAAGATTGATATATTTAAGGACTACATTGTAAGCATCTCCATGATGTCACTGATTGCCACAAATACGATGTCTTCCTCTTGGTGAAACACGTCATTTCCAACATCCACTAGGTAGCCGTTTTCTATCGTTAGGAGAGAAACGACAACATTATAGAGTTTCATCAATTGTTCATCAAACGAAGACAAAGTCTCTCCACCAACAAGCTGGCGTCGTCAGTCGGATGATCCATCATCGGGGCGCATTTCCTTTGGCCTTGTCAGTCTTCCTTAGTTGCTGTGGCACTCCATCCTGTATTTGGACTATTTCATGGTCGATCCACGTAAAACTTTGTACAAACATAGATGATATTTAAAAGAAAAAACATATAAGTAAAATGGGTTTAATACCTCTCCAATACGCGCTAGATTTTTCGGTCCATTATACGTATCTATGCTCGACTTCCCCTAGTGTCGATTGATGCTCATTTGGAACAGGAAAATGATACCCTTTTGCATTGGGAAATAGTTGCTAATCCAACCCTAACCTTACATTCTCGAGCGCTATCTTTTTGCCATTTATGGTTGAATTAGCTGGTGGGCCAAATAGTCCATCTAGCCACGGTAACAATCTTATCCTCAATAATAATATCGAGGACGCATCTTGTCTAGTCCTACATAATAACGATTATGCAATTCAGAGTTAAGGAAAGTGGTGAATATTATAGCAAAATATATATTATTATTACAGAACTAGCAGGTGCAAACTTAAATACCTCAATCTGATAAAGGGGTCTGCATGAATACACTGAGGGCTGCCAATAGTTTGATATCCACTTATGTCGGGCCACTAGCGAATAGGCATATCCATCCCCATGCACATGAACTCTTCACGCATCTTTGTGTGTATCTGTTCACACATTTGTGCCTACATCTTTTTGTACATTTGTCTTTGCATCCTTTCGAATAGTTGTGTTTCTATCCTCTTAGCCATTTGAGCCTCCATCCTCTGAGCCATGCGAGCATCCATCCTCTCCTCCATCTCAGACTGTATCTCCTCACGCAACTCAGCCCGCATCTTTCTCTTTCTCAAATCCATTTTTTTGCATTGCTCATTCACTAGTAGCAACCCAACAAAAAATAAAAATAAAAAATTGTAATTAACCCCCCATTTTTGAAATTAAATCTATTATATTTTTCTCTCTTAAACGGGATCTAAATTAAACATTATTCCATATATCTTCGGTGAAGGTACTAGTACCATGAAAAAAGAAACTTAGTTTTTCATTTTAAATGATTCAAAAGTTCATCCGTATAAAAAATGTATATACTAAATTTGTGCCAAGGTAAAAGTATGTTTCACTATAATATGTAGACCTAGTAAATACTTGTCATAAAGTACTATGATTTAGCAATCCAACATAATCAGTTTGGAAAAAAAAATAAAACTTATTTGGTCATAAATAATTTAAACAATTTTCTATATTAAAATTTGTGGTTAATATGTTTATTTAAAAAAATGAAAATTATGTTATCTTAATAATAATTAATAAATAACTTAATAGTTACTTATCATAGAGAAAAAAAAGAGTTGAAATCCACCAGTCAAAAAAGGAAAAAAATAGTTCAAATCCAATTTAATCGCAACAACAAAAGGATATCACTTCGTCTTACATAATTATTATATTTTTTTCATATTAAAAATTTTTTCAACACTTCATTTAAAAAGTAATAAGTACACATTCGATATAGATGATCGAGTTAACGTGCAAGCATGAAATACGATATAATTTTAATATGAACTATCATTTTAAGATTATTCATAAATTTTATGTTTTTTGACAAACAAATTATTCATAATATTAATAAGCTTATAAGAAAACAACACTAATAATAATAAATTGTGGGTTGGACCAACTAAATTTCATATTGAATTTAAAAATCATGAATAAGTATGCACATTATTTTCCAAAATTTCTATAAGTTGGCAAGTTTTTAAATATGCACATTATACCTATGTATGTCACCAATTACAAAAAAAATATTAAAAAATCCACGAAAATTAAAAAATTTTTAATCCGCAATGCATCTACAATCTCGTCTCTTTCAAGTCCGGAACAAGGAAAAAGGGAAAAAAAATCCTACCCCAAAATGGCGGCCATTTTCGCCATTGATAAGCTTTCCACTCATACACTCAATTTTCGGCCATAATCAAGGGCACCACTACATAGATTGTCTTATCCATACCCTAATGGTGCTAAACATCCAACATATCTCACGGTATAGCCAAAGAAATCAAAGTGTAGAACATAGGCGGACAACGCAAAATTTTTGGAGAAAAGTTCGAAATATACCTCCATTTTCGAGGGAAAGATGCCTTCGAAATATACCTCCATTTTTGAGGGAAAGATGCCTCAAATCCATGGAATGGGATGTGTTTTACTTCCCACTAGAGTTTCTCGTCGAAGATTGAAGAAGCAACGAACATATTTCTTAAATCGCAAAAAGGACTATATTGTCTTCTTATTATTTCCCGGTTTTCACAAAACTGTCGCGATTCAGTAAAAAATATAAAGGAATAGGTGACGGCTATTCCATAATAATAAATAAATAAATACGAGGTATAGGCGACAGTTTTAATATAACCGTCGCCTATTCCTTTCAAAAAAAAAAGTAAAAAATACTAACAATAGTCGCCTAAGGTTTCTCGACATTGAATAACCGGCGATTTTTTAAAAACCATCGCCTATTCCTTTGCTAAAACAACAAAAAATGCCAACGGATTACTTTAGGCAACACAACATCGTATAACCGTCGCTTATTCAGTATCTCCTATTCTCAGTTGTGTACTAGTGAACCCACATTTAACCAATGTAGTCCAGCTCCATGTTTTTCCCAAGTGCATGCACAGAGATTAGGATAGTACAAAATGTAGATTCTCATAAGTGCAAAGTACAAAATCAAGCACCGTAAGTAGGAAAACAATATCCAAAACCCACAAGGTTGGCAAGTTCTACAAACTAGTTCCACAAACAAACACTAAATCACTTAATCTTTGTAGAAGAACACAGTAAGGCAGATGCACCAGATCCTACCACTGAAAGAAAAACAGTAATGAGCTTCACTTGTCGGGATGGAACAAAATGTATGCTGCAATATGGGCATGTCACGTCCTTTTGGCCCCGATATATTGGGAACTAGGTGGCCCCACACACCAACATCTCTCATGCTCTTCTAGTCTTCTCTTTCTCCCTCTCTTTTTTTTTCTGTGAGAGGGGGTGTAAGGGGGTAAAATGGGAAATGGGTGGGATGTATTAAGTATATTAGGTTTGATAAAAAAAACATTTGGGGTGGGTATATTAAGCAATTGGGGTGTATTTAAAAAGAGAGTGTGGGAATACAAGTAGCTTATCCCTTCACAAAATTTGATTGATTGATTTCTAGCTTGTTTGATAAAGTACTTCAGAGTGAAAACTAGTATCTTACCCATGTGAACGAAATCAATTAATTTGATTGTAAATATCATTACAAAGTATGAACAAAGAGAAATGTTTGAACACAGTAAATCTTATTTTGATTAGTGATACAAAATGTCATCGAATGCGCAAAATATCACAATGCGATGGATGGAATATATAATATGAAATCGTAGAAATATAATTTTTATATAAAAAAGAAATACAATGATAAGAAAAAATAAATTAAATAATAATAATAATAATAATAATAATAATAATAATAATAATAAAGGGAGAAGAAAATACCTAAGTTAATTATGTAAATAGTCCTCAACCTTTACAGTCAGTTGCACTTTGGTCCCCAATTTTCAAATTTGGACTATTAGACACCCAACTCATAAATTGACACCGCTATTTCAAAATGCACATGTCCGTCAAATTCTCTATTAGTTTACCTATTATAGGCAATTACAAACCTAATTGGTTGCAACTACAAATAAAAACAAGGTTGGGGACCATTAGCACAACCTTTTGAATACAAAAGAGGCAAAATGTATTGTATAGATTTTTTTGTTATTACTATAAGTTACTTATAATATTGGATCAAGGAGTGTGCCAAATGGTTAAAGGTTAAACCCCTTATCGGCAGTACCCGGTCGGGTTCAAATCCATGCATGCCCCTCCCCTCCACTCCTCTTGGTAATTAAAAAAAAAAGAAAATCAAAATTTAATATTGATAGAGATTTAAAATTAATTCTAGTATATAAGTATAATGTAGGAAAATATCAATTAATTTATGAAGCTAATTTGGGAACAGTTTTTAATTTGCCGATATTAAATTAAGTAAATTTTAAATCGTTACGTAATTGATTTATATTAATACAATAATCAATTTACATCCACTGGTGCATAAATATTGTTTATAAATATAAATATATATATATATATATATATATATATCATAATTAATTTACACCATTTATCAAGTAATCGATCTTTAAAGTAAAATTTGATTATTTTAGAAAACATAAGATTGACAGTTTTAAAAGTAAAAAAGAAAATCTAAATAAAAGTTATGAACTCTTAATTAGATCATCTTAGAGTTTAATAATCAAATCAAATTAGTCGATGTAAATGTGTGTTACACAATATTTCCAAATAAATAAATAAATTTAAAGTTTCATAATTTTTTTAAATGTTAAATTAATATTATTACTGAATAAGTAATTTAGAAGTATAACCTGACTTCTCTTTTTTTTTTTTTGAAAAAAAAAACCTGACTTCTAAATACAAATAAATATTTTTTTTTTGGTTGGAATGTATTCTTAAATTCCAACTCTTCATTTTATTTATCCCTAACCTTCTACCTAGATATTTATGCTATCATCAATTCATTCTAATGAGATAGTGTTCTTAAAATTTTATTTTGATGAACTTAATGAAAACTTCGCGATGTAATAATAATTCAACTTAATAGATATTTGTCATAAAACATATAGGTTGTAATAATCCAATTTAATCAAATTAAAAAAATATTACTCCAAAATAAATAAGTCAAACCTTTTTTTCATGTTAAAAATCTTATTTACCTTTCTTATTTAAGAACTATTTTTTAACAAATTAAAATTATGTTATCGATCGTAATAATGAGTAATTAGTGAATGCTTGTCATAAAATAATAGCAATTAAGATCTAATTTCATTGGATTAAATAAATATTATTTTGTCTTGAAGAATTAAGTTTTTTCTTGAATAATTAATTTTTTTTCATAGTAAACAATCATTTAAGACATTTTTACGAATAATCAATACATGTATAGTGTATATCAAAATCAATATTTTCAGTCAAAAAATATATAAAAAATCAATATTTTTATGTGCTGGTTTCATAGTTTTGCAACTGTTTTTTTTCTTTTTTTTTTTGACATTTTTCTGAGCTGGCACAAAAGGAAAACAAAAAAAAAGGGATCAAAATCCTTGATATAGCGTCAATTAATGAGGAAGTTCTTATGGATACTGATACTCTAACAGCTCCATTTTACCCACTATAACCATGCATAACCACCTTTTTAACGTGAAAAAAAATTGAAAAATAAAATTTATTAACTGCTAAGCGACGTGATAAAATGGTTAGTTTTTACAGCTGGCCACTTCTATAATTGATTCAAAAAGAAAGTTATAATTTTTTTTAAATAGCTTATATTTTTATTCATATTGAGAGGCCTTATTTAAGATTTTTTCAAACTAAAATTATGTACGATGGTACTAAGTAAACTTCATAAATATGTGTAACAAAATAGTATGATTCAATAATTAATTCAATTTGTTCATTTTTTTTAAGTTACTGTTTCGTCTTAAATGATTCAAAACTTTGTCCGTATTAATTAAAAAATTATTTAACAACATTATATTTGTATCAATATATAATTAAATACTTTACTTATATCAATACACATACATGGGATAAGTTTGACCACCAATTAATACAAACCTAGAATGACATCAAATGTAATAAATCTAAAGAAATCAGGCAGGTATATGCAATTATATATGTATACAATTGTTAGTATCATTTAACTATTTAACGAGGAAACAAAAAGGAAAAAGAAAAGAAAATTCTTTGAGTGGGAAAACTTCAAGAGGACCCAGAGCCACTCTTCTACTTTTATATATACTATTAGTATTGTCCCGTGTGATGCACAAGACGATCAAGATGGTTTATTTATATAAAAAATGGAGGAATGGGCAAGGGTGTATTAAGTAAATTAGATTTGATAAAAAAAAAAAATGGGGTGGGTGTATTAATCAAATGAGGTGTATTTTTATTTTTAAAAGGGGTGCAAATAACCTATCCCTTTGCAAAATTTGATTGATCCCATTTGATAAAGTTTGTTACAATGATAACTAGTATCTCACCCGTGCATTACATAGAAGGATGAAATTAATTAATTTGATTACAAATATCGTTACAAAATATGAAAAAAGACAAGTTTGAACACAAATCTTATTTTGATTAGTGATACAAAATGTCATTGAAGGCTCAAAATATCACCATGCGATGGATGGTATATATAATATGAAATTGTAGAAAAACAAATTTTGTATAAAAAAGAAACACAATAATAATAACTAGTATCACGCCCGTGCGATGCATGAGAACAATTAAATTTGTGCACAATAAATAATTGATATAATATTATATATATTGAATATAAATGTTGAATTACATAATTGATGTAATTTATGCATAGGAGATTGCACTAGTACACAATTGATTTTAGGGGACGCCCATTAGGTAGTGTTTTCATTGAAAACGCTACCAATGGTGCAAGTACTCAAAGGGTACTCAAGAAAGGGTGGCGGTTATAGTAATAATCCGCCACCCTAATTTTATTTTATTTTATTCTTTTAATAAATGTGAAGATTTAGGGTGGCGGTTGTGTTGAACAACCGCCACCCTAAACAAAAAATTTTAAAAAAATTAAAAAATCATAATATAGGGTGGCGGTTGTGTTGAACAACCGCCACCAAACAACCACCACCCTCAATGGCATATCGGGTGGCGGTTGTAACCACAACCGCCACCCTAAACAAAAAATAAAAAAATTAAAAATCATAATATAGGGTGGCAGTTGTGTTGAACAACCGCCACCCTAAGTGGCATATCGGGTGGCGGTTGTGGTTACAACCGCCACCCTAAACAAAAAATTAAAAAAAATCATAATATAGGGTGGCGGTTGTATGTTAACAACCGTCACCCTTTTTTTATTATTATTAAAATATACTCTTGGGTGGCAGTTTTTTGTTACAATTACCACCCTTTCCTTTTAAATATTCCACCAGTACGCGAATCGGTCATTCTCGCTTCTGAGTTTCTTTCTCTTTTTGAAAAATTTTTGAAATTTCTTGCAATATTCATGATCTCAAATCAAATTTAAGTGTAATTTTTTGATAAATTGGTGCCACAATTTAACCAATGTAAGCTTTTCCTATCTTTTTAGTCTCAATTTCGTGTATTTTTAGGTTATAATTTAACATCCCCAAATTTTAAGGTTTGTTGAAATCGGATTTTTATTCACAAGTTGGAGCCACAACTCTAGCAATTGGATCCAAATTGAGGTTAGTAAGTTAATGTCCCCAAATTCTAGGTTTTTTTTAATTAAATATTTTTGATTTATTTATATGCATATATATTGTTGAGTTAGAGGTGTAATTTTATTGATATTATGGATTTAAAAAATTAATAGTTAATATAATTTTTTTCGAGTTTTGGGCATGCAAACTTTAAATGGCCATAACTTTTGCATACGATGTCCGTTTTCAGCCCACTACACCATTCCGGAATCATCGCGACGAGATCTACAACAATCATAGCTATTGCTTTGTGATCCCATGTTTCACGCCCATCCGAAGTCGTTTAGGGCGTCAAAATGCAGTTTTTAGTTTTCAAATCTATATTTTCGTTATTCACTTGTTTTATTTCATTATCCCACGTTTTATCTCTCGTTATATATTAGGAATAGCTTTGGTTGTAATTGGAGGCGATTGACTTTGAATAAAAATTATTTCGTTCTTAGTTGTTAATTAGTTGCTTAGTTGCAATGTAATTCCAAGCCTGAATTTGTTCGTAGTTTGATCCAAAAAAAAAAGAGAGAGAGAAGGGAAAGGGTGGCGGTTCTACATCAAGAACCGCCGCCAAAGGTGGCAAAAAAAAAAAGAGGCTTAAGGTGGCGGTTCTTGATGTAGAATAGCCACCCTAAAGTGGCAAAAAAAAAAAATAGAGAATGGGTGGCGGTTCTACGTCAAGAACCACCACCCTAAGTGCAAAACAACCGCCACCCAATACCGTTTCTGTACTAGTGTTGCTTAATTGTAAACAATTATTGAAATCTATAATATTATATATTTATATAGTTAATGCAAAAATTGTGGAGTAAATTCAAAATTGTAAGTTTAAAACATTCATGTGCATCGCATGATTAAGAAGTTTATCAAAACGTGTAATTTTAATTCTAATTGTCGTGCATAGCATTACACAATAATGCTCGTAGAGATTTATTAATTGTAAACGAACGATTGGAATGAATATATTAAAATTCTTTGATTATCAAAATATCTCTTTCTCATTGGTACATATCAAATTTATATTGAATACTTTTTTTCTTTCTGAAATGGACATTACGCACTCTAAACTCTACTTGTAATTGCTACTTAATTTTCGCTCTATTGTTTAAGAAGTATTAGTTTTAATTTAATGTAACCTAAATTTGTAGTGATACTGAGACAATTTTCTCCATCTACATAATTCATTTGATTTTTTCTATTTATGTAAATTGTATTTTAATTTTAGAAAGAAAAACTTTTTATTTTTAATTTTATATACATAAAAAAGGAAAAATGCGTGCAATGCAAAATCCAGTTAATGACCATATCACATCAGTTGTATTAAAAATGAAATACATCAATTAACTTTTTAAATTAGAAACCATGTATCATGTTGGCACTATCAATATGACATTCGCCAAACATAACACCTCAATTATAATAATATAAAAATTAATAAATTACTATTTACTTAAAAATAAATAAATTATTCGACATAAATCCAGTTATAATTATAACTACTCACTATTTGATTTTAAAAATAAAAAATATCCACTATTTTTCAACAGTCCAATTCACATAACCAAACAAAACTATCAAAACCTACAATTTTAATATGATGCAAATAAATAAAAAATATTTATTATTTAATATTTTGAATTAGAACGTTAGAAAATGAAGTTATATTTAAAGTCTTTTCAAAACCAATTTTTTCTCATTAAATGCTTATTTTAAATATTGGTTTATTTTCAATGATATTTTTAATTACTAATAATTAATGTTAGTTTATTTCCAAAATTAATTTTATAAATTTTTAAAAAATATTTAATGTGCGCCATGTTGACATCTTTGCTTACGTGGCACTTTAGAAATAATAATAACTAGTACTACCCACGTGCGATGCACGTGACGATTTAGATATTATATTTACATAAAATAATATTATAAATTAAGAAAATTATTTTTTATGAATATTTAATAAAAACATACCTAATATTATTGATTTCGCTAATGGTCTATATATTTTGGCCTTAATTATTATCTTGTAAGAAAAAATATTATTTCAATTATCGTAATTAATGATTTTAAGTAAGAATGCAATGTTTGGGAGCAAAATTTAGATAATATACTTATTTCATTAAAAATAATTAAATTTATTTCAAATACGATCAAAAATAATCTTATTGCCAATCTGCACATACATGTAAATGATATATATATATATATATATATATATATATATATAGAAACACTCAAATAAGATTCAAATGGATTATACAATATGCTAGATTTAGAAAAATAAATAAGTAATATAACTCAGCGGATCGATAAAACCCTAAAGAATTTTTTTTAAATACTATAGTGAAAGTGTATAGTTGGCACTTCGAATTTTATAATATAGAGATTTGAAAAATTAGATGTACATAAAATAACAAAAATGTAATATCGAAAAATTAAAATGTATGCAGATGATAATAATTCTTATTTTCAGAATTAATTTAATAAGTATTGTAAGTTATAACTTTTATCTCATATCACATTTACATGAATAATGCAACACTAAATATAAAAGAAGTAAAAGAATTTATAAATTAATTTGAAAAACAGAACACGTGTGAAAAGGATACAATATAAAAAAAATTAAATAAGAAAAATAATACTAAATAAGGAAAGTAGCATAAATTGAATAAAAAAATAATTAATTCTAAAAATTAAGCCAAACATGTTATTGCCACCTAGGCAAAGTGCCTAGGTTGGCACTTCTCTATTATTATATTAAGATGATAATAATAATAATAATAATAATAATAATAATAATAATAATAATAATAATAATAGGGAGAAGGAAAAACCTAAGTTAATTATGTAAATAGTCGTCAACCTTCATAGTCAGTCACACATTGGTCCCCGATTTCAAATATGGACTATCAGACACCCAACTCATAAATTGACACCGCTATTCCAGAATGCACATGTCCGTAAATTCTCTATTAGTTTACCTACTGTAGGCTGTTACAAACCTAATTGGTTGCAACTACAAATAAAAACAAGGTTGGGGACCATTAGCACAACTTTTTGAATACAAAAGAGGCAAAATATGTTGTATAAATTAATTTTGTTATTACTATAATTAAGTTAATTATAATATTGGATGAAGGATTTGGCCTAGTGGTTAAAGGTTGAACCCCTTTACCGGGAGTATTTGGATTCAAATCCATGCATGCCACGCCCCTCCCTTCCACTCCCACTGGTAATAAAAAAAAACAAGAAAAAAAGAAAAATACAAAATGGATAGAAATTTAAAATTAATTTTGGTATAAGTATAATGGAATTCGAGAACGTCATGAATCAAATAAGATCACCAAATACTTACAACTTCTATAACTGCTAAAAGAATGGAAGTAATTAACAAACAAATACTGAAATATGTCATATGACAAATAGTTTGAAACAAGTAAGAGAATTGAGATTTATAAGAATCGAAAAGAGTTGTAAATGTGTAAAAATATAGAAGTAGGAATAAGACAGCTTCCGAAGGCACCACAAATAATAGTGAGCAAGGACAATGTACATCATTTCATTTTGTATTAGTGATGGTAGAAACAATTCTATTTTTACTTTTACATTTAGAGTGTGTTAGCGGATGAATTTTAATATATTTTTATGAGTAGGAAGAGAGAGAATGAATGAAGTTGGACGGTGGAGATTTAATGAGTGGAGAAATATATAGATGTGATTTGTTTAACCAAATTTAAAATTTAAAAAAAAACGTATTAAAATACATTAAAAGTTTCATGCTAACACCCTCTTAATGTTTCTTTAATATGTGCTATGAGTTGTATATATGTTAAGTAATATTTATAAAAATGTTAGATTGGTAGATATTCTACTTTCGTAGTATATATGTCTGTAGTCAGTGAATGAAATATAGGAAAATACTCCCTCCGTCCCACTAAGATAGGCACCCATCATTTTTCACATATATTAAGAAAACATCTTAAATGTTCTTGGAATTATAAGATATTCATATATTCTTCCAATTTTACCCCTATATTGAATGACCAAAAAGTAGTGTGAACATGTTTAAATATCTTGGGAGATGAAATATCTATCTTGATATTTAGTATTCTAATTATCTTAAATAGGGGTATTTTAGTATATGGAAAATAAATTATACATTCAATAAGGAAACTAAACTATAATTTGGGACGGATAAAATATGAATATTTGTTTATCTTAATAGGACGGAGAGAGTATCTTTTTCTCACCTTTGGGAGGAGGGCTCACAATTGTAGCCCCCTAACCAAAAAAAAAAAATCAAAATTTTATATAGAATTTTGTTTATATACATAATGTTAGAAGAATTAATTTTGTTTCTTTATTCCAACCGTTGATTAAAAATCCTAAATCCACCCTGAGTATCTTACTACTCCGTGTCCACAAATTAGCACCCCTGAGCTTCAACCAATCATTATGCTAGAATTTTACTAATGAATACGTTGGTACACTACCATTTCATAATGTTTGTGGATTTATTAAATCATAATGTGATATGCTATTACATTATGATTTGGGCATGTTGAGGTTTGGGCACTGAATTAAAACTTTACAAATATGTGCACGCCTAAACAAAATTATAAAATTCACTCATACAATCAAACAGAACTGCTAAAAAAAACAATAAATATGAAGAGAAAAAACGAGAAGAGGGATACTCTGTATCCATAATAATTTCTGTAGTTTCCAAAAACAGCAACTTCCTTGTGCTTCGATTTCTTAGAGGATTGTTCTATTTTTCATAGCTCTTCTGTTGTCTTCTCGTTGTTTTTGTTCTGTTCAACCATTTTTCAATTTATCGATTTAGGGTTTTGGGTGGTGAGAATTGGAAAGTGAAACCCAACAAGGCCTTAAATACTAAAATTTGAACCGAACTAGCTGTCTTGCGAGGCTATCCACTTCAACGTTGAGAGAAGGAATATGGTTTAAGAGGGCAACTTTCAAGTCACAGTCGAATGCATCAGCTCCGGCAATGATTTTGATGCGGCGGGTAGTGGTAGAGAAGAGAAGGTTGAACGGGTAACAAAGTGAATGGTTGAGATACTATTGAAGGATTTTAGGGCATAAATTCAGAGAAATGGACAAATAGATAGAAAATATAAAAAGATTTTGTTTGGGAGAGATTTCGAACTTAGCATGTTTTCGTCTCATCTTTTTTTAATCTAAAAATCATCTATTATTAAAAGTCAAAATCAAATATCAATATTAACCACACATTTTGTATGATCACTCATTATTATTCACACATCTCGTGGTTCCCACCATTATCTATCCAAAAAGTTAGTTTTTAACTAAATTTTAAACCAAAAAAATTATACACGAACACAAGCTTAGAAAAAAATTAAAATAAAAGAAGCTCCGCAATACGGATACGGTCATATCTGCAAAAACGCTTGCGTCGAATTGTGATACACAATAACTAGAGTTACAGCTACTAAATGTGAGCATATATATTATTTATAGGAATCATGGTTCAGAATCATGTCTCACACAAAAACCATGACCCATTTGATTACGGGGGTGACAACACAAAACCGTGACTCACGCAAAGTGGGGTCACGGTTAAAATTGTTTCATGGGTCACAGTTCAGAACCGTGACTCACACATAGATAATTGCGAAAAATATTTAAAAATCCAGGGGTCACAATTCATATTAGTGATTAAATAAGGTACGGTTATAGTGATTCCTTCCCCAATTCTATCTGTAACAATTCCCCTGCCTTGGTGTAGTGATGGTAGAAATACAATGGGCCTTTTTAAAGAAACTGAATCATAGAGGTCAAATTGTAACTAGACGTATCTATTCCACAGCCATGCAGTCTGAGATCATGGTAGAATTACATGACCTTGAAGGGTTATATGAGAATGAGGAGCTTTATTGAGCCCAACGTGCACGTATCGAATGGCTAAAATATAGAGATCAGAATACAACTTACATCACCGTAAGGCATTCGAGAGGAAGTCCAAAAATGAGATTGTAGCAATGCTTGGATGATATGAGAGAATGGCATGAGGATGAGGAAAAGATGGCAAATATTGATATAAAACACTTTCCGGATCTCTTCACCTCTACAAACCCTACCATGGATTGGTGGGCAGTGGGGTCCACAACTAGGTGTTCTACCCTTTTGTCCATCAGTTATATGCCCTGAGTAAGCCTTTCACTTGTGAGGAAGTTAGAAAAGTAATATAAAGGTTTTCTCAAAGAAAAAAGTACAAAGTCATGGAGCTTCAACTTCATCATCAAATCTGTAAATAACAACTTCCAAAAGCACCAAGCAGAAGTACTCTTGCACAGGAGAGAGAGTTTTCAAAAATTTCAACGGAAAAACGAGGGAAAGAAGACATGCCAGATTCCAAGCAATTGCTCGCCAAAATGCAAAAAACACATAAGATCCGACCGAAACACAAGATGCCAAATGAAATAGCAATAAGATATCACAAAATGCCACATGGAATATGAACAGACAATAGATGCAACACCAACCCAAAACAAACATCGAGTTTTCATGAACCTAAATCGAAATGCTATGAAATGAATGAAAGGGACAAGGCGGGGAAACAATTAAGGAACACAAGAAGCAACGAATAAGAGGAAAAAGGGAGCACAAAACACAGCGCGTGTTTTTCGACATATTTTTACACACTTTTTTCAACTCTACTCATTATGTCTCCTGTTTCACATTCACATATCTCGTGGGACATATATATACTACACAAATCTTCACCATTCAACTCCAGTTATTCTCTCTTCGATATCATATAAAAATCAATTTTTACACACATCTTAGCACCCGCACAATCTCGCCCAAAAGCAACAAAGAGTAGAAGATTCACGAGTTCGGATAAGATCAGGCTTGTTCCGGTGCACCCGGGTGTGCCGTAACTACGGCACACCCGGGTGGTTTTCTAGCCTCATCCGACCTCCGATTTGAAATTCAGGATTAGATCTAGATTCATCACGACGAGATGGAACTCCGGTAATTTTCAAAATTTTTGCGACACTGTTGGATGCCGTGGGACCAGTCAAACTTTTTGGTCAAATTTTAGCCTAAAATTTGCCAAAAAGTTTGACCGGCCCCACGGCATCCAACAGTGTCGCAAAAATTTTGAAAATATTACCGGAGCTCCGTCTCATCGTGATGAATTTAGATCCAATCCCGGATTTCAAATCGGATGTCGTATGAACCCGCAAATCACCCGGGTGTGCCATAGTTACGGCACACCCGAGTGCGCTAGAACAATTTCCCGGATAAGACTAAGCGGTGAAATAATGATAAATGGAATATATATCCGTGAACATTATTTTATAGCTTTTCATGACTAGCTTGTGCCACTCCAAGATGGCTTATGTGATTTATGAACAGTAGCAGATATATATCGATGGATTTATTTTGAATTATGTAATAATAATTGTGATATAGTTAAAAAATAATTAAGTTTAAAAAAAAACATGATGGCCAAGTTCTATATAGGGAATGTTTTAGTCATCCACTGTAGGGAGGTTGTGGAAAGGAGAAGTAAGCTGTCCATCTTTATTTTTTCAAAAACTCTTCAATCTTCTTAGTCGTAGCAACCACATTTGGAGGGAGGGTTTCTCTGTTACTCGGTCAAATTTTTATTTATGTCTATCCTCACAAAAGGAAAAACTCCATCTTCTTTTGCAAAATTCTTCCAAAACTCAACCAAGTCTGCTATTTTTTCACCTAAATATTCGTTCTACGGTCGGGATTTCACCGCAAAAAACAGTATACTAATATAAATTATCACTACTATGGAAGTCTACTACGAAAAAGCTATGTACTAGTTTTAGCCCTATTATCATGACCATGTGCCCACCCGTCTGTACCATAACTCACGGTTAAAGAAAATCCTCCAAAATCCCTTCAAATTTTTTCGCCATAACCTACCATAATCAAGTTTTATGGCCACAACAGGGGAATACTAGAGTTAGAAACACTCCAACGCCTATTTTGTGGGCATTGGGGTATACTAGTATCGGTTTTCTTCTGTTCTCTACGGTTTTGCTCTGTTTTTCATGTAGGAATAAATTAAAATCATACCCACGCTGACATGGTGTTCTATGGTAGCGCCACGTGGGCATATGAATTTTTTTTTTATAATATCTGTATTGAATTAGATAAATGACACAGGGTCAATGGGATTCACAATTTTTTTTCCCTGCGAATACATACCCACGCGGGCGCTGGTGTGCAACTCATACTAGTATTAGTAAACATTCCAACACTCGAGTTTTACCGTACTCATAAGTCGGTCAGGAAGCTTTAGCGATTCTAGCATTATTGGTTTCGCCGGATTCTGGCCCAATTAACGCGTCCTGCCTCTCGAGTCTCGCCCCACCTCTGCCTCTGCCTCCCGACCACCGCGGGGGACTAGATCACCACCCCAACACCGCCGCCGCGAAAAGGGATAAGGCTCATGAGCAAATCCGCCACTGTTTAACTTCAGTCGGAACCCAAGCAACAATAATAAACTTCAGTGAAAACCCAACTTCCTCTTGCTCAATTCAACAATGGATGCTCACAATGCAAACCCCAATTCCCCTTCCATGCGAGTCCTTATTCGCCACCCGAATCCCACCCCTCCCCCCTCGCCCCACCTGCAACCACCACCTCCACCACCAGACCCCCCTGAAAATGGCATCGTTGTTGTTGGGTTTATTGGAAGACGTCACGAGGACGTGACCCAGCTTATGAACCGAGTTATTGACGCGAATGTGTTCGGCTCGGGGAATTTGGACAAGCCTTTTCGCATTGATGATGACAAAAATAACGAGATAAAGAGATGGCTGGATAGCAGGAAATTGAGTTTCTATCACGATGAGGACAAGCGAATTTTGTATATGCAGCTTTCCTCTGTTCAGTGTCCAGTAATGGATGGTTCATTGGAATCCCAGTTGGGGTTGGACTCAGTTTTCGAGGACCACGAGCTTGGGGATCTTCAGGGGTTTCTCTTCATGTTCTCTGTAAGTTTGTTCTTGATACGGACTTCCTTAAGTAGCTCTAATGCTCTATCGCTCTCTTTTTCCCTCTCTCGTTTGACAGCACTGCAAAAACTCTTTTGACTTGCTGCTGTATTATCGTATTCATATGAATCTTGTATAGTTATGACATAAAGTTAAAAAATTATTATGTAATAGAATTAAAAAATTATTATGTAATAGAATCTTTCTGAAGATCTTCAGGGGTTGCTCTTCATGTCCTCTGCAAGTTTGTTCTTGATACGGACTTGCTTAAGTAGCTCTAATGCTCTATCGCTCTCTTTTTCCCTCTCTCGTTTGACAGCACTGCAAAAGCTCTTTTGACTTGCTGCTGTATTATCGTATTCATATGAATCCTGTATAGTTAAGACATAAAAGTTAAAAAAATTATTATGTAATAGAATCAAAAACTTATTATGTAATAGAATCTTTCTGAAGAAGACAAAATGAAATGAAAAATATTTGCCGGACGGAATAGGCATGGGTGGGTGGATGGGTTTCATGTGTCTGTATTGTGAGATTTACATAACCCCAGAACCGGTGATGTGGGGTTCACTAGGTTCAAGTTTTCTGCTGTGCGCGCTTTCTGGAATACGAGTGGAAGTGAATATATAATGTTTTATTTCAACAAATGAAGCACTTCAGTGATGTTCATGTGTTGAAAGATGTAAGAAATATAGATACTCGATTATATCTGTTTCGGATTTTCAGAATGTGACATGCCATTGCCCTCATTTTCGTAATCTTAATCAGAAGAAGTGCTTGTGTTGTATTGTACTAGAAGTATGCATTTTTAGAGAGGGGGTGAGGGATGCAAGTAACATGAAGGATGCTAAGATGTCAAAGTCGGTAAGCGTGCACTGTTGTTCTGAGTGGGGGATACATAATAAGCAATGCTGTGGCATTCAATAAGCAATAGGCAACACTGATTGTTTTGATAGTCTTCAGATGATATTTTGGACCTGAATTCATCTATGTAGGAGCATACCCATTTAATGCTATTCGTGCTATAAGTCTATTTAGCTTTCATTATTGTCAGATCATCTCCTTACTATTGAGATGTGATGACTCACATGTCTAAAGTAGGTTCATTCAGGGGTTTGAACTCTGGAGGCTAGGTGTAAGAGTATATTTGGTAAGTCAAATAACTTAGCTTATAGCTTATGAGAAGCTTATAAGCTCCTTCTACTCAAATAAGTTCTGTTTGGTTGGAGGAGCTTATTTGAGAAGTTCCAGCTTATCTCAAAAGCTTTTTTTTACTAGCTTTTCAAATAAGCTCTATAAGCTTTTCTATTTTAATTCCATTTTTAACCTCTTTCTTTTTAAAAAAAAATTATTTTAAACATATCCTTTTGTGTAATTTTGTATTTCTAAGCTAGTTTTTAGGTCAGTTTTGCCAAACACTTGTATTTATATCAACTAGTTTTTGAACTATCAGCTATAAAGTTAGGTTTTGAGCTATCTGCTATGTTTACCAAACGTAGTCTAGGCCTCAAGACTTATCATAACGCAATTAATAAGAATATAAAAATAATAACAACTTGTTTGGAAGATAATGTTCTAAATCATTTTTTTTTGCCACAATTTCGGTGGGAACCTAACTTGCCACAATTTCAGTTGCATAGTGTTCTTTCCTCCTCTTTTCCTATGAAGGCCAAAAGGAAAAAAGAATAAAGCCCCTGAAGTGTTCTAGGTTGCGAAACAATGAGCAAAGGCTTAGGCCGGCAATGAGAAGTTCAAAGAAGACAAGCTAAACATGCACATACATCAGCTGCCTCTAGCTTTAGTAAGTTTAGGTACGAGCCAACACAAATGCGTAAGTTTTGTGGCAGTTCATGGAAGTCTTACATGATGTTAGAGTCAAGCATGATGTTGGAGTCAAGGCCGAAGCCTGAAAAGATTTTTTTAAACAATGAGCTCCAAGTTATTAAAGCAAGTTTGATTCTATTAATTTGCTGATATTTCCATTTAAGATTCAGATTCCAGTGACTTCCCCTTTTTGCATTATGTGTACATATGCGATCTATAGCAGTATGCTGAATGTGCTTCTTGTGGAAAGGACCATAGAAGATTTGTTTTCCCAAAATCGTAGCTTATTACAGTGAACTTCTGCATTACATATCGAGTTTAATTATCAGAACTCCAGTGCAGAGGAATCTAATTTTAACTCGTAATTTGATATTTGAAAATGAAAATCTCTTCATCAACTGTTCTAAAATTTTTCAGGTTTGCAATTTGATTGTACTTTAGCAATGCAGGTTTGTCACATAATTATACTTATCCAAGAGGGATCCCACTTCGATACTCAAATTCTGAAGAAGTTTCGAGTGTTACAAGCTGCTAAACATGCAATGGCTCCAGTTATGAAATCACAAAACACTCCTTCAATTACATCCAGCTTACGTTCTTCATCTTCTTCACGAATCTCGATTTCTGGAGTATCGTCTAACAACCCTTCCCCTGGTAAAAGCCGAGGCATTTTAAATCGTAATTCTTCAACAATCACGCTAATGTCTGGTTTAGGGTCACACACGGCTTTGCTACCTGGACAATGCACCCCTGTTCTACTTTTTGTTTTTCTTGATGATTTTTCTGATATTCACCGAAGTGTTAATCTGGAGGAGCATGCAGAGACCTCATCATTTAATCAGTCATCAAATTTGGCTCGACCAACCATGCCCACAAAAGGATCTGGTTCAGTTGTTGTGCTCGCACGACCTGTGAATAAAACTGAAGGCGGACCAAGGAAGAAATTGCAATCATCCCTTGAGGGACAGATTCGTTTTTCAATAAAAAAATGTCGAACGCTTTCAGGTTCAGAAACCAGCCATGCTGGGTCAAGAAATGGAGGCATTTCTGGTTCTGCTCCTCTGTTTTCCCTTGATGCATCGAAGGCTGTAGCACTTGTAGATGCTAGTATAAATCAAAGTGGCGAATCTCTTGAGTTTGCCATTGGCATTATAGAAGATATATTGAAAGGAAAGGCGACTTCGGATTCTCTTTTGCTTGAAAGCCATAGCCAGAGTGCAAACAGAGAAGACATTCTTTCTCTGAAGGAGTTCATCTTTAGGCAGTCTGATATCCTGAGAGGGAGAAGCAGCTCTGTTGCTAGCACTAATAGTGGCTCAGCTGCTGGTGTCGGTATGGTTGCCGTTGCTGCTGCTGCAGCTGCTGCCTCAGCTGCTTCTGGAAAATCATTCGCTGCTCCTGAGCTCCCAAGTTTGGAGATCTGGTTATCTTCCAGTCAGCTTATTCTACATGGAATTCTTTCCGCAAGACATGGGTGTATGGATAAAGCTGAAATCAATCCAACCGGAGAGGATGGGCACAAAGTTTCTGACCCTTTTGAGTGTGCAGTATCCTATTTGGAGGATGGTATAGGACTGAACACTAGATTTTCCAAACTGTGGTGCCAAAAAGCTCTTCCAGTTGCTAAAGAAGTGTATTTAAATGAATTGCCTCCTTGTTATCCGAGTTGTCAGCATGAGGCTCATTTGAAGAAAGCCTTGCATGCATTTAACTCAATGGTCAAGGGACCTGCTGTGCCACTTTACATGAAAAAGTTGGAGGATGAATGCACATCTATCTGGAGTTGCGGAAGGCAACTCTGTGATTCAGTTAGCCTGACAGGAAAACCTTGCATGCACCAGAGACATGACCAGGAAATGCTTCTGGCCGACAATTTCAAGCCTCATTCCAGTGGATTCGTATTCCTCCATGCGTGTGCCTGTGGGCGTTCTCGGCGACTCCAACCAGATCCTTTTGATTTTGAAACGGCTAATGTTACATACAGTCGTTTTCCTGAGTGTGAAAAGCCTCTTCCAGCTCTCCAACTGCCTGAAGGAAGCATCAAAGAACCCGTCCGTCCTTCAGCATGGTGTTTAGTCCGAATTGGGGGCGCAAGTTACTATGAGCCTTCCAAAGGTTTACTTCAGAGTGGATTCTGTGCAACTCAGAAGTTTCTTTTGAAATGGACTGTATTTCTCGAGAAGCAAGAAGGCAGAGATCATGCACCACCAAATGGCGTGGAGCAAGTTTCGTCAAATACATTACGTAATAACATACAGACTAGAACTGCTTCGGAAGCAGACGCTAAGATGTCTGGTGCTGCTCAGTTGCACACCAGCAGAGTACAAGGTGGAGGTGAAATTCCAAATCCGCCCTCTTCAGGAAATATCAAAGTTGATGATAACAGTAACGGTTTTGCTAGAGGTTTATCTAACTTTACAATGAGAAAACCATTTTCTGAAGTTGTTGCTGGATCAGCTGCTACAAACTCTGGATTTCCTCCGCTTCTATCCAGGAAACAACCTCTACCAAATGTGGAAAAGGGCGTCAAGCAACATGGTGCAAGAAAAAGGGATGTGGAGAAAATCAGTCAAACTGCTCACCGTCAAGAATCTCAAAAAGTTGAAAGTACTCCTGCCACTGAATCATTCAGCGGTAATGAGACTGTTATTGATGACGAAATACCTGGTAATCTACTTTTACATAGAGGTAGCGGTAAACTTCCTCTGCATATTAATGGCAGCAACGAGATTGAAGTGTCACCATCTCTGAAGCATGTTACAATATATGTTGGGTTTGAACATGAATGTCCTCGTGGGCACCGGTTTATTTTGACTCAAGATCATCTCAATGAACTGGGTTCCCCATATGCGGTTTCTGAGAAGTCTGTTTTTCCTTCATCAGTGGGAAATTCTGACCGTAAAGAAGATCCTGCAAAAGTGGGTAAAATTGGTGGCCATGGTAAAACTCGAAGACAATCGAATGGGATAATTACTGTTGGTAGTAGCAAGGCAAGAACCATGGAGAAGTCAAAAGAGAGAGCAGCTAACCAGCACATGCATCATGACAAGCCTATGCAATATATAAGACCAGAAAATGAGCACCTTAGCATGTCAACAGTTGCTTCTTCTGTGAAAGATCTTGAATCTACCCTTCAATCTGATGCTCTTGATGATGGTGGTTGTGCCTTCTCCATGTTGAATAGAAGTCTACCAATATATATGAACTGTCCGCACTGCAAGGACTCAATGAAGAAGAAAGATGTGCCCCATAATAAATTTGGCAGAGCAGTTTCTCAGCTGCAGAGGATCTTTGTGGTATAAATTATTTCCTCCATCTCTATCACTTTAATTCATAATTCATATATTAATGGTGATAAAAACCCTGGGTGGGGGACTCCGACGATCTTGAATTCCCTCTCACTCTTTAGCCGTTACCCTTAACTGAGTCCACATACTCTGTTTCTCAGAGTTTATGTTCTGGTTAAACTGTCATCTACTGAGTCAGGCCTCCGTAGTTTGATGCTGCTGAACAATATTTTGCTGTGTAATTTCATGTGGTAACCTTGCTTAATCATAATGATTGCTTTTAAATTCAGAAAATAAACTGGTTTTTAGTTGTGGTAACACCAAGTATAGAATTGAAAGGAGATTTGATTACCACAGCTCAGCTTTGCCTTTACTCTACATTGATTTTGGCCGCATGGATCATTAGTCACTTCTCAGTTAACCACATAGCTATTGCCGTTTTAATTACTTTAGTCTATGCTCAGTTGTCCCTTCCTCTAGGTATGGTTACTTCTTAATTTATTGCCACCCCAACTTGTAAGGATTATGATTCATTGATTCTTCTCATTGGTCAGATTGTAGTTTTTCTTACTCCATCATGGATAAGTTACTGTTATTTGCTTAATCCCCTTGTATTTATGTCCTTTATTATTCTATTTTGGGGTTTTATTTTGAATTAAACTACGACTCATTCATCTCTTCCTATTAACAGTAAGCTATAATATAAAGCAAACATTCTTATATTTTGTATCAGAAACATATGTTTTGTAGTGTTATTGGAGTTCACGTTTTAAGTAGCTTGGGAGTTTGCTTGCGTGACAAATTTCTTTTGAGGAAAAAAGTGACTGTTTCCTTATAAATATATGTTTAAATTATTTTTTTTTCCAAATGTAATCTCTCTTTTTCACTTCAGTTATTATTAATTTTCATTACATGGTAGATACTTTCTTCATTTGTAGTATGCCATCAATTATTAACATGCAAAATATTTCTATCACTAATGAGTCATTATCTACTTTATGTTTTATTTGCTGTATACTTTCGTGTTGTGTAGGTCACACCCCCCTTTCCCGTCATTTTGGCAGCAGGCCCAGTTATACAATTTGAGGTACGTACTAGTTGCTGATTTTTTCATGCACCAATAAAGGTTTTGTAAAAAAAAAAAACCCCAATTGGATACTTCTTTTTTTTTTTTTTTTTTTGCTAAGAAACCAATTGGATACTATGTATATCTTCCAATTTGTTACAGGTAATATGGTTATAACTTTTTGGTTGTTCTAAAAATAAACCAATGTTGTTGTAAGCATAAAAAATACCACATGCAACACGTCCTATGCAACACGTCTTATGCATCTGTGCATTTTATGTGTATATGCATTAGTTTTACAAATACTGTCGAGCAATAACATTGCAAGCTGGTGCTTGAGGTCTCATTTAGTCAACCTTGCCGTCCATGTGCCTTTGACCATTTTGACATTAGAAAGGCATATTGCACAGGTTTGGCAAACATTTTATTGTATTTTGACATAACTCCAGGAAAATTAATGTATAAACTTTTATATGTTGAATGACTATATGAAATGAAAATACAATAGATTGATAGGAAATTCGAGAGGGCTATTGCTATCCCCAGCTTTCCTCAAATTCTCTATTTTCTAGATACCCTACCCGCTATTTATTTCAACAGCAATTTATTCTATTATCTACACAATACCCTGAATCCCTCATCAAAATAACACACACTTGTGATAGGGACCTATGAGTACCCCACCCTCAAAATTCATGTTGTGCCGATGATGAAATTTAAAACTCTAGGTTTGCAAAACTATAGCCACATTTGATGGAGAGCTGCAATCTTCTGGTCCAAGAAACTTGGATGATTGCACCTATCCATGAACTTGGGGGACTCACCAACTATACCTCCCACATTAGTATAGAGTCCATAAAGATTCTGTAAGCAGTTGCACCCATTCCTGCAATTCTCAAGTGTTGAATCCAGTTTGTTGAGATAAAATTGTTAGTCACCCAGACTTGAACAGCATAAAAACCTTGGTTGTGCAATCCTCTCCCAGTCTTATTCTCTTGGAACAATGAGGGCTGCAAGATGATTCATGGATGGCTCCCTTCACATTTCCAACTCCATTCGACCCCATTAGGTGATACCATTTGTCAGATTCCTTCAGCCTGAATAGATTGATGGGCAATTCTAAAGGTCTATCGGTCTTGCAAGTTTTCCCTCAGTTCTCCATTTTCTGAATGCCCCAAAACCAAATACCCTATTCTAACAACCTTCAAAATACAATGCACTTGTAATTAGCAAACCTTTTCATATTTTTCTGGGAGGTTTGCAGTCATTGAGAATATTGAGAAAATAGAAAAATAGAATAGAAATCTGTATATTCTAGAATAGGGCATTGGTTGCCTATTCTAGAATATTCTGTAACTTGTATGGGTAGCTACATTGCAGAATAATCGCTTGCCATGTGATTCCTTCTATAGAAGGAAAAATTTATGTTCTACAATCATTGTTGGACGAAATCATCAAAGACAAATACAATAGATTTTTTTCTTTCTTCACTTTTATGTGCAGTTGTAGGCCCCCAAGTACAATTACTGAATATTGTATTGTGGAATACTTGGATAAATGTCAAAAGAATAATAGAGCCTCTGACTGGGAAATTCATAGGAGTGAAAAGAGAATAGTCGTGGGTCTCACAAAGTGTGTGGATAATAATTAGTAGTAGTTATGATTCTGTGATTTAAACCAATAAAAGACTTCAACTGGTTCTGAAAAACCCTTTATAAATTTGAATCCAAATGGAGCCAAAAAGATGTCTAAGAAGAAAACTGAATTCAAAAAAATATTCTGGAATAATGGGAAAACAATAACAATTATTGTTGTTATTCAACATGGTTAGTTGAGCAGAGAATGTTTAGCGTTTGGTCTGCAATTTTGCTTTCACATGTGGTCATGCGGAACAAATCAAACCCCGAGTGGCGCTTGTTGGATTATAGAATTCCTTGGAACTTGTTTAACAAAGCTTTTTTTAGCAAAGTGATATTTTGGGAAATGTGCAGTTAAAAACTAAGGAACCAAAAAATATATATAATAATAATAATATTATTATTATTATTATTATTCTTATTATTATTGAATGTAAGAAAAAGTAATTTTTATAATATTTTTGTCAAATAAGAAGTTTGAGGTAACATAATATAAGGCATATCTGCTGTTTAGAGGCAAAATAGCATTCTTACTAGTTGATGCCTTCTTACACACGGGATGGTTTACTTTCTTTAACATTTACAATTGATGGATAGATTTCAACCTTTAAAAAACTGGATTAGCAGAGACTCTGCAGAAGATTAAAAGATGTCTGTCTACGACCACCAATCCTACTGTGCCCACTAAACCATAAAAGTCAGTTACTTTCTTGGACTCCTTAAGTTCTAGATTGCTGATCTGAAATAAGCTACATTTGAGGAACTAACTGAGGCAAGCTATTTCAGTCACGGCACCCATGAACAGATACATTAGCAGCAGTAATTGCAGTATATGGCTTAATCTTAGATAGTATATATTCTAACACAACGGGTTTAAATTAATTTGACTTCAATTTCATTGATGTTTCCTTGTAGTTCTGCCAATAGTCAGTGCACTTGACTTATTAAGAGAACCTGTCATGCCATACGACTTGATGATCAGAAAAAGAAAAGAATAAGAGACAACAGGGAAAATCCTGAGCAGTTGCTCTCGCTTTTTGCACTCTCCTATCATAGTGACTTAATAAATTGAAAGTTGTCATCCAGCCCTAAAAATCTTAAGTTTAACATGACTGCGATTAGTTGCCTTTACAAATGTGTCTTGTGGCAGTTTGGATGGTGGATGATTATGCGTGTGTTAGGGTGTAAATTTTTATAGATTTTTATGGATTTTGATGTGAAATAGGAGAGAGAATGAGTGGAGTTAAATGATGGAGATTTGTAATTTTGTACAGTATATGTAGGTCCCATGAGATATGTGGATGTAATTGGTTTGACCAAAATTCAGAATGAATTAAAATATGTAAAAATTTGTTAAAATTTCTAAACTAACACATGCTATGTTACAACATGATACTAGTATACCTTTACATGTTGTCTACTAAGGACTTTATATCATAGGAAATAATAGTTCGTTGGGTAGGGACTCCGTCTAAATTGCTAACCTGGATGGGGTATAAATATACATGAGATTCGTTGTTTGTTTGTTAGTTATTTTTGCATATGTGGTGAAGAAGTTACGGGAAATTTTGAAAGTGGGTTTTAGAAAAATTGTTATGTCAATGAAATTGTGGTGGAAAATAATTTTGAAGAAAAATTATTTTCTAAAAGAGCTGTCCCAGACAAGCTCTCAGTTACCCAGTGTATCTTGTAGTAAATAGCTTAGATGTCTTAGCATTAAAGGTTTAACTGATTGTTGTAATATAATTGTTTCAGATAAGATTTTTAGAAAATGTGAACTTTTCTTTTCAGCTAATTAATGAATGTATTGCATTTCTCAATTGCAGGCATCGTGTCTACCTCCATCTGTTCTCAACCATGAAAAAGAACTAAAATTCAGCATGGGTTGCCAAGTGATTTTGCCTCCAGACAGTTTCCTCTCACTGAAGCTCCCTTTTGTTTATGGTGTACAACTGGAGGATGGAAGTCTACATTCACTTAAACCTTCTGAACATCAACCACAAATGACTGCCTGGCTTACCGGGGAACCAGCTTGCAACTTGTGTCGAAGATCAATCCTGATCAAGGACTACTGGTATAATTATTATCAAAAGAAACTTTTGAATGTACGAAGGAGATTCACTTCAATCCTTAGTTTGTGGTGATTTGAAGTCCTCCAGGCATCAGGTATAGTTTTGGAGCATGGATTCACTGTTTTGTTTACTTAGGATAGATCATGATATCCTCATTTAATAAAAATTCAGTATAGAGCTCTGTGGTAATTCTGACGTCGCTTTCGTTATTCATCATGGCTGTTGCTTCTTATCTTAAACTGGTTCTATTCATTTTTATTACAAACAAGATACGAGTTAAATTCAGTGTGTTCGGGTAAAATTTTTTAGTCGGAATAGTGGTGGGTCTACTAAATCAGTAGGAGTTTTTTGGATATGTGGCTAAGTTAAAAATTTGACTTAAACTTTGATGGGGCATGACATAAATTTGGATATATACTGTGTCAAACTTGCATTCTCATATTCTAGTCTTTCGGTGTTACCAGAGCAGCCATAAATTCTAATTTATCACGAGCATGAGATGACTAAGAACTCCTAGGTGGACGCAAGCTTAAAGGATGCACAGGATAGAAAACTCAGATTTCTTGGAAGGATGCAAGCAGAAGATCGCTTCACGAGAAGGAAGCATGAAGAGTTGTGTTACAAGGAGAAACACTTTGTCACGAAAGGAATTAAGCTACAATGTGATGTCCTTAAGCGCAGTGGACTAGACAAGGAAACTGGAGATGGTATGTTATACTCTTCTTACAGGCTCAAGTATTCATTGGAAACTGATACTTCGAGCAATGTGAAAACTAGTTCGTCCATGACAGCGGCAGTGGGATTCTTTTGATGAACTGCAGCCAGAATACACACACAAAAGTGGTTTAAG
This sequence comes from Jasminum sambac, assembly GCA_018223645.1. Classification (NCBI taxonomy): domain Eukaryota; kingdom Viridiplantae; phylum Streptophyta; class Magnoliopsida; order Lamiales; family Oleaceae; genus Jasminum; species Jasminum sambac. The sequence goes on along the minus strand of CP073645.1, from coordinate 28,610,701 downwards.
CGGCAAGTTAAAGAGATGAAGTGGCGATTGGCCATGCCTGCTTGTTCATATGTTGGGTTTCAGGTAAAAGTTGATTGTAAGCATCTTGAGGTTCCGACTTGAATGGTGGGACCAATGATGCTTGAGCAGAGGTTTAGGTTGGAGTGGTGGATTGCTATATTATCACAATGGGTGTCTGCTGCTGATTTTATGGATCGACGCTCAACTTTTACCTGCATCGAGCATTTCTGCCTTTCCTAGAGAAGAAAAAAAGGGTTAAGATTCATTTTCTAGAAAGTTAACTTCTGTTAGCTAAAGATGACTTCGAAAACCATGTTTGTAACACAAGGGGGTATGTGTACTGAATATTGTGGTCTACTTTGTTGAACAAAATAGTGAAAATTTGTGCTTTTATTTGTTAATGGTACAAAGTTTGCATTTTTATCCGTTCAATTATTCTGAACAAATATAGAAGTTTCGAGGAAAATTGAGTAATGATTTTCTTGCTCTCATTAAAGTTAAGGGAACACACAAGATGAAAATTAATTTAACAAATGATGTGAAATTTTAGAAAATTGTTGATTATCAAGATGACGACTGATGTGACGTGTGAATAAAATGAATTCTATTATGTATGCGTTTTATTAATTTACTTGTCAAATTATAATAACTAGTTGTTTCACCCGTGCGTTACACGGGAGACAAAATTTTCAACTGATAATGATATTGATAGATGTTAATAATATTAACATAAAATCTAAAAAAACAATTAAAATAAAGAATGAGTTACAATAATAAACTTAAATAATTTAACTTGAAACAATTCTATAAAAATTTCGAAATAGTATCATTTATATTTCGTACTAATCCATCCTGTAAGTATGCAAGGAACAACTCACGAAAATCCATACAACTTAATTTACTATTGTCCATAGAATAGTAACTTAATTAGCATTTACACCTGTGTTTTATAGGGGATGATAATTATAGCAATGATTGTGATAATATAGAATTTTTTACTCATTGCAAGATTAAACCACTAATATAAATTCAAAATAAAATAACATTAAATATTATAGTTATCAAAATAACTCTACCAATATTAGTAGAGCTCATTATTTTTTCTTTAAAATTGTTTTACATTTTATTATATGCAAATATAAATGTTGGGAGATATTAATTATACATCATTATAATGTACATTATTAACAATTAATGTGTAAATAATAATTTTTAAATTTTAATTATGAAATATAATCAGTATAGATATATTATAAAAATAATAATGTAGTGAGTAATATCTGACAGACCCTAACACACTGTTCCTGCCATGTTGGGAAACACTTATCCTCATTCCAACGCATCCTTATTTACTCGACGGCGAGCAAGGGTGATATGAGAATTACAAATTTCCATTCCCCGTCCATACTCCGCTAGAAAATTCTCATCCCCGTCCACACCCCATCGTGATAGTTTAATTGAAGACTTTTATTTCGACATTTTATTTCTTCAATAAATACCCTCTAAATATACTAAACACGTGTATTAACATATTAGGTATAAAATTACTAATTTAACATATTCGGCATATTAAAATATTAAATGATTTGATATAGCATTTAAATTAATTTGGATAAGACAAATAAATTGAAATATATATGATTAATACTTAAAATATACAATCTATTTGATGATATTTAAAAATAAAAAAAATCTCAATTGGAAAAATTTGATATAAAATAAAAAATTTAAAGTAGGTAGGATTTTTAATATTTATTTAGGAGATAGAAACTTAGATAAATATTTAACATAGTCGAAAACCAGTTAAAATATTCTAATTGAGCCATATAATTCCAATAATTGATTAAGTCGATAACCAAGTAAGAATTCTTAAATTTATTCCCTAGCGAAAGCGACATATTGAACCAAAGAATTATTATATAATTATTGGTTCGAGTAGCGCCAAAATAAAAAATAATACTATTTGAAAACTTATTTTTGGAGCTTGTTATTTTTAGAAAAATAAAAAAAATGGGCAGACCTTTTGAAACACCGTAACTATACAAAAAGAAATATTAATATTTTGCCATCAACTGTAACTCAAAAGAAATATCATAGAAAATATAAAAATATATGAGAATTAAAAGAAAGGCATGTTTTGAAAAAAAAAAATGATACTGAAAAGGTAAATAAAGTTAATTAGGGACTAATGATCAGTCGACTTACTTTACAATAAGATGTAACAACCCAATTCTAAGGATCCAAAATCTCATAGATGTTAACTTAATTTTATTTTAAAATACGTAAAAAGATAAATTAATTTTGTAAGCGCATTTTTCTTCCCCGTAGCAATCTAATTAAATTTAATAGTTTTTCATTTTTTGAAAAAATTATGTTTCCCCCTTTTAGTAATTTAATTAATTTTGATTAATTTTCGTCTAATAAAACTCTCTCAATTTTCATCAAATGAAAATATATCCAATTAAATCTAAGAAATATAATTAATTGCAACATAATTAATTCTAATTAATTCTTACTTTTAGCTAATTATTTGTAAAAAAATGTATTATTTCTAAATAATTTGTTTTTTAATCACATTTTTAAGAATTGTATGAATTTAATTGTAAAGATATTTTATAATTAAAAAGATATCTTACATGTCAAAAGATGTCTTTCATTTTTTAGGAAAAATTTAGTTAACCACGGTAATCTAATTAATTTTAATTATTATTTATTTTTTAATTAATTCTATTTTTCTATTTTAACAATATAATTGATTAATTTTCGTCCAACAAAACCATGCCAATTTTCGCCCATTGAAACCAAGTCCAATTAAATAATAACAGTATTATTATTAGCAATACAATTGATTAATTATTATTTAACAATACAATTGATTTTCATTTTAACTGATAATTTATAAAAATAATTAATTATTTATGAAAATAACCATTTTAATATTTACACTTTTAAAAATTGTATAAACCTAATTTTGAAGAAATATTGTAATTTAAAAGATATATTACAATTTCAAAGATTTTCTTTTATTTTTTTAGGGAAAACCAGCTTCAATTTAATGATTTTTTTAAAAAAATTAATTATATTTCCCTCCTTTAAGAATGTAATTAATTATCTTTTTTGGATCAATATTTATCCACTGAACACATGTATAGCAAAATATTAGCAATGGAATTTATTGTTTTAATTAATTATTGTTTAAATAATTATAGTTAATTTTTTATTTAATTTAATTATTTCTAAAAAATTAATTATTTCCAAAATAATTTGCTTCATAGTCATAATTCTAAGAATTATATGAATCTAATTTTAAAAATATCTTATAATTAAAGAGATGTCCTAAAATTTAAAAGATATAGATATAGATCCAATTAATTAAAAAATAGATTAATGTTATAATTGAATGATTAATTAAACAAAATTGATGTTGCTCGTTTCTTTTAATTTTTATGTAAGCATTAAATGAATTGTAATTTTTTATCCCACCAAAATTAAATCTTAGCGAAATCGCAATTTTAATTAATTTTCATTTATTAGCTAATTATTATTTTTAATAATAATAAATTCTTCCTAACATTTATTAAAGGGTCCAAGCTAAGTTTTAAATTTTCATATTGCACATTTATTTTAATTTTATGTAAAAGTTTAATGAATTGTAATTTTTTCATCACGCAACAATTCCATCTTACAGAAATTGGTATATTTAATTAATTTTCGTTCCTTAGCCTATTATTTATAAAAATAATTGATTGTTTTTTAAATTAATTATTGGGTCCAACCTAATTTTTAAATTTTTAGTATAGATTGGGAATCGTAGTGGTGGGATTTTGTCTCAAACTCGGGCCAACTGTCCGTAAGTTTCTTTTTATTTTTGTGTAAAACTTTAATGAATCGTAATTTTGTATCGCAAAAAGTTGAATCTTTGTTTTAATTAATTTTTATTTCTTAGATAGTTATTTATAAATTAATTAATTTTTTGTAAAATTAAGTAATGGGTCTGATCTTATTTTTTTACTTTAATTTTAAACCTTTATTTTAATTTTTGTATGAAAATTTAATCAATGATAATTTTGTATGCCATAAAAAATAAATCTTAGTGGAAATTTTTAATTTTAAATAATTTTATTTTTGTTAATATGAAAATCATGAAAAAACGATCAGTCAAAAATTCATTCTAATTTCTAGAATACCCTTATATTGTTCAACACATAAACTTATAAATTGAAGATGTGAAAGAAAAAAAATTGAAATTTATTGATTCAAAATAAAATTGAAATTTATCACAAATATATAATATTTGTCGATTTTGTGTAATTACACGAGAAATTGTACTTAAGCACTATATCAATATATAAATTATTATTTTCGCAAATCAAATATTTATTAGGAAAAAAATTATTTAGTTTAAAACATAAAATAAAGCTAGCTTTACCATATATTCTCGCGATAAACAAATTGAAACATTATTTTTCATTTAATTTATTTTCTAAGTAAATCAAATATGGAATAGAATTAAAAGTTAAAACAATTTATACATCTCATTATATTTGAATTTCACGGACAAACATCAATTAAGTGTCTTTAAAATTATCAATTTATATTTAGGTTGGACACTAATTTATATATTTGTGGTAAATTTTAATTTTTCAAAAAATAAAAATTTATATATTAACAGTATGTTTATTTTAAAGTTCTCATCAAGTCGAGTAAAATAGAATCACAAATTTTTTTTATATGTAGAAAGTGAAAAAAAAAGAGAGAAAATGATAGAGAGTATTTAGATGTTATGAGATTGAATAAAGTATTGTAGAAATAATGAAATACAATCTATATACATTAATATTAATATATTATGGAGGGGAAAAATAAAGAAAGTTGGATTTGGATTAGAAAATAAAAAATAAAAAATAAAAAGAGAGTTTTTTTAAATGGGAAGATGGATTTAAGACAAAAAAAATTATAATAAGAAAAAATCATCATTTTATATATATATAAATTATTCTATATATAAATAGAAGATTATATTAGGCAAATTTAATAGGCGGGAAAAATTGAGGATACATTTAGGCGGGAAAAAATGCTCTTTATATATATATATATATATATATATATATATATATATAGATTCTACTTTATTACAGTAATTTGATATGATGATTGATATAATAATGGTTTGTCAAAATATTGTGGAGTGGGATGTCTCTAATCATTATTAATATTACCAAATGTCATAAAATTATGATAAATTATATTATATCAACTGCTCAGTAGATCATGGTATTAAAATAGAATAATTCTAAATAGACATTTTAAATTGACATTTTTAATTGAATCATCTTTTTATTGGGTGATGGAGAGGAGCTAATGTATTTATCACTTAATATATATCTTGATCATTCAATAAAAATATGCTAAATCTACTATGTCAAATAAATATGTCAATTTAAAATATTCATGTAGAATCACTCGATAAAATAACATTACTCTTTTCAAATATCAAAAGTATTCATGCTACTCTTGGCCTCCCCAGTTTTCCGCTTTTCCTCTTGTTGACGCACTATAATTGCTTGATTCATCAAAAGGATTGAAAAGTAAGCGCCTTGTGCAAAACCAAGAAATGCCATTTATAAAATAGATTTTCTCACATGTGACTCTTCGCTTTACGCAGTGGAATTTTTGGTATCACTTTAATTCAAAACGCCCGTTTAGTGCTTCTTTAATCTTTATCAGGGCAAGCTAAGAATATGTATCCATTATTCCCTTCGTTTCATAAAGATGAATTCATTTTGATTTTACACGAATTATGAAATATAATCAATATTACTGAAAATTAAATTATATTTGCATTTTTAAAAATATATACATATATTAAATCATGATATTTTATTTTTATTAATAATAATACACATTAGATAAGGACACACATGAAAAATGACGTAATTAAATACATAACCAAATTGAAATTGATCCACTTTTTTGGAAAGATGACTAAGAAAAACTAATCCATCTTTGTGAGACGAAAGAGTAAGTGTCAAAGTAAGAAATAATTGTTTGTTTGGTGTTTTACCAAAAAAAAAAGAGCCCATGGTCTTTGAATTCTAAAAATGTGATTCCACATAGCCAAAAAGTCTTTACATGGTACTTTAAAAGCATAGATAGTTTATTTTTTTGATAAGAAACTGAACTTGTTATTGAAATAATAACTACAAAATATACAACAAAACAGGATGGACGAGACTTCCACAAAAAACCTACCAAAACCAATGCTAAATCAAAGTTTAAACAAGGGCTTTATCCACTATTGGGAACTAAAGTACAAAGAGAGCTCATAGGGTCTAGGCGAAATAAAAAATTATCTAATTCACTAAATAATCCCGCAGCTCCAGCCCAAAGTCCAACAGTGAAGACAATGTTGTCCCAAATGTCTTCTATCGATCTCTCGAGATTGTAAAAAATCCTTCTATTTATCTCCAACCAAATTGTTCAAGTTGCTCCCATAACTATCAATTTTCACAACCCCTTCTTTTGTTTTCTATCTCCCTCGAACCACCATTTGATAAGGATCAAATAGGCCCATCTTCTAGGCATAGCACCCAATACTTCAAAAATGTTCATAATTCTGCCTCCAAATTCCTTTGCGAATTCACAATGAATCAATCGGTGATCTATAGATTCATTTGCCCTTTTACACATAATGCAATATGATGGGAAATGCACCAAGAAGCATTTTCAATTGTAACAAATCGCAAGTGTTAACCTTTCCCAAAGAAACCAACCAAGCAAAGACTTTTACTTTTGAGGGAAGCCCACCCTTCCAAATGAAGTTAAATTGAGGGAAGTTGGGATCACAAGGCATATGAACAAGAATATTGAAAAAGGATTTGCACGAAAAAAGAACTAGAAAGGTGACCAGTCCAAACCCTTTTATCCCAGAAAAGTGGATCGATATTAACGGTTTGAAGTAAGCTTGAAAGGGAGATGAATTCTTCCATTTCTCTATCACTAAAGTTTCTAAAGAAGCCAAGGCTCAAAGATGGGTTGGAGTCGGAAGAAGGGGACACAATGTCTCTAATAGCCGAGTGTTTGTGGTTGGACAATCGAAAAAACGATGAAATAAGGTGTTGAGTGTTTGGTCACCCACCCACTTGTCTAACAAAAATTGAATTTTATCCCCTTTACCAACAACAAATTTGGTGTATTTCTCAAAAGTGTCCCAAACCCTAGCAATGGATTTCCACGATGCCCAAAGAATGGAGTTAACTTCAATTTTTGTATCCCATCCATTTGAATGAAGGCCATACTGACTAAGGATGATCAGGGATGGATCCACTTTATGGCTCCAAAAAAAATTCAAAGTTTTCTTTAACAGCCTAGCCAGTAGTCATGGCCCAACTTTGAAGAAACTTGAAGCCCACTTCACCAACTAGTCTGAAGACTCTAATGTACCAATAAAGCGATGGAGTATTGGAGCCTGATGGAGATTTCAATTTCAAATTAAGACAAGTTCAGAACTGCAAAACCATGGAAGAACAAACTGCTTCAATGGCGATTTCCAATTTCGAAAAAAAGGTCCATCTCTATTCTCTAACTCTGTATTGTGTGATTTCTACGAGTGAAGGATTTAATTGGTGATTGAGGTATTTTTGGTTTTTGCCCTAATTTTATACGAATCTGGAGAATGTAGATTCAATGACTTTGGATTGAAAAACAAACTGAAATGATTCAAGAGATGCCTCGATAGTGGATGGGTTCTTCATTTTTGTGTTATTGTTTCGATTTGGTATATGACATGCAGACAATAAGGCACAAGTAACTACTTTGTTCGGTTGTTCCTTTGTCTACTTATATTGTAATTTGTTAACTTGAAAATATAATAGATAGAGAATATAGAATATAGATATACTATATCATCATCAATATGGAACTTTTTGATGTTTGGTTGGAACCTTTTGATGTTTGTTAATTTGTTTGGAACTTTTTTATATTTGTTTACAAAATAAAATCTATAATGTAATGCTCCTCCCTAATTCCATACCCTGTACCATATATTTCACATATATAGATATATATATATATATATATATACGTGTCATCACATAACATGCACAACTTCGTATTTTATAAGGGTTCAATACATATGTACGGAGCTAAAGAGAACGTCAATCATATATAAGATCCATCACTTTAGTGGCTACCCGAAATCTTTAACATATATATATATATATATATATATATATATATATAATAGTTTATGTACCAATATTCTGGCACAAGATCTTTTTACCCCTTTCCACAAGTCACACTTTCTGAAATCCTCCGCCGTCTCCAAATGGCTTCCCACGACCTGCGGTGTCTACAAAGGAAACGAACACATAAAATGAGTCATACAGACTCAGTAGGAATTAGATATCGTGCAATGCATATCATACACTTACATTGGACCCTATCACTAATCACGTGGCTACGCTGGTGCCAACTTCTCATACATCATCTTTGACCAAGCCTCGTGAGGCCATCTTATCACATATGGGGCGTAGATCCCCCATTTGGTCGATTTTCACATTCGCATACATGTAACACGTGATAGGCGATCTTATATCGGCACACATATGTATGTCATCTTTCAGATTAACATGACTCTTCACATTACATAAGAAATCTTACTTCATAAACATAATTTGTGCATATTCGGGCCCCGTTGCGAATCAATGTGTTTACAATGGTGTCATTTGATTCTTATCACATATTGGCCTTTTATGTCGTATCACACTAGCCTTATTTCACATTTCGGGGCTTAAATCCCTCATTCAAGCTTATCATATCATATCGTATGGCTTATTCAAGCCAGGACTCTAGAGGTAACTTATACAGGCTCAAGAGATGGCTCATACTTTTTTCGTATAGCACTTTGCCCCGTATAGTACTTAGCTCCGCTTTTAGGCCGATCTTACATTCATATTTTTGTAAACACAGGATAAGCAACCTAACTTTCGCATTTTTCATGAAATAACCTACATTGACATTCACACACACGCCTTGAATCAAATCGTAGTTAATTTCGTAGTTAATTTCATAGTTTCATGGCAATACAAATCATATTGGCATCATACTTCAAAGTCATCACTTCTTGTAGATCAAGAATTCTTCGCATAACATAGGTTGATGCCAAGACCATCACAACTTACCAAACACAATGCCAATTATCTCAATCGATTCACAACAACTTCCACATCACATGCTACATAATAATCATATAGGTTTAAAGCTTCATAATCCTTATACCAACATTCATATAAGTGATATATCATCTTCACATCATATATTTCTATACATATAGCTTATTGACATGCCAAGTACTTCAAAATCATGTCACATGATCATATACTTCTTCCTTATATCCATATCAAGTTCCCAAGTGTAACTAATATGTAAATTCAATCATAAACATCAAGCAAAGCATACAGATTAACATACTTACCTTAATACCTGCAAAATACATCTAAAACCTACCTTATGATAGAAGAAAGCCATTGAAACAAAAAGTTGATAGCTTCCCATTTTTCTTCCTTTTCCTTCTCTCTCCTCTTCTTGGATCAATTATGCATATATGATATCAAAGATGGATCCTCAATTAGCATCTATGATTTGGGGAAGTTTAGAGAGTGTTTTGTATGTATCTTGTGAGTTGGGGACAGGTTTGATAGGTTATATACTCCCAAAAGTCAAGAAAAGCCTAGAATCATCATTCTGCCGACTTAAAATTACGGCTGTAATCTTAAATCTTAAGGTCGTAACAAAGTCTATGAAACTTCACATTCCTTCGTTATCAATCTTACGGCCGTATACTTAATACTTATAGCTGTAAATAACGCTCATACAGCCGTATATATATTATGTACGGCCTTACAAAACTTTCTGAAACATTTGCATACTTTCATAGCTTCCATATTACGGTCGTATACTTTCATATTAAGGCCGTATACTTCCATTTTACTGCCGTATACTTACAATTACTGTTGTATCCTTAATACTTACGGCCATAAAAATGGTTCTGTCCATAATTTTATACCTTACTTATACGGCCGTAACTTACACATTTACTGCCGTAACCGAACAATTACGGCCATATCCTACAAATTTACGGCCGTAAATATCATTCTGCATAATTTTTCTCTCGTCGTGATGGTTATGGCCTTATCACTTTTATACATCACTACACTTACATTTCGGCCGTAAACATATCATAAACATATATTACTTATGAAACTCATCACATACATCAAATTCATCATCATCTTATGATAATAACTCAAAAATCATATACGAAAGTATGGACGAACTCGGTCGAGGTATTACATGTAATATGTTAATTTGTTTGTGGTACATACATTGACATTGACAATGGTTTAGTTTTCTCTAAATTGATTGAGGTATTTTTTGTGTTTTCCTCTAATTTGTTATGCTCTAAATTTAATTTCAAGAAGTACTTATTTTGTGATATTTATTGTGTAGGAGTTGAAATGGCAGAAAGTGGACCACCTGCAAAGAAAATGAGACCCATCTTTTCATATTTTCACATCAAACGACCTCAACCTGTAGTAGAACAATTCGAACATCTTGGAGTGGAACCTACAATGAAAATTCCAGCTCCTATCATCACTTAACATGAAGCTGCACCTTCGTCTTTAGTTCCAATCGTCACAAATGCTGAAGCCGTTCCTTCATCTCCAGCTCCAATCATCACAGAAGTTGAACCTGCAATGGATATTCTAGTCCCTATCATCACAAAACCTGAGCATTTGGATGATTTGTCATTTGCTATTTAAATAGATTATCTTTTCCTTCAGTCATTATCATTGAACAAGATCCAGGAAAATGAAGATAAATCAGTGAATATCTAGTTAATCAAAGAGACGAGATTAGAGGGGCTTATATAAATGTTGGGGCTTTCCAACCAAAACTTACTATCTATCAAGCAAAAAAAAAAAAAAAAATAGAGGGCAGAATCATCGATTCCAATATGCTTGGTTCAAGACTTTTCCATGGTTGGAATACTCACCAACTACACACAAGGCATATTGTTTTTCTTATTTTCTCTTTTTGAATGACAGTAATGCTTGTGCTATGTTTACATTTGTTACTAATGGTTTTAACAACTGGAAGAGAGTTAAGAATGGAAATCAATGTGCATTTCTAACTCATGTGGGTTCTACACCGACTTCAACTCATCATCGGTGTGTAAGATCAGTTGAGGATTTAATGAAAAAATCTGGACATGTTGACCATTTGTTGCAAGCTCAAACAAAAGAAGAAGTTGAGAAAAATTCGACTGCGAATTAAGACTACATTAGAGGTGCTCGTTTTTTAGCATTGCAAGGATGTGCCCTTAAAATTAATGATGAATCTCCATTATCTTTAAACCGTGGAAATTTTATTCAATTTCTAAAGTCTCAAGCTAAGGTGAATGAAGAAATTGCAAAAGTTGTATTGCATAATCACTACACCAACTTTCGCGAATTGTCACAGTGAAAAACCGTGACTCGAATGGTGGGTCACGGTTTTTATTCGTGACAATTTTAGGCGTGACGCGATAAGGGGTCACGGTTTTAAACCGTGACCCTCGGTCCGGGGTCACGGTTTTTGATCGTGACCATCGGGCCCCGATGGTCACGGTAAAAAACCGTGACCCATTTAAAAATCTGAAAAAATAAAAAAAAAAAAAAAGAAAGAGAGCTAGGGGTCACGGTTAAAAACCGTGACCCATAGCTCTCTCAAATATTAAAAAAAATAAATAAAATAATAAAATAATAAAAATTGTTGCATCACAAATTGAAATAAGCAACCGACTCTATTATTATCAATGATAACAATTATAACAATTATGGGCTTCAATATACAACAACACTTTTTTCTCCCAACATATTGAAGTTGAATGAAGAGGGAAAACTATATAACCTCCCAATGTAACTAAGTACTAAAAATAATTTCCTAAATTCTAGATTATCTAGAATCTGTAGTAGATAATGTTTTCAAATAAACAAGAATTGCAGTAACTTATTGTTGCTGATTCTCATGGATTCAAGGCTCAAAACATTGAGTGAACAGAGCATCTCCACACCCCACAAATAATCTCAAGGCATAGCAATGTGGAGGATCTCAATTGGTTTACCATTTGTGGCCTTGTTTGATAAGTGAAATTGCTTACAGGGTAGTACGTTATGATAAATCTGTTAGAGAAGGGGGCAAGTGGCCACTCAAATTGTTACTCGACAAATCCCTGTAAGAAGAAAATCGCATATCAGTTGTTAAGAACACAACGACACGCTTGTAAAAATAATGTGCTGTTGAAAATGGGATCTTACAGATTGACCAAAGCGGACAACCCTGCAAAGGAATCTGGAATTTCTCCAGTTAATCCATTGTTGTTAAGAGACCTGAGACAAACACAAAACAAAGTTGAAAATTGGCAACAAAAATAGTCAAGAGGCACTCACAGTACAAGGATAGCTGATACAAAAACTTACAGAGCTGATAGTTGACTAAGAGATGCTAAAGAACTAGGTATAAATCCCGTAAACTTGTTATCTGAAAGAAAACTGACAAAGGTAAAGAAAGACCATCACAAATCTCGCTTTAATAGGGCATCTAACATAAGCGAAAGAGCCGAGGTACTCGGTGCATGCAACAATGTATTAATACAATCTTTCATTTACTTTTCAGTTACATCAAAGAAAACAATAGAACGTACAAATTCTGCAACGGGGGAGGAATATGTGATGAAATGCGACCCCTAATAAGGTTGTTACTCGGTCACAAGACAAAAGCAAAGCAAAATTACAAAATCAGTGTGAAAGAATACTGAGAAATAAGACCTAGGAAGTGTTGTACTTACATCGACTTGATAGTAGAAAATGATCCCAAGTTGTCACCCAATTCTCCGTTCAAATTAGCCCCATTGAGTGTTCTATAACATAAGAACTGTGAGCATTTTTAATTACAATGAATTGTCCACAAGAGATTAATTGAAGGAAAGGGGTTCATACAATGAATTTACAGCTGTACCACCATCACATTGCACACCCTGCTAAGCTTCACCACATGGGTCTCCACCAGAAGCAACCCATCCTGGCAGAGCGGGTGATTCCAAGAAAACGTATAACTTATTTAGTGCAGCAACTAAACCAGTACAGTAGAATGCCAAAGGAACAAGTAAGCATCCTTCACTACACCTCGAAAGTACGAAGTATAAACAAATAAAGAGGAAGAAAAATTTTTAAACTTCATTTACCTTAGAAAGCCTGCATTACTCGGTTTTGATTTAAAAATTTTTAAACTTCATTTACTTTAGTATACCTTGCACTCTTTCGCACGATGCTATGATAAATTTAACAGTTGGAAAATAATAGGAATAGGAATATCAGTATGCATTTTTCCTTTGTTGGAAGAAGCACCTGAAGTTCATAAGCCATTCAAATAAATTTCTAACCTTCCTTGTTTGTTGGAATTGTCAGAAGAAACCTAGTCAAGAGTAAAATAATTGAATCATTTCAATGAATGCATTCTAACCCGCATAAAAGAATTTTCAAGAAGCAAGTAATTGAATCCATTCTATGGACTTGAGCTAATCTTCTTCTTGTTCTTCTAGAATGTATTCTCAAGCCTCAACAATCATAGGACATGAAACCTTAATCCCTCCAAAATGATGTGAAAGTTCCGCATCTATTCATTGGCAAAACACGAAGAGTCGTCATTTATTACAATGTGAAAATCATCAGATAAAGTTTATTAACATTGTAAGTCCTAATTCAACAATATGATTACAAGCTACCTCTTAGAACATTGAAGATTTCAGCGAATTACGAACCCCAAAATATTAAAATTAGAACAAATACAACCTTGTCAACCGACTAACAGAATCCAGAGTACTTCCAACTTTGTAATAAAATTGTAATAAAATTAGGGTTTAACATGTTATATTTCGACCAAATCGGACTTTCGATTACTCGAGAGACACAAAGCAGAACAAATTACTACATACAAATTGTAGTTAAATCAAGAAAACCCACATTCAGAATCGCTCCAATTTTTTTTTCTCTACGGAAAATATGTAAAGAAACTCAATAATTTCCGCAAAAATAATCGATAATCATTCTATTCAACTAAGCCATGGATTCATTAACCAAACAAAATAACAAATCATCAAGAAAGGGAAAACAACTCACTCCATTATGCTTAGATTTGCGCTTTTGGGGCTCCTCTACAACTACCTTCGTCCGGCTTGCAGATGTCGGACGACGAATCTGGAAGCGGTAGGAGAGAAATCGCAATGAGTCATGAAGGGAAAAATTCCAGTAAAATTTGCAAACGTCGTGTTCGGTCTAATGCCTTGCGTTTTGCTCTGCGATTTGGGAGAAGACGAGAGCTTTGCTCTGCCGATTTGGGAGAAGAAGAGACCTTCGAGAGTTTGGTCTGTTGGGGATGAAAAGCGTGAACTGAACAAAAGCCCCTTTTGCCCTTTTTTTAAAAAAAAAATTGGGCCTGGGTCACGGTTTCTAACTGTGACCATTAGCGAGTAGGATGGTCACTGTTCTAAACCGTGACTCACTAAAAAAAGGTGTGACAATTCGCGAAAAAACAGAGTCACGGTTATAGACCATGACTTCTTTAAAATCTTCATTGTGAAAATTTCTTCATTTTGGTGTAGTGAATGCTCTGTGAAATTGTACGTATACTTCTCATCACATTCAAAGAGAGATTCTACACATGATGGGAGAGAACATACAGAAGATGATTCGGGAAGAAGTTGGGGATAACAACTTTTGTATCCTTGTTGATGAAGCACAAGAAGAATTGAAACAAGAGCAAATGGCCATTGCATTGAGATTTGTTAACAATGATGGAATGATAGTTGAACGATTATTTGCAATCAAAGCATGAAAGGATACAACATCATCAACTTTAAAGAAGGAAATATATGAGATTATTGCTCATTACAACCTTGCAATTGATAAAATGCGAGGTCAAGGGTATGATAGTGCTAATAATATGCGTGGTTGTTGGAGTGGACTTCAAGCATTATTTTTTAAAAATTGTCCATATGCATATTATGTCCATTGCTTTGCTCACAGGCTACAATTGACATTAGTATCTGCAACGAACGACGTAAGTGCTATTTGGAGATTCTTTTCTCAATTGGAAAATGTTGTTAATGTTGTTGGTTTTTCTCCTAAGTGTATATGCGAGTTGCAAGCTACTCAAAGAGAAGAAATTAGACATATGGTAGTGAGTGGTGAACGTGAAATTGGTAAAAGGGGCTAATCATATTGGTACTATACAACCCCCAGGGACTACACGTTGGAGCTCACACTTTAAAAATATTAAAACCGTGATAGATATGCATGCTGCAACTTGTCAAGTGCTAGAGAAGATAAGTGATAATTGTGAAAGTTCAAGTTCTCGTACCAAAACAGATGGTGTCACACCTTGATTACAAGATTTGAATTTGTGTTCATCTTACTTTTGATGGATAAACTAATGGAAATCGCTGAAGTTATTTGCCAAGCCCCTCAAAATAAATCTAAAGACATTTTGAACGCTGTGAGGTTAGTCTTTTCTACTAAAACATTATTTCAATCATTGAGAGTGGATGGTGGGAAAAATTTTCTTGAAAATGTGAAGACTTTTTGCTTGGGACATCATGTAGATATGCTTGCTTTGGATAGTGTTTATAAGGTTGGTCATTTTAGTCAAATTCGGGAACAAATCACAGTTGAACATCATTACCACTTTGATGTTTTCAACTCATCTATAGATGTTCAATTCATGGAGTTGAATACAAGATTTAATGAAACATCAATGGAACTTCTTACTCTTAGCACAGCTTTGGATCCCTAGAAATTGTTTTGAATCTTTTAATACAGAAGATATTCATAAGCTTGCTTCAAAGTTCTATCCTGGGGATTTCAATTAGCAGGATCTTCATTATCTAGGATATGAACTTAAGCATTATCAGATTGATGTGCTTGGTGACTCACGTTTTCAACAAATCTCTACCCTTTCAGAATTATGTCGGGAGCTTGTTGCAACAAGAAAGTCAGATATTTATGTTATGATGATGAGATTGATTCATCTCGTGTTAACATTATCGGTCTCTACAATGAGTGCCGAAATATTTTTTCAGCAATCTTATCAAGAGATCGATTCATAACAAAATGGAGGATGATTTCTTTGTTGATTATTTGGAACTCTACATTGAACGAGATCTTGTTGAATCAATAGGTTTGGAGTCAATTGTTGATGAGTTTTTGTTGTAAAAACTCGTCGAATTCAATCTCGCTAGGTATTAATTTGTGACCCTATTTTGCATTATTGATTCTTGTTCTTGGATTTGATTTGTGTAGTTAAACATGTTAATTTTGTATTAGATTTAGGAAAATATCCACGATTCTTTTGATGGAAAGAAACAACAATTTTGTGTACTTGTAAATACAGAAAATAGGTTATCTAAGATTTTAAAACTAATGTGCAGATTTGTAAGATTTTGCGACGTTTTATATGATAAATTCTATCATCTTACTATATAGTTATGGAAAAAAATTAATCTTATATTTTGTATTTATATTTTTTTTTACCCTAAAAATTTTATTGTAATGAATGAATGATAGTTCCCCCAATGTATAATCCTAGCTTCGTCCCTGAGGACGATTGAGTGCCAAAGTGAGTCTAATTCAATCGGAAACCGCCAAAGCCATTTACCTAACAATGCCAAATTCTTCAAATAAAAATTCCCAATCCTCAATCCTCCATTTTGCTTTGGTTTTGTGACAATTTCCCACTTAACCAAATGGTCACTATAACCCTCGCTTTTGCCTTCCCAGAAAAAATCTTTCATCAACTTCTCAATCAACTTCAGCACCTTCACAGGCATTATAAAGGTTGACATAGAGTATGTAGGTATACTTCCGAAGACCGATTGTAAAAGTACTTATCTTCCTCTTCTCGATAAACAACCTTTATGCCACCCTTCAAGTCTTCTAGCGATTCTCTCCACCACCGAGTCCTAGAATGAGGAAGCCCTTGGGTCCCCCCCCCCCCCAAAAAAAATGGTAGTCCAAGGTAATTCAATGGGTATGCGCCTTTGGCACAACCCACACCGTTGGCAATGTCGTCAATTCTATCTTCCATTATGTTAAGGCCTACTACCATACTCTTTGCCACGTTCAACTTTAGTATCGCACTTTTTGAGAAGATCTCCAAAATTCCCGTGAGGTTTTCGATGCTTTCATCCTTATTCTCCATGAAGAAAATGCAGTCATCTGCAAATTGAAGTCATGAAACCTTCACTTTGTTGCTACTAACCTGAAAACCTTCAATTACCTTCATCTCACATGCCTTATTGACCAATCTGCTTAACACATCCCCCACCAATATTAAAAGGAATGGTGATAAAGGATCTACTTGCCTTAATCCTCTAGAGATGCCAAATTTACCCCTTAGTTTACCATTTAGCATGACTGAAAAGTTTGCCAACAACAAACCCCAAATCCATTTCTTCTATTTCTCATCGGAGCCTTTCTTATCTAGCACAAAGTTTAAGAACTCCCAACTAACATGGTCATGCATTTTCAAAGTCAATTTTGAACACCACCCCTTCTTTTTTTCATCATATATTCCTCGCCGATTTCATTTGCAATCAAAACCAAGTCCAATATTAGTCTACCTTTTACAAAAGCACAATGTGCTACATCTATTGTCTCTTTCAATACATTATTTAGCCTCAATGATAGGACTTTTGCCACAATTTTATACAAAGAGGTAACCAAACTGATCAGCCGAAAATCTTTGATGGAAACAGAGCTCAATTTTTTTGGGGATGGGACAAATGACGGTTCATTAACATTTGCATTAACAATGCCATTCTCATGAAATTCAGTAAGTACCTTCAGGAAGTCCTCTTTGACTAATTCCCAACCTTCCTTCAAGGCCGCCATGGAAAATTCATCGGGTCCTAGTGTTTTATCTCCATCACATCCAAAAAGTGCAGCTTTGATTTCATCTTCTTGAAAAGGTTACTCCAATTTCAACTTCCACTCCACATCAATGCTTGCCCATTTTAATCCCTCAATGCCAACACTGATTCTCTCTTTCTTTTTTAAAAGGTCCTCAAAAAAGTCAACTATCTCCACCTCAATTTCCTTTTCCGTATGCAAAATTCTCCCTTCTCGACTCTCAAGTTCATTGATAAGATTGTTTGTTTTTCTACCACTTGCAATTCTGTGAAACATCTTGGAATTATTGTCTCAATCCTTAACCCCTTTAATTCTTACTTTTTAATTCCAACAAATTTCTTCCCTAACGATGAACTCCTCTAATTGTCTTCTTAATTTCCTTCTTTCTATTCTCTCATCATGCCCAACACCATGTCTTGCCTATTTTTTATCATCTCCTCGACCCTCTTCACAATTACCTTTTTTTCTATTCTCATATCCCCAAATTTCTCTTTGTTCCACTACTTCAAATTTTTTCCTCATCATCCTCAACTTCGCTATGAATCTAAAACCTGCCCAACCCTCATCTCGTGCTTATCATACCATTGCTTCCAATTTCTTTTGAAATCTTTATGCCTAACCACATATTCTCAAATAGAAATGGAATAGGACCCCACTTAAATCTATTGGTGTCAAGTACTATGGAGAATAGGCCCCTAAATCTATTGGTGTCAAGTACTATGGGACAATGGTTTGATGTTAACCTAACAAGGGCTTCCTGTCTAATTTCCTCACACATGCTTTGTCAATCTTCGAAGAAGAAGAATCTATCTATCCTTGAACAAACCAATCTATCTCTTATGTTTGACCATGTATAGTCCGAATTCAGAAGCCGCAAGTCAATCATACCTCGTCTCGGTATGAATTGATCAAACGTTCTCATACTTCGCGTATATTTGTTTCCATTCGATTTCCCCAACAGATATCTAACCACATTAAAGTCTCTCTCTCTCCCCCCTCCCCAACACACACACACACCATTTTCCTCCACACAACCCATATAAACTTGCTAGTTCTTAGCAAAAATCATCCCTTTCTTTTGGACTGCATGATCCATATACTCTTGAAAACTACCATCCACCATTTCCACCAACTACCTCCAAAAAAACTGAAATTGAAAAGTTTCCCAACACTACTTTACCTCTGAGTACTCCCCGAATCCCACATCACAAATATACGACCTGATTTCCCAATTGACGGTAGAAAAGTCCACTCTTTAAATCTGCTACCCCAAACACTTCCAATCAGCTTTTTCTCAATTCTTTCCTTCTTTGTTTCTTGTAATGTTACCACATTCGGTTTTTCTCTTCCTAACAACTCTTTTATCACTTTTCTCTTATCCCTACCTCCCAACCCTCTAATATTCCAACTTATGGTCTTCATCAAGTCCTATCCTTTCCCTCTAAGGTCAATTCATTCAACGTCCTCTTTTCATAGTTGACATTGCTTTGTAGGTTTCTTAGTTCCCAAGTCCCCTTTTTCGCACTTTTCCTTGAATTGGCTAAATTAACTCCTTTGTCATATGAAGATGTTTTCTTTTTAGTTTGTAGAGGAACAATAGTTAAGTCTAGCTTACAAAGTATTGGTGCAAGTTTTCTGTGTTCTTCCGACTGTGTTGCTTTCCCATTTGTATTTGTTGTCCCTTTATTACAATTCCCAGAATCTAAAATTGTTGGAGTTCCTTTTGAAATAGACTCACAAGTGCATGTTGTAATGCCCCGCTCAAAGTCGACCCGACATAATGTATATGTGTATGATGTGTTCATGAAATGTTTGGGAATGTATGAGACATGTCGGGAGTCGAAACGGCCGTCGAAATGACGAAAGCGGGAAAATTTCAGCAGAAGTTACGGTCAGAAATGTAAGGATTACTGGTAATTGTCGTTACCGTAAGGGGTCAAAGGTTCACCGTAAGTCAAGAGTGATGGTTAAAGGGCTGATTTTCTGCTGGTCGCGTGATCGGAAGCGTGGTCGCGTGTGCCCAGTTACGGCCGTAATTTTGTAATTTACGGCCGTAAAAAGGAGATTTACGGCCGTAATTTTAAGTAGGCAGATGTGTTATTTTAGAAGATTCTAGCCATTTCTTGGACATTTCTCACCCAAACTCGGTTCCAAAGCTCCCAAAATCCTTCCAAGTCTCTCATGAACCTATGGAATCATCTCCCACTCCATATATGAGCTATGTAATGTTTGTGTAATCTATGATTACAAGAAGAAGGAAGAAAGAGGAAGGAAGAGGAAGAAGAGGAGGAAGCTTTGGGATGTCAATGCTTGATGATCTTGCAAGTATATGGTGAGTAATGGATGTATCTTTGATGTAGTATGCATTTATGAAGTATATGTATGTTTATGGATGCCTATGATGCTAATTATGATGAGTATCAAGCCTACAAGCATGCTAGGGTTCCTTTGGGTTGTGTTATGCCTATGTGATGCTTAGGTGATGATAATAAAATGATGTGAACATGATTTTGTGACTTATATGATCTTTATGTCAAGTCCTATGGGTTAAGAATCTATGTACATGAAAGGAAACTAGTTATGTTAATGAACATGTAGTGAGACAAGAAAGTAGAGTTTATGTGTTTCATGTGATGTCAATGCATGTTATATGATGTTCAAGAAATGGAATGCGTATGATATGACGACTGTAGCGCCCCAAGAGTAAAAGAACCCTTGGGGGACGGCTTATGAATGTATGAATGCCATGTATATATATGTACGATCATCAGGTAAAGCACGCATGATGTATGACACGAGCATGTATGTAGAATGTGGTTGCCTATCATGTGTTTACAATGCGCTTGATGATGATGTGGCGGCCTAACGGGTGAAAGAACCCTTAGGTGACGGCCCGGCGGCCTAACGGGTAAAAGAACCCTTGGGTGACGGCCTAGGATGTGATGGGCGGTCTAAGAGTAAAAGAACTCTTTAGACGACGGTCCCGGCGCCCCAAAGCGTAAAAGAACCTTTGGGGGACGGCCTATGATATGATGATGATAACGTATTCACATGATTCGCAACTAGGGCCCAAAGAAAGAAAGAAAAGAATGTCACGTGCATTTCACGCACTGCATTGCATCCATTATTCACTGGGTCATTATGACTCACTATGTGTTTACGCTTATATTTTGTAGATGTTGTATGCGGGAGTTGGCGAAGGGTCCTACAGTATGTGATGTTGGTGTGTGAATGGGAAAAGGAATCAGACGATCCAAGAGCCACGCGAAGGGTTTTGAAGTTTATGTACACGAGTAGCGCTCCCTCCATCCGCTGCCATGTGTTTATGTATATATGTTATATGTGTTACGGGGGCGGGGCGTTACACATGTAATAATGGAATAAGTCGGTTGGCCATTCAACTCAAATGTTGGAGTAGCTCAGTTAGCCTCCATTTATGAGAGGCACATGCAAATTCATTTAACAAGTGTGGTATACTGTCAGAATTCACCAAATTTGAGTTAGAAAAGTGGCTAAAAAGTGATTTTGTAGATCCATCAGAACATAAAAATGAGGTAGAGAGGCCAGAGAGATTAATGGGGCTAAAGATTGAAGTTGGAACAAGCTCACCCGGAGAAACTTCATAGGTTTCAGCATCAGTAGTCGAAGGTCCTACCGGTTGGTTCTTTGGTTCCAGTCTTTCTTACTTTTTGCTCTCTTGACAAGGCTTAACTTATTCCAAGAACAATTTTGCAACCTCTTCCCCTACATCATCAATCTCCTTTACCTCAGTTTCAGATTCATGGACTTCCCATTCACTTTGCTCTAGTTCATCTAAATCGATGAAAGGAATACTGTGCTTTCCCATGGAGTCTTCGTCATCCACCAATTGTCCCAATTCAATTTCTGAATCGCTTCATAGTTTACTTCAACCTCCTCTATCAACCATTTCCTAGGTTTGTTTCTTTACCTTCAAATGTCCTTCCAAATAATAATCCACTTCAGTTTTTTCTTGATCTTCGAATAGTAAAGCTGATTTCTTTGAGCTGTTTGTGTTGCTAGTCCCATGTCCCTTTTTACCGTTGAATATTTCTCCAGTTATGAAGAATCTATTCTTTTCCATTACTACCTATAATCGAATTCGGTTCTCCACTTTACTGGTCTGAAAATACTCGAACTTGGTCAGCCTATTTCACTTATGTTGCCAATTAGACTTGAGACACGATGAGGAGAATTAGGCCCAGTTGTTGTATTTGGTCCAAAATCGAATAGGTTTAAGGCTTCTAGAAGTTTGCTTGAAAAGAAATTGTTAAAAGCCCTAGAATGTGTCGTTTAATGCTGATGAGTCCTAGTTCCCATCAAATTTTCGAAAGTTGGAGTTCCCGAGATTAGACAATCATTAATTCTTTCAAAAATCCTCTGAACGGTTGATTTTTTCCTCATACGTCGCAAAAGTGCCAGATTTCTCTTTCTTCGACAATTGTTCCGCCCTAATAGACTGGAAATCTTTTACTGCATTAATGGTATGTTCAGATGCTTGTCCTTCCCTTCCTTTATCGATATGTGTGCCAATGATATATGCGATTCTTTCCACATCAAATTCCCCATCCTTTCTAATTCTTGCCATGTCATCGTCTTCCTTGTCTTGTGCATCTGAAGAGTCACCTTGCACAGAGACTAGTTTGGTTTGATGTTTAATGTTCTTTGCTTGCTTCATTTTCCAGAACGCGTTGTATGAAATCTGTATTTACAATCATCAACTTGAAGAACCTTACAGTAATACTCGATCCTGCATACACCAATGACACAGATTCTGGAATAAAACTTTGCTTGCTGCCTTTTAATCTCAAACGAGCATAAGTTAAGAATTTTAACTCCATTGTTTCTTTGTTTATATCAAGTAGGCCTCTATATAAAGATCCAATCACTTTGAACACATATATATTCCATATGTTCAGGGGTATACTTTCCACTCCAATCCAGCTATTTCTATAATCGATTTTGATGTTTTCCGATTGGCTCTTCCAACTCTAAGGGGAAAACAACACTGTTGCAACTGCTGGGATTTTCAACTTGCTTATGTTGATAAGTCTGTTAACCTCTTTCACGCTGTGACACCAAATCAAGGCTCGATCATCGTATAATGGGCGGAGATCATACTGTTTCTTCATCATGTTCATTAATCCATGTTGGATTGCTTCCCATGGTAAATGGTTGCTCTCTCTGGACATCAGTACTCCTTTGGTCCAGGTATTTGAACTTCATCTTCCTTCACTTCTTGGAATATTATGTTCCTTTGAGCCACTCTCTTTTCCTGTCATATCCTTTTTAATTATGTCAACCCAAGATCTTTTGTCTAATGTTACATTTGCTGTATATACCTTTTGCGACTGAGATTCTTGCATCAACCCCCTCATCTTTCTTCCAATCACATGTTGTAAGATTTCATCGAATTCTCGCCACCCTATCATATTCTCTTTAGAAGGGACAATAATATGCCTCAACAAACTACTCCCTAAAGTGGAGATTTTCAAAAACATGCCTCTTGCATTTTAAAAAACTTCCATCCATAATACCATATTCTGTTCCTATATTGTTGTTTCCTATTCGATAACTTCCCAATTTTGCGTAGCAACCCTATTGCCTTAGATAATCAAAAGGCAGCATCTATTGTGATTGATATCTCGTACCCCCATGCTCTCGTTCTTTCTGCAACCCTGACTGAACCTCCATACTTGGACAAAGTTAGCCTAAGCAACTTGAATCTAGCCTTGAAACTCCAATATTCGTTACAATTCTGTCCAAACGCATTGAGATTATGGAGATTTCTATCACCATGGCCAGTGGGCCCATGGGAAATCGTCGATGAAAAGCACATGAGAGAGAATTGCTCATATAAGTAGTTTTAGGTCCCTCCTTGTAATCATCAATGTATTAACAAAAGTATAGATAGTATCTAGTACACTATATAAAATTAAACGATGTATTAAACACTGTCTATTTTACTTTTGGCATTAGCTCTTTATGTTATATATTCTTTAGTCAATATTTGACACACAAACAATAATTTCTCCTGCCCATGATCATTGGAGATTCTTCTATTTGTTTTCATTCTGTTCGATACATCAATAATTTTTCATATTATAAGATTCTAGATCCTCTAATGTTTTTGTGTTTGAGATACTTTTTTGGAAATATTTTTTCGCTTTAGCTTTTCTCTACCTACTATTTAGTCTAAATCAAACATCAATATTAATCACAAATCTTACATTATTGTTTATCGCAAAAGATCCGTTGCCCACATGTGGGTAATGGATCATGAGTGTATTATTCATTAGTATCCATATATGGGTAATGGATAGTGAGTGCCCTAACCCCGACCACTATTCAACATTAAAGTTTAATTTTTAACAAGATAAAAACATACCTGAATGCACGCTAACTTTAATGTCATTATTGGTAGAGCATTGTTATTAATGAAGTGTGCTAATAAATTTGCAATCGTACTTCAATTTAACATCGATTTCGGGCATCAAAATCCCAACTAATGTAAAAGTATCTAATCCCCGCTAGAGTTCCTCTTAAGTAACATTATTCTTATTAACAAGAATAGATGTTGTAGCCTATTTTTAAGCGGGTCCAACAAACATGTTTGAATAAGAAACAGCTAAATAGGTTATTTTAATTTTAATTTACATGAGAAATTTAAAATTTAAAAAAAGAAAAAAAGAAAAAGGAAAACGGGAAAAAGTTATTATCACAAGAAGTAAAGGGAACTTTAATGATTCTGATATATATTTGAATGCGAAAGTAACTTTCAAACCTAGCTAAAGAAGACTAAATAACTAGTAGTTCATTGTCAAAAACTTTTGCCAAAGGACTTTCGTAAAACTTTTAGTAACTTTACATGGAGAATATCATTATTATCTATATATTCCAAATTGTACCGTGAATTTATTAGTTTATGAGAAACAATTGTGTAGTATTTATTTTGTTAAGTAATATGCTAAAGTCAAATATTTCCTAGGAATATGTTAATCAGTGTATTAAAAGAATTATTTTATAGTATAAATTAACTTACCAACCAGTTTAACAAGAAAGACGGAAATTAAGTGGTAAAGTGGCATCTTGTGTGGTCGCTACTTTTATTGACTTTCTTAATCTTATGAAATTTTGACACATGACTTATGACAATAAAACGCAACAATACACATTATTGATGTCAAAATCAAATACAAATTGAATTTTGTTATAAAACTATAGAAAAGTAGAGAGAGTTTAGAGAGAATGAATTCTATAGAAATCTAAGGGGTAAATTTTATTAACAACTGAAGCCCTATTTATAGGGAAACTTTGAATGGTACAATCGTAATTACATAATTTCATCAAGGGTATAATAGTCATTCACATAAATAAAATATAATAAAATCATCCCCTCATTCCCCCTCATTAATACATATAATATTCATATACATATAATATTCATAACACTCCCCCTTGAATGACTATTTGTGAAATTATCTTCTAAACTGATTATAGAAAAACTTGGAGTGGTTATGTAGTGTTTTGCCAAAATATTGCTCCCCCTCATTTCTATCAACAGTATAGGAGTATTAGGGCGCTGCCTCGTTAAAACCTTGCCAGTAAAACCCTATGGGATAAAACCTGGACGAAGGAAAAAGAGTACAGCGCAAAATGCTCCTCATCAATGTAATATCACTTGATATCTTTAAATCTTCGCAACCCAATATTGTGCACCAATCC
The DNA here is from genome assembly GCA_018223645.1 of Jasminum sambac. Taxonomy (NCBI): domain Eukaryota; kingdom Viridiplantae; phylum Streptophyta; class Magnoliopsida; order Lamiales; family Oleaceae; genus Jasminum; species Jasminum sambac. The sequence goes on along the minus strand of CP073645.1, from coordinate 28,584,953 downwards.
TTCAAATGTTGCGGTTGGCAATGCTTTCGTCAATAGATCTGCAAGATTATCCTTGGAACGAATTTGTTGTACATCAATTTCATTATTCTTATCAAGTTCATGAGTGAAAAAGAACTTTGGTGAAATGTGTTTCGTCCTGTCGCCTTTAATGTATCCATCCTTTAGTTGAGTTATGCAAGCTGTATTGTCCTCATACATAATGATTGGATTGGTTGTAATAGAGGATAAACCACACTCTTTTCGAATATGTTGTATCATTGATTTCAACCATACGCATTCTCGACTTGCTTCATATATTGCTATCAATTCTGCATGGTTTGAAGACGTGGCTGTGAGTGTTTGCTTGATCGACCGCCATGATATTGCAGTTCCTCCGCATGTAAATAGATAACCTGTTTGAGATTTTGCTCTATGTGGATCAGATAAATATCCTGCATCAGCATAACCAACTAATTCAGATTTAGTTTTGTTTGAGTAAAATAGGCCCATATCAACTGTTCCTCGAAGGTAGCGGAACACATGTTTGATTCCATTCAGTGCCTCTGTGTTGGAGCGTAACTATATCTTGCCAATAGATTTACCGCAAAGATATATACTGGTCTTGTATTATTAGCAAGATATAATAGTGCACCTATTGCACTAAGATATGGTACGTCAGGACCAAGCACAATTTCATTTTCCTCTCGAGGTCTAAAAGGATCCTTTTTCACATCAAGAGACCGAACACTCATTGGGGTACTTAGTGGGTGTGCTTTATCCATATAAAATCGCTTAAGGACCTTTTCTGTATATGTAGACTGGTGTAAGAATATCCCATCTTTTAAATGTTCAATTTGCAATCCAAGGCAAAACTTAGTTCTTCCAAGATCTTTCATCTCAATTACTTTTTAAATAATCAACTGTTTTGGAATCTCTTCATTTGTCCCGATAATGTTTAGATCATCTACATATACAGCAATAATGACAAATCCTGAAATTGACCTTTTTATAAAGACGCATGGACATATATGATTGTTTTTGTATCCTTCTTTCAGAAGATATTCACTTAGGCAATTATACCACATACGCCCAGTTGTTTCAATCCATATAATGATCTTCGAGTTTTATCGAATAAATTTCACGATCATTCGAATTATGTGCTTCAGGCAATCTCGATCCTTGAGGAGTTTCATATAGATATCATTGTCGATTATGCCATATAAGTAGGCTGTAACTACATCCATTAGCCTCATATTAAGCTTCTCATGTGCAGTTAAACTGACAAGATATCGAAAAGTAATTGCATCCATTACAGGGGAGTATGTTTCTTCATAGTCAATTCCGGTCTTTGCGAAAATCCTGTGCAACCAATCGTGCTTTATATCTCACTACTTCATTCTTCTCATTTCGTTTACACGAATACCCATTTATACCCTCTTGGTTTGACCCCTTTTGGTGTTTGCATTATAGGTCCGAAAACATTACGTTTTCTAACGAATCTAGTTACGCTTGAATGGCCTCTTTCCATTTTAACCAATCATCTCTTAAATCGACATTCATCGATTGTGGTTCAATATCTTCAACTTCATTGATTATATCAAGTGCTACATTATATGCAAATGCATTATTGACGATCGTTCCTTTTCTATTCCATCTCCTTTTGTGAAAGCATAGTTCATAGAGATTTCATCGTTAATTTCATCATTTTCAGTACGAACCTTCTCAGAGGTTCTTGCTCGATTGCATCTAATGATTCATTTATATCTTCTCGCCTCCTTCGCAATTATTTTGAGCATTTGCTCTCCTCTTTTTAGGATTTTTGTCTTTTGATCCGATGGGCCTTCCACGCTTTAATTTTGTTCTTGATTCATTTGCGATTTCAGTTTGTTTTGGAATCTCAATTCGCATAGGAGTATTCTCAACTGGAATATGTGACTTAGTTATTCCTTTAGCGTAAAAAGCTTCGGCAATCGATCTCTTTGTTCCTTGTAAGTAAATTATCTTTGAACTTCTTGCTCGCATGTCCCGGTCACGAGGATCTAGGTTGGATAATGTTGTAGTATTCCATGTCACTTCCTTTTCCAACCTTTTATATGTCACTTCCTTCTCCAACTTTTTATCTTCTCCCCTAAAGGTGGGAATCTTGTTTCATCAAGCTGACAATCGGCAAAAGCGTGCATTAAAAATATTTCTGTTTGGGTTCAAGATATTTAATTATAGATGGAGATTCAAAACCAATATATATTCCCAATCTTCTTTGAGGTCCCATCTTAGTATGCGTTGTGGAGGAGTAATGGGTACATATCTTGCACAACCAAATATTTTCAAATGAGAAACATTAGGCTCCTTTTTCGATACCAATTGTAATGGGGAGAATTGATTATTGGGCGTTGGTCTTAACAGTACAAGTTCATTTGCATGTAAAATAGCATATCCCCATGGAAATTGGGAGTTTTGTCCTCATGAGTAATGGTCTAGCAATTAGTTGGAGGTTTTTAATAAATGATTCACTAGACCATTTTGAGTATGAACATAGGAAGCTGGATGTTCAACTTTTATTCCAATTGACATACAATAATCATTAAAAGCATGTGATGTAAATTCACTAGCATTATCGGTCGGATTGTTTTGATTGGATAATCTGGAAAATGTGCTCGTAACCTTATAATTTGTGCGAGCAATCTCGCAAATGCCATATTTCGAGTGGATAACAAGCATACATGGGACCATTTTGTGGAGGCATCTATTAAAACCATAAAATATCTGAATGGTCCGCATGGAGGGTGAATAGGTCCACATATATCACCTTGTATCCGTTCCAGAAATGTTGGAGATTCATTTCCGACTTTAACTAGTGATGGTCTCATAATCAATTTTCCCTGAGAACATGCAGCACACGAAAATTCACTAGATTGGAGAATCTTTTGACTTTTCAGAGAATGTCCGCTTGAATTTTCAATTATTCTCCTCATCATTGTCGAGCAGGATGACCTAAACGGTCATGCCAAATATTAAATCGGTTGGATTTTCAATCTTGAGCTAGATGTAACATGTACTTCAATTGTACTAATATTGGTATAAATGCAGGAGGAAGAGTATCTGGGCATTTTTTTCTAGCACATGTTTCCTTTTGGAAATCATAGTAGTTATATATAGATATTACGTATTATTTTCTTTTGCTGTCTCAATATGGTATCCATTACTCCGTATATCTTTAAAACTCAATAGATTCCTTTTTGATTTAGGGCGAACAAGGCATTATTGATAATAATTTGTGTTCCCCCTTTCAATATGACATTTGCTCTTCCAGAGCCTTCAATAATTCTTCTTAGAACCTGATCTTGTTATTACATCATTCTTCATCGTGGTCAAGTTATAAAATACTTTTTATTTCTTAATATGGAGTGTGTAGAAGCACTATTCGCTAAATGATTTCTTCATCCATGACTTTGGAGTCACTCAAAAGGCTACCAATATTTTCCTTCAAAAGAAATAATTAATTTTAGAATGAAGTATTTTATTTATATAAAATTAGAACATAATATTTTACAAACATACACATCCACACTACCACACACATATTATACATCATTATTTATTACACAAACTCACAATACCCATTATTATCTTTCATACAAATACGATAGAAACTACAACTATTATAATATTGTAAAGAAATATCAATTCTCATTTGGTTCGTAAAAATCACAACTTCAAGATGTGTCGCTATTGATGGCTCCAAGAGTGGAATTTCTTCCTTATATGAGAAATTGGTCTCAATATTATTTCCTTTCTCCCTTTTAGATGCTTGATATAAATCAACAAGGTGTTTAGCGATTTGTGAGACTTTTGCCCAGTGACCTTTCATGCCGCATCTATGGTACCTAATTATCTGCTCCCTTGTTGATTCATTCACATTTCTCTTATAGAGATTTCCCCTTCTTTCACCATATTCATTCACATTTCTTTTGTAGAGATTTCTTCTTTCACCATGATTATTTGCCTTCTTGAATTTTGGGAAATTTTCATAACCACTTTTATGCCATGAAAAATTTAGTCTCGACCACGGCCTCGACCTCGGCCTCAGTATTGCCAAAATTGTATCCTCGCTTATTGTATCCTTGTCCACGGCTTGTAGACGCCATGTTGTTTACTTGGTATTGGTAAAGATCCCGTTGGGCGAGATTCATGATTTTCAATAACAACTTCGTTATTACGTTTCGCTACAAGTAAGCAAGATATCAACTCGAATATTTTTAAAGCCCCGTTCCTATATTGTTGTTACAAGACTACATTTGAGGCATGAAAAGTAGAGAATGTTTTCTCTAACATATCATCATCTGTAATTGTTTCTCCGCATAATTTTAATGTAAGTGATTTTGAACATTGCGGAGTTATATTCATTCACTGATTTAAAATCTTGCAACCTTAAATGTAACCAATCGAAACGAGCTTTGGGGAGGATTACAGTTTTCTGGTGATCATATCTTTCTTTTAAATTTTCCCAGAGTTAGAAGGATCTTCAAGCATAAGATATTCATTTTTAATGCTTCATCAAGATGATGACGAATAAAGATCATAGCATTTGCCTTGTCCTTTTTCGATGTTTCATTTCCTTCTTTAATTGTATCTCAGAGGCCTTTGGCATTTAAATGCATTTTGGCATCAAGAATCCATGATAGATAATTCTTTCCAGTAATATCGAGTGCCGCAAACTCTAACTTTGTAATATTTGATGCCATACTATAAAATAATTAAAAATAAGTTAGAACATCAATTAACTAGATAAAAATTATTGTTATTATATTAACTAACTAGACAAAATAATTGCCATTATATATTTGATTACTCTTAAAAGTAGGTTGATATAATATTGTTTAGTAATAATTAATAAAAGTAGGATAGATTAATAGTGATTTTGAAGAAGAAAAATATTTTCTTATTTATCATTTTCAGGTATGATTAATTATTTATTAATCATGTAGTATTATCTTGTAGAATACCATATTAGATACATGTAATAAAATGTAACACAAATAGTATAGTCTCAATTAATTTAATTAATATAAAGCTGTATAAATAGTTAAACCTCCACTAGGTGGCAATGCCTCCTTTGAGTGTAGTAAATAGTAGTCTGAAAGATGTAATTAATTGATATAAAGCTGATAAATAGTTAAACCTCCACTAGGTGGCAATGCCTCCTTTGAGTGTGGTAAATATTAATACAAAATGTAACACAAATAATATAGTCTCAATTAATTTAATTAATATAAGCGTATAAATAGTTAAACCTCCACTAGGTGGCAATGCCTCCTTTGAGTGTGGTAAATATTAGTACAAAAAGATGTAAGAATTCATGCAACCACCCAATTTATGATAGTTGTACTTATCACAAAAATGGGTATGTCAATATTTGAATTGTAAGATAATTAAACTATTTGATAACTTAGTCTAACAGTTAGTAATTCATAAATAAATTCTTCATCAATAAAGAATCTCTTAGACCGTCCCTCATGGTGGTAAAACTATTTATCTAATATAAAGAGTGTGGATATTTTTTCATTTGGTGGTTAATCCCACCATTTGAAGTAAATTATAAGGATTTCTATGAACCAATACGCACTGTGTTCGAATGAATTGTTATATTACCGTTTGGTTGGGTATATATTCATAGAAGCGATCGTGCTTATCTACTTTAGAGAGAATGGAGTAGAGAGAATTTGTAGAAAATTGAGTATTTCAAATTGTAATAATCCAGGTTTACGTCTGAAGATCAAATCTATAAGATCTGTCAGAAAGCATACTTCTTTCATATTACTTGGGGTTAGAATCGTCGATAACGTGTTATAAAACTATAGAAAGTAGAGAGAGTTTAGAGAATGAATTCTATAGAAATCTAAGGGTAAATTTTATTAAGCTCTATTTATAGGAAACTTTGAATTGATACAATCGTAATTACATAATTTCATCAGTATAATAGTCATTCACATAAATAAAATATAATAAAATCATCCCCTCATTCCCCTCATTAATACATATAATATTCATATACATATAATATTCATAACAAATTTAATATATTAATTTATCAATTAACATTTTGTTTTTTGTTTTTTTTGTCTATTAATCAACACATCTATTGTGGATGTCCTGAGCGCATCTTTATGCCAATGTGGATGTGGATGTCTACAAAATGAGAGAGATAGATACAAGTTCTTACATGGGTCCCACATATTTTCCTTTTTTTCAATTTTCCTTTTTTTTCAATTTTCCTTTTTTTTTAAAATCACTTTTATTACTTTTTTCTCACTTTTTTTTTCTCGATTCCAGTGCAATATCCACAAATAAACATTTATCTGGACTTTTTACCCTATTATTTTTTTTATTATTATTATTATTATTGAATTTATTTTCATCTCTTTTATTTTTTTCACTTTTCTCATTTTTTTTTTTCAATACACTTCTTTTTATTCTTTTTCAATTAATAAAATAACCATATTTCTATCTTTCTCTTCCAATTCACATCCACATCCTCATCCATATTTGCATTGAAAATGCCCTAACAATACACGTAGGCACACAGGTGAATTGACTTTGTGAAATGTGTTAAATTATTTTGACTTAGTTCTGATACTCTACTTTTCTGACGCAACCCTTTGTTATTTTGTCTGTCATGGCTTTGAAAGATTCTAAGACTTTTAGTCAACCACATGAATTCCAGCTGCCTCAATCAATCTTTTACTAAAGCAGGATCCTATGTTTCTTGGATGCAAAATGTACTCTCTACTCAGGCACAAATGCTTAAAATATCATTTTTATCTCCCATTTAAATTTGTAAATTTCCATCATTGTGATTGATTAAAAATAGTGTTTTAAAAAATATAATGTGTGACTAAATAATAAAATCAAATTTTTGAATTTTTACGAACTTAGGTTGTGCAAAATAAAAACGAAAATATATAATGTCCAAAGTAACAAAATAAAACTTCGCACTTAAATTTGACTTAAGCAATGTCGAAGCAGACTTTTCAAATCAAAGATTGAAAGTATTGGTCAGCAATTCTTGGAGTAAAACCCCAACGCCCAATGCCACAACACCAACATGGAGCAAATGGCACCGAGATGCAAAGGCAGGGACAGTGTGGTGAAGCAAAAGAGTCAATTTGCAATTTTTCGACTTTAATTTACTAATTTTGGGTTTAAAGAAAAAAAAAAAGCGAAGAAGAAGAAGAAAAAAAGTAAAATCGATATTTCACACCTAAAAATATGACATTTTGCGATGATTCACACTTTGTGGTACATTTTCATTTTAGTGACATTTCTACAAAATTCCTTGAGATTCTATGCTGAGAAGTTTGAGCTAAATGAAGAAAAATTCCCCAACCATTGAACTTCACTAATTACACGTAAAATGTCAAAACACACAATTCTTCACGCTCTCCACTGAAAGTGAAAAATCACATCCATATTACCAATAGAACCCCTTTAACGTCAGAAAAATCAGCAAATCCGGCAAAACGACTCACAAACATGCAGCAGACTCTGCCCAACAAATCAGAACCCAACTGAGGACGAGTCTGAAATATTTGTATTTTTCAATCTTCAAACTGATTCTTGGAGTCATCCCTCACCTTCAGAGCATGCTTTCGATTGTATTATAATCCGAGCTCCTGAAGCAAGCCTGTTAGAAAACAAACAAAAAAAAAAAAATCTCAAACCACACGAATAAGGTGAATACATTGATCGGGTGTCAGTGAGTGAGAGTACCAGAACTTAACTTTCTTCGATTTTGATCACATTTTCCTTCTCGTCTGTCAAAGAATTTGCTGCTTTCTTCGACTGAGTTTTCTCGGGTAAAGGCTCTTCAATTCTCTTGCTTCCTCCAATGGACGTAACATTTCGTGAACTATCCACTCGGTCGGATGAGATTCTTGGTCCCTCGGAGAGAGGGGATCTCATTGATTCATTTCTTGCTTGCCTGCTCAAAGAATTCTTGATAGACCTCGGGATGCACTTCGTTGAATGTTCTTCCTTGTCTTCCATTGAATCAGATTGTTTATCCATTCTGCATTTCCAAATGATTCTTCAATTTCAGTTAACATTATTTTCAACATAAGCGATGCATAAGTACAGAACAAACTTACCTATCAGCATTATATGAAGAAGATCGTTTTAGAGTCGTAATGCCTTCCTTGGGCACACTCGTCTCAACCAAACTCCCGCTGAAGTACTCTTTGTCTTCCAATCTCACACCCACCAACCTAGGATTCTCAGAAAGAGAATTGAGCTCTCCCACAATTGCAGATGTTGAGAACAATGGAGATGGAAACTTGGAATGTGAAAAGCTAGGTTTGTATGTAGGGATTAGGCCAAAACTGTGATCTTTCACCCCTATTGATCCACAAGAGATCAATTGGATTAACATATTTGAAGCTTTGAATTTTGCGTTTGATGGCATACCGAAATTCCTCCCCTTGAGTATCCTGAAGCTGTTGAGCTTATTGACATCTGCTCTGATGAGAGATTCCAAGGTATCAGTTCTACCGCTTGATGAAGATGCACTTGGGGTAGATGGAGGTGGTGAAACTAATTCCCTGCCGATCTCCAAACTATCCTTCGGTCGAGGAACCGGGTTTTGACGAGGCCCATTTCTATCAGGCTCAGGTGATCCATCTTCGGTCGAAACACCTCTTGTGAAAGTGTCTCGATTTCTAAAAACTACAACAGAATTGTCCTCGGTTTGAGTTGAGGCATCAGTGAGACCATTGGTGTGATAAACCCTGTACTCTGTCAAGCTTAACAGAGCATTTGAAGAAGATGTTTTGCCAACACTGGACTCTGGAGAGACAACCAATGAATGTGGACAACGAACTGGTGGAGATAGCTCATCGTCCTGTGAACTTTTTGCAGTTCTATCGTTTAGGCTGGATGAAGATGAAGATTCATCTTGGCTTCTTGAAGATGGTGGTTCTGGTAATGCTTTTAAATTCTGTAATCCAACGTTGCCAGCCGGACTAAATCGATCTAAAAACAAAGAACATATGATTTCAAAGCTGAATTTTGCTAGTAAAATTTATACAATAATTGTCTTATCCATACGCTCGTTCTTCTATTGTATCCTACAAGGGTCATCTTATCTGTAAAGCATGGTATAGAGTGAAAAGTTGAATTCTTTCGCCGTACTTTTTCTTTCACAACTCTATAGACATTGTTACCATTCCTGTCAAGCCAAATGCGACTTACTTGCGTGTCGAGTAGTTTTAAGTTCTAGTCATTGATCAAAGTAAAACTTCAATATTGACAAAAGTTCAAAACTACTCATTCCTATCTACACATTTCTTGGTCCCGCCACTATTCGACCTTAGTTTTAAATAAATGTTGACCCAAACACAAGCTCAATTTAAGTGCTTTCTTTAAGATTTTCTTGATACAGCTTGTCTTTAGAATTTCCACCTACTAAAGCAAGAAACAAGAACAATATTCAACAACACTTATTTCTGCAATTTTGGTTTGAGGACCCGAATTGCAAAGTTTATACTCAAGATCTCCACAAGTCAACTCAATTATGCATCAAATTGGCATTGAGTTCAATTCAAACTTAATTTATGTTCTTTCAAGAAAGTAGTGAAGGTAAGGAAGCATGAGTTTACCAGAATTGGGCCCATTGAAGAGCTCCGAACCTTTGAGCACATACTCATTCCCATGAGCTGGAAGGATTAAATCATCTTCACAAAGGTCATGCCATACATACCCATTCTTATAACTCCTGAAATAATAAAATCAGTATAAGAAACACAAGCAATCATAATTCTAACTCAAAGCATAAAAAGTATAAGAGAAATTAGCCATTTTCACCGCTTGCAAGACCAAGAATACATTGAAGCCATGCCTCTTCCTCTCAAAACGTTAAGCCTTTCCATCACATCTATAGAAAAACAACAGATTTTTCTTAAACTGATACAGAGAAATTAACACATTTGTGGAGTAAACATTGTAGTACCTCTCAAGTAGAGCCCATCAGAGGAAGAGAGAGGAACTTCCATAAAATGTGGATGCTCGAGCTGTCGATTTCTGCATAAATAGTAAACTACAGGAACTTTACCATTATGCTGCTGTTGATGCTGCTGTTGTTTGTAACGATACTTTGGCGATTTTTCTGTCCATACTTTAGCTCTTTCTGGGCTAACTTGCCTATATTTCTTCATTCTCTCCTCCATTTTTTCGCCTCGATCATCTAATTGAATCTCAATCCCCAATTATCAGTGATTTTGACAAAAAAACCGATTAGGAATTTTGTTCCACTTCTTCAATTAGTTCGTGATTTGAGAACACAATTCAAACTCCTGGTTTCACAGAAATAAGGACTCAAATTAGGGCAAAATTACAATCGAATTCTATAATCTGCCCTAACATTTGAGATCTGGATGTGACCTAACTGAAAAAGGTTACAATCCGGAATATAAACTGAAAAATGCTCGAAAGACGTGCCCGGTTATTCTGCTATCTCATGAAACCCAACAGAAAAGAAAGTACAGAAACAGTTGAAAGATTCCAAGAAAAAGCAAAAAATGATAAAATCCAACAATCCGAGTGAAAAGGTAAACGCTGTTGGTGCAGTAGATTTAACCGAAAATCAGTGGCCTAGGTTTTGTTCATTCAAATTCAAAAAGGGCAACCTTTAGCTGTGTCCTGGGAGTGACTTAAAATGAAAATGAAAATGAAAATCATAATAATAAAGACGCCCGCAGTTAATGCATCAGTGTATGGCCTTCTGCCGGCTTTGGGGGGAGTGAAGTGACTGATCAAATAGGGTAATGTAGAGAGAGAAAGACGACGAAAAGGGACTAAACAGGATGGGGAGAAGGGGGAAGAAAAAACCAGAAAAAGTCGCTTTTGCCTCATAATAACTCATAAAATTTGGCCCTATTTGATTTGTTTTAAAATTAATTTTGTTTTTTCATTTGTCGTGGAACTGTCACATATGTGTGTGTGACATGTCTGCTCAAGAATTACAAGTGGCATTCTATTCTAATAATAAGGTCAATTATGTTATGCTACCGTTGTGTGGGTATCTTATGATACCCATAATTATAATTAGGGAAAAATTTTGTGAGGCCCAAGTAAAGTTTTCCATCGTCAGGGAGCAGTAATGTATTATTTATCTTATTATTTAATATAGATACCAAATTTTTTTTTTTTTATTTTATGTAATGACGTGACGTCCTATAAAAGCACTACGTGGCGTGGGTTTGGTAGGTACCCACTAGGCTATAGATCAATCACAATAATAATGTATTAGAATTAGTTATAATTATGTTAGAAATATTTTCATAGACATTGACCTAAAAAAGGGTAAATAAATCATGAGAATTATTTAGGATTGCATTTGCATATCAGTTTTCAACACTTTTGTTCTATTCCCCACGTAGATATGTACCCACGCCCACATGGGGAAGTTTGGTGACGCCACGTCACCGGACCAAAATATTTTTTTAATTTTTAAAAAAAAATTTTTGGTATCTATATTAAATTAGATGAATAATACATAATTGCCTGGTGGGGGCTTATCCGATCCCCTACGAATTTTTTTCTTACAATAAACGTTAAACTAGGTATATCCATCTCTATTCTACTTTCCTAGCCCCTCTTTTGATTGATCTCTCTTTCTTATTTATTTATTTATTTATTTTTCCTCCTTTTCTCATTCTGCCAAAGATGTTGCGTAGACATTTTGCCAAAATATAAGAATAGTCGAATCTCGTAGCTAGAAAACAATAGACGACACGCATTGAAGATGGACTTCCGTACGTTTTTTACAATGTTTGACCAGCCAAACATTTCCCTTAAATAGTAGTAGTAGTAGTTAGGTTGGAGATATATATTTGCATGTACGTAGTTGAATAATGGACTGTCGTTTACACATTTCTTGCAACCATTATGGTAGCAACCGTATCCAAACGGCTGCCCAACGTTAACTACTTTGTGTAGCCAAGAAGCAAATGTTTTTTTTTTTTACAACCACTTTTGGTTCTACATTTATTATGAAACTAGTTCTTGCGATTGTGTGATGCACGGGAGATATATTTGACAATATTCAGTAGTCAGTTAGCTAAGTAATTGATAGAAATTAAAAAAAAAAAAGTTAATCTAAATAGTGGAAAATTTTTTTGAAGACAATATTTGCAATGGCTGGTTCATGCACAAAATAAATTATAAATTACGGAAACCACTTTGTACGATAATTGTCGATATAGATATTTATACATAATTTCAATGTTAATTTTGGCTACAATCATTACACGTCTACTACAAAATAAGTACAATCTTACATATTTCGTTAAGTTGACAAATAATTTAAATAGATATAAATGCTATAAAAGGTGCTACAAATGCAAAAGTAAATTTCAAAACCACTTTTTGGGGAATGAGACAATTTTTTAATGGGTGACAATCTTTTAGTTATGGGTCATTTCAAAAGAGAAATTGACGTAATCTAAAATCTATATATTAATAAAATCAGCACATTTTTCCGCCACTTTCACCTATTTTTTTAAATTAAAAAATTAATTTTTAATTATGGTAACGAGTTTTACCGTTTCTACATGTCTTTTCCAATTTGACTTTTTCTTCAGCGTGTATACATATAAACACGCATCGGGTCCACCTATTTTTCTGAATTAAAAAAATCAATTTTTAATTATGGCAACTTGTTTTCCTGCTTTTACATGTCTCCCCGTGCAACGCACGAATAGAAATACTAGTTTTTGTAAAAATGTACACAAACTTTATGACAAATCTCTAAATCAATTAATTTCAAATTAAAACTTCATGATATAAATTTATAATTTTAACAATTGAAAAATCTAAAAATCACAACGGACGTGAATCTGTAGCATGTCATTTTGAATTATAACATTGCAATTATTTACTGAAAAAACATTGCCCAACTTTTGACATACAAACGATTCAAACTATATAAATTAAGTCACAGATAATAAAAATTATTTCATTCTTGACAATTAAAATAAGTCATTAATGATTAGAGAATTATCTCACCTTGAAAATTTTAATTTAATAATGTATTAAATCTTAATATCCCAAGTAGTTGTCCTCCAGAATTTTCGTCATCTGAATTTATGAAACCGAACGCTTTGAAGAGGTTGGTGAAACCACTAGCAACCGATGTTGGTGGTTTCACCACCACCAGTGGCGGTGATAGTTTGAATTGAAGCCACCACCAACACCACCAACACCAGCGTGGCGGTGGTGGTTTTGAGTGAGAGGAGGGATCAGGGGTGGGGTGGAGTGGGGTAGATATTTTTTCCTTTTTTTTAATTTTTTAAAATTATTTGATTTGATTAATTTTTTGTATTCGATATTTTTTTACAGTAATATATTACAGATAAAATTTTATGTAGGTATAATAATTACTGTTTAAAATCAAAATGTATGTGTCTCTAATGCTACAGAAAATTCTCTAATGCTATAGAAAATTTTTGAATTTTTTCTTTTTTTGTATTTTTTATTTGATTTGAATAATTCTTTGTATTTGATATTTTTTTCAGTAATGTATTATTCTAAATAAAATTTTATGCATGTACAATAATTATATTTATTATTAAATGTGCGTGTTTTTAATGTGAAAGAAAATTTTGGAAAATTGTGATGTTATATTTATACGAACGAATGCTATTGTGTTAAAAATTTTTAACAAAAGCTATTTAATCAGTAACAAATTAATTCAATAAAATTAATTACTAACTAAATAGGTACCAATGGGAAAAAAATAACTAAAATGCATAATTGTGTAATTTAATAATTTAATAAGCCATAATTTAATTAAATTTTGGGACTAAAGTACATATTTTTCAAACTTTGGGACTTAATTATAATAATATCCAAAGTTTATGATCAATTTGACCTTAAAAAATGCATGTGAGTTGCACATGCAATGAATTTAACGGCACAATCCAACAGAGGCCCTTACGGTGCAACGAAAATTAAGTTTGAGTACTGAATTGCCAAGAAAAAAAGTACATGTTCTTAGTGCGCAGCGAGTTCAAATGTTAGGTCCTTGTGGCGCTAATAAGCCATAATATTTTCCTAAAACAATGGGAAAACTAATAAGACTTGCAAATGAACATTCCTTGACATGCCTGGTCCCAAATTATTTTCAATAACTTGGCATGCGGCGTGTGCCGACGATGGAAGCCAGCCAGGCACTGACCCACCGCCAAAGCAAACTAAACTTGATATGAAACTATAATTTTTCTGTACTAAGATGAGTTTATAATAATTATGAAAAGGCTTCCTAAATAAATTGGAATAACCAATCCAAAAATATTTAACATCATATGCAGAAATTGTGGGAAAAGAATTATAATTGAGAAAATGATGAATAATCTAAAACCAATGATTTAAAAAAATAATTATAATAAATAAATTAAAACCTCAACTGTATTTGACATGTATATTAAAATATGACGATTGCCAAATTAAAACATGAATCATTTAAATACTACGATGGTCGGCTCAGAACTCCATAGGTAATCCACTAATGCTCAAACTCGGCCATTCTTATAAAAAAACATTAGGGGAAAATGCGTAAGTTTTGTAACCCAGTGAATGGATAAATTCACAAATATACGTAATTTTCCATCTAAAATACTTCCATAAAATCTCTTTATAACCAAATGCATAAATATCATAAATAATTGAAAATCACCAAAATTACTAATAACCGAAATTGTTTTAGTTGAACCACACTAATTATACCATTTCAAATGAATTTTTGCTTTCTAAAACTGTATTCTGTAACTAAAAATAATCTGCTGAAAAATAACATCAAAAGTACCAACGAGCAACAACATACTTGTGTAGAGTACTCTCAATACACGTGGTGTGTCACTCAAAAACCTGATCTGTCTGAATATCTGGTCATACACGCGCAGAGCAAGCCCCAAAGGCTAAGCACCCTCGTACACGACTCAAAGCCTATGTGTGTACGAAAGTGGGTTCTAAAGACCTCTGTAATTCTGATCATATATTGTGGAACACATCACAACAGTGCAGAGCGGGTAAATCTAATAAGGTACTTTATGATGGTTTTAAAAGAATATTCACATGATCTTTTAAAATGGAAAAACGCCACTTAATGAAATCCACGATCTTCAAAAATATTTATTTATAATAACATATAATAATAATCTGAAAAAGAACATTGGAATTTAAAACATGCTATCTTTGTAAAATATAGTTTTTCCACTCAGAACTACGAACTGCTTCTAATTCGGTTGGAAGGCTTCCCCAATCGTCTCATCACCACCTTAGATAATAATAGTATTCGATCTAATCAAAATCTATACACATGAATTTTCAACCAATTGCCTACCCACATTTAATACTAAGTTTTAACTTTTCTAACATTCTCTAATTTCCCCATTCCGTTGCTTTATTCCTCTTTTTTCATTGATTTAGCAACATTCTATACTATGGGAACCACCCAATTGAATCCCACAATAAATTCCCAAAATTTCAGCCTCTAGGTAATGTTAGTTTCAATCCACTTCATCACCCACTATTCCATTACCATCAATTCCACTTCAAAATAATTAATTAGAGCCAAATAACATCTTAATAACACATAATCGACCCAAATCAATGATAAATTTCGAATTCTCAATGTCTATTAGTAAAACCCTAAAATTACTTTCACTATTTACTTCGAATTCTATAAGATAAAATTAAAGAAACACACTTACCATGCAAAACCACGACGAATCCACGCTATCTCCTTTTTTTTCAGTTTCTTTTTCTCCTTTTTCTATCTTTTCTCTTTTCCTCCTCACACTTGATCGGCTTCTGGTTCTCGTTGCTATTCACGAATTGCTTGGTTGATACATATATATATATATATATATATATAATTTGCAACCTAGGTCTCATATCTTACTTGATTGATTTAAGTTGGTCCTTTAGCTCTTAATTGCATCCATAACCCATAATCTTCTAATTAAATCAATTAAATCCATAAACTTTTAATAGACCAAATTAAATTCCTTTAAGAATTTGACTTTGACCCATAATCGTCGGCTTTGACTAAATAATAGTTGAAATTAAAATATGCAAAAATTTGGATTGTAACATTCCAAATCTTAACATATAAATAAAAATATATTGAAATCTAATGGTGAGTCTCACATATTTTAATTTGTCAACGTTAACCGTATCCAACTTTTAAACAGTTTTCAATGCCAGCAACACGATTAAACAACATCTTAGCAAGTGTTCTTCTATACATTTTTACACATTTTTTCAACTCTGCTTATTATTTCCTTATTTCACATCCACATATCTCGTAGGACTTATATGTATTATACAAATTTTTACCATTTAATTTTACTCATTCTCTCTCATATATCATATGAAAACTTATTTTTACATGTATTCTAACACCCGCTGAATCAAAAGTAAAATCCAAAAAAAAATGTTAATCATTACTAAATTTACAAAACCAAGAAAGAAACGAAAAAAGGAAAAGAAAAAAAGTCAACCTATTGAAATCGAACGCCTAAGGAAGGTCTTGTTCAGAATGATAACATTATCGTTGATAATATTTTCTTAGAATAATGGTAAAACCGACAAGAATTAGAAACGAATATTCTAAATCTTGGTGTATAAATAAAAATATATCGAAATGCAACTGTGAGTATTACATTTCCTAATTTGTCAACATTCACGTTATGCAACTTTGAAACAAAGCCCTAATTCCTCTAACACGATTAAACAACATTACAATATAATCAAAGTAACAACAAAAGGCAAAAAATACAGACTTAATACTAACTCATCACTAAATTGACAAAACAAAGAAAGAAAGGAAAAAAATGTCAATATTCTTAGAAACATGCGTACTAAGATAGAAGGGAAAAAAATGATTTCAAAAAACAAAACAAAAACAAAAAACCAAAAACCAAAAAGGCAAAATAAAAAAAATAAAAATAAAAGAGCATGCATGGTCGTCTGTGCGCCATGTCCTACAAATGTTATAATAATAATAATAATAATAATAATAATAATAATAATAATAATAATAATATCCACGCAGATGCCTTTTTGTTACAAAAAGTTAATTATCATGCAAAGAAAAGTCCACATAGTCCCATGACAAAATTTAATTCGTGAAATGTATAATAAATAAAATGTTAAGATTCAACTATGCTGCTCTTAAACTTAAAATTTGGATGACTCAAATAATGGTGATCGAATGTCATAAAAAGTTTATCATATTTGGATATCAATTGTTTTTTAGATGAGATTGTTGAAATTCGATTCTACAAGTACCTATCAAAGCTCGGACCATAAGGAGCGTCATGTTAGGGGATGGATTGTTGAGGTTCAACAATGTCGCTCTTAAATCCAAGGTTTAGGTCACTCAAATGACGATGATCGAATGTTATAAAAGGTTTGACATATTTAGATACTAACTGATTTTCAGATGAGATGATTGAAACTTGATCCTATATAAAAATTAAAAATAAGTAAAAACCAATTGTTTTGGCTGGAAAAGATTAGGCCAACTCCTAGCATAGAGAATTGAAAAAAAAAAATTCACACTTAATAAATACTAGCGTTTCTACCCGTGCGTTGTACGGGGAGACATATGCACATGTAATAAATTAGAATCCACATAAGGGGATAAGTGCAAAAGAATTTCTAAAATTTTCAATAGACTTGCGCCTATATTTTGCACAAATACATCCTATTATAATAAATAGCAGGATTAAAAAAAATCACATGATTTTATATTGTGTTGAAACATCTTTTAACATTCTAAGACCAATAAAATCCATTATTCTCCGCCACACAACCCAATTATAGAATATACAAATGACATCAAATTTTGTAATAATTAAACAATCGTAGATATACTTGACCGACCATAGTATGTCTAATAATTTCTATCACAATTTTTTTACAGCAAACAATTGGGTTTTTTTCATATCCCTTCACTTCATTTACTAATCTAACCATTATGTATTTTGAAGTTATACCTCTGTAGTCGTCTTGTCCCTCCTGGCAGCCGTCTCGAATAATGTTTCATCAACTACCTACAAATCAAATCAAAAATTAAAACAAAGTATAGTCAATTAATACAAGACAAAGAAGAACTTGATGTAATTTTTCGACCAACTGAACGATAATCTCCTAAACATCGGTTGCAATTTTTCGACAATCTCCCAAACAATTGCATAATAATAGTAGTACCTGCAGTGATGGCCAAATAATTGAATAATAGTGTATAACGACCCGATGCGTGTATATATGTATACACGCTGAAGAAGAAGCCGAGTTGGAAAAAACATAGAAGTGGTGAAACTCGTTGCCATAATTAAAAATTGATTTTTTAATTTAGAAAAATAGGTGAAAGTAGCCGGAAAATATCTTAGTTTTATTAATATATAGATATAGATTTGTCATAAATTAAAATGATTTAATAATCCAATTTAATCAACTTGAAAAAAAAAGTTAGTATTTCAAACTTTTTTTCATATTACTAATTTATTTTAAGAATTCCCATAGCAAATTAAATTTGTGTAGGACAAATCCTATCACAATTAGATGTACTTATTTTTGTTTCCTATTTCTTTTAGATTTTATTTCTTTTTAAATTAGGATTAACTCTTTCCTTTTCTTAATATATATATATATATTATGATGATGATGATTAGTACTTTTATTTGTTTTTTCTATAATTAGATTAATTCCTTATTGAAATAGACTTAGGTATTATTGTGCCCATAAAAAGAGAGGCAATACAAATCACTTCTCCTATATTTTCTCTACAAACGTACACGCTTCCGCACCAGGTTCGACCATGGTTTCTACTGTTGGAATGCCTAAATCTGTTACAGAAAAAGAAAGAGTGGCAACGGGTGAGCCGCAGATAGAGCAACAGCCAAAGGATACAAAGCCATTGAAAGAAAAGACGACAAAAGCTGAGAGGCGGGCTCTTCAAGAGGCACAACGTGCTGCAAAACTTGCTTCTAAATCCGAAGGAATTGAGACAGAGGCTGCTGTTTCTGGGGTCAATGCAGCAAATCCCAATCCAGGAAAGCTGATTACAAAGCCAAAGAAGCGATCAGTAGTAAAACAAACTGAAGCCAAGGGTGGAGATGAACTATTTATGCATCTACCTCAGTATGAACATGGGACGAGGCTTCTTGATCTTGATCCTAATATTCATCCTGCTGTTTACAAGTTTGGGGTAAGATATCTAGCCGGAGATATCTCTGGTGACAATGCCTGCTGTATTTCGATGCTCCAAGCATTCCAAGAGTCAATTAGAGACTACTCAACACCAGAGAAGTCCCTGTTTCTTGAGAGGGACTTGAACACAAAAATAGATGGTTATGTCTCATTTCTCAATGAATGCAGACCCCTTCTTATCAGTATGGGGAATGCAATTAGGTTTCTAAGGACTCGGATCGGCGAATTAGCTTCAAAACTATCTGAATCAGAGGCAAAAGCCAGCATTCT
The DNA here is from genome assembly GCA_018223645.1 of Jasminum sambac. Taxonomy (NCBI): domain Eukaryota; kingdom Viridiplantae; phylum Streptophyta; class Magnoliopsida; order Lamiales; family Oleaceae; genus Jasminum; species Jasminum sambac. Next base: position 28,565,435 of record CP073645.1, on the reverse strand, counting down.
CTTGGATATTGATCGCTTTATAAATGACAATATAATTCTAGCTGATAAGGTCATAGCGAAGCATGGTGCCACAAAAATTAGGGACGGTGATGTTCTTCTAACTTACGGATCATCTTCTGCTGTTGAAATGATATTTTTGCATGCCCATGAGCTTGGGAAACAATTTCGTGTAGTGGTAGTGGATTCACGCCCGAAGCTTGAAGGCCAAAAATTGCTTCGTAGGCTAATGGGGCAGGGTATACATTGTACATACACTCATATAAATGCTGTTTCTTATGTTATGCATGAAGTGACTAGAGTATTGTTGGGTGCTTCATCGGTATTATCCAATGGCACTGTTTACTCCAGAGTTGGAACCGCAAGTGTTGCTATGGTTGCCCATCAGATGCGCGTTCCTATCTTGATTTGTTGCGAAGCATACAAGTTTCATGAGAGGGTTCAACTTGACTCGATTTGCCGTAATGAACTTGGCGACCCTGATGCTATTGCAAAGGTTTGTGGGAGAAATGAGATCAATTATTTGGAGGGTTGGACTAGTATCGAGAATCTTCAACTCTTGAACCTGATTTATGATGTGACTCCTTCGGATTATGTTTCTATGATCATCACAGACTATGGCATGATACCGCCTACAAGTGCTCCAGTTATCGTCCGAGAATATAAGAGAAAGCATTTATGGATGATTGATTGTGCTTAGTTATTGTTCTTATCCTTGTTACTGAATCACTTGATTTTTCGTTAGTAAGTATAATAGTTGTTAATGATTATCATGATCTTGCTTGATTTGAACGTAATTGTGTAGCAGATCAATATGCCTATATGGTAGTAATACAAGTAGTTCGATTCCTAATTGTTGAAATTATCTTAGCAATATATATGTTTCTTGCTAAAAAGATGATTTAGTATTGTACTTTATGTGACAACAATTTGTTAATGAATAAACTCTATGTTTATTTTGGTTGTACAGATGAATTTTCTCAGCAAATTAAGGTGCATACAAATTTGAGAGAAGCATCAGTTCATTAAGAGAATCATCAAATAATATTTTCTGTACAATGGAAAACTAAATCAGGGAACTAAGTCCCACATTCACTTCATGATAAGAAATTAAGAGAATCCACCCAAACAATATATTAGCATCAATATAATCTACAGACAACAATGTCATAAAATACAATTATACACCCAGAAAAACACAATGCATATATGTTACGCAGACGTTATCCAATCATGAGTTCATGACAAAAACTGACAAAGATAGTTATGTTCGTCTCATTTTGATGTTAAGAGGTCTTTCTTTGTAGGATCCAACCTTCTCTACTGCACTTCGCACTGGTCGTCCAACCGAAGTTCTACGCGGTTCTTCAACTTGTGCCGAATGCATTGAATATGATTCGTCTGGGAAAGCATCACACTCAATCTCAAACACATCCTCGTTTGGTTCTTGATGTCGTGTTCTGTAAGTAGCTGATTGTCTTCTCAAACAACACCTACAAAACCACAAGAAGTTAAAGTTGATAATCATAGAAACAGCAAAAAAGCTATTCAAAACCCATTTCTTGAGTAAACAAACCTTTTTGTTTTGCTTTCTTCGTTCTCTGCGACCTGTTGAGATGATGCTAAGTGGCCTAAAGCTGCAATAATTATAAACCATAAATCCACTTAGTTAATAACTCAAAAGACGATCTTATACGAACATTAGAAATAGCTGGCACTGAAATCTAGCATTTACACAGGCTTCTTGAGGGATGTCGTCTCCTTCTACGATTTCCCGGTTTGTGATCCTTGTTAGTATCAGCCTCGATTTCATGCTCCTTTACAGAAATGTAAGATCATTAAAACTTCAAACAAGTAGTAGACAAAACCACTATGTAGTTTGAACAAAACACACCTGTACTCTGCTGTTCTCAACATTCAGCTTAAGTTGTAAATTCTTTGCTTTAAGAAGAGCTTCCTTACAACCAATTTCATGTTGCAATGCTTTCAACTGCAATAAGAACAGTAAGTTTAGAAAAGAATAACTGTACAAGTTTGATACAGATGACATACATACAACTTTGCAGTTTTTTTGTTCGAAGTTTACCTTTTCTTTACCAAAGTTGAGTTCCTGTATAGATAATAGCAAAATTTTAGTAGATTAAACTAAAAAAGGTCTGAAATTATACCATTAAACAAATTAAAACGAAGCAATTTACCGCTAACATGAAACTATTTGATTGAGCAAGATTCCAGTTCTGCAACTGCATCTTCTGAAGACACGTTTTCAAATTCTGAATCTCGATTCCACTTAATTCTATGATTTTACTGTTGAGACAAACAGTCAAATGAAAAATAAGAAACTTATGGCAATTCAAGATTAGCACACATATGCAGTAAGAGATATTTAGGGGAAAAAGTAGTACTTTTTGTCTTGAATAAGCTTGGTCAATCCGAGGTTCTCCTGTTTCAGAAATCAATAAATCAGCAAAAATAATCATCAACGAAAAGTAAAACCAGAACTAATGACTACGAAAAGTGTATACAGGTTACAGGACAAGTTACCTTAACAAGTTTGTCGATGTAATCTTTGTCGGAAGAAGAATCTGGCGGAAACTTGGGATTCGGCAAAGAATTAGTAATATCTGAAAGCCTTCTTCTCACAATCGTTCCAAAAGAGGATCCTTTCGCCATTTTCTCCCCTTTCATAAAGAAAAATAACCTCAAAATTCAAGAAAATCAAGTCGAATTGAAATTCCAATAATCGTTCCAAAAGAGGATCCTTTCGCCATTTTCTCCCCTTTCATAAAGAAAAATAACCTCAAAATTCAAGAAAATCAAGTCGAATTGAAATTCCAATCAATGAACCCTAATTTCAGTTCAGCGCCAAGGTTGAGATTGATCATAAAATACAGTAACTGAAGATGGAGATCGCTGGTGTTATGTAAAGAGAGGGGATCGTGCGGATTGAGACTTGAGAGAAGAAAAGGAAAAGAGAGCCACGGATGAAAGAAAAAGGTAAAGGTTCGTGGTTTGGAGCTTTAACGGCTTTCCGAAGCAAGGTTTTGAAGCTTTCCGAGGCAAAGTCGTCGCCGAACCTGTGTTTTCAAATAGCTTCGGAGGGAGTTGTCAGTTAACCCTAATTGAAATTCAAGAAAATCAAGTCGAATTGAAATTCCAATCAATGAACCCTAATTTCAGTTCAGCGCCAAGGTTGAGATTGATCATAAAATACAGTAACTGAAGATGGAGATCGCTGGTGTCATGTAAAGAGAGGATCGTGCGGATTGAGACTTGAGAGAAGAAAGGAAAAGAGAGCCACGGATGAAAGAAAAAAGGTAAAGGTTAGTGGTTTGGAGGTTTAACGACTTTCAAGCAAGGTTTTGAAGCTTTCCGAGGCAAAGTCGTCGCCCGAACCTGTGTTTTCAAATAGCTTCGGAGGGAGTTGTCAGTTAACCCTAATTGAAATTCAAGAAAATCAAGTCGAATTGAAATTCCAATCAATGAACCCTAATTTTGGTTCGCCAAGGTTGAGATTGATCATAAAATCTGATGGCGAAGATGGAGATCGCTGGTGTCATGTAAAGAGAGGGGATCGTGCGGATTGAGACTTGAGAGAAGAAAAGGAAAAGAGAGCCACGGATGAAAGAAAAAGGTAAAGGTTCGTGGTTTGGAGGTTTAACGGCTTTCCGAAGCAAGGTTTTGAAGCTTTCCGAGGCAAAGTCGTCGCCGAACCTGTGTTTTCAAATAGCTTCGGAGGGAGTTGTCAGTTAACCCCAATTAATCGACTCCGTTTCCATCTTGGTCTCAAAAAAAAAAAAAAGAAAATCAACTCCGTTTACATACGATACGAATATATAAAAATTAACAGCGAACAATATTTCATTAAAAAAAATAAAAATTGCAGCACTATATTAATAGTGGAAAAATGGGGCGGGTGTTAGGAAAAATGGAGGCGGAAAGATCCATTATGAAATAACGTAGTCGAAAAAATTTAGAAGGAAATTTAAATGTAGAATATACAAATCACATTTTTTGCCATTGCCTTGTTTGGATGCATGGTGTTCAGGTGTACCATAGTTATGGTACTCTCGGGGTATTTTTCGGTCCCATCCGACCTCCGTTTTGAAATCTGGAACCAAATTCAGATTCAACATGACGAGGCGGAGCTCCAATAATTTGGAAAAATTAGTTTCGACACCGTAGCGGTCGGTAGTAACCGGTCAAAGTTTTGGCCATAATTTTGGCCAAAATTCCAAAATTATGGTCAAAACTTTGATCGGCCGCCACGGTGTCAAAAAAAAATTTCCAAATTGCTAGAGCTTCGCCTCATCATGTTGAATTTGAATTTGAATTTGAATTTGATCTCAAATTTCAAAACGAATGCCTTACAGGGCCGAATAAGACCCCGGGAGCACCATAACTATGGCGCACTTTGGTGCTATATAACAAGCCTCCTGTTTAGATAAACCAATTTTCAATCTTTTGACAATAGCATTTGCATTTCAATGACACATGTTTTGTAATTCTTTTGTTTTTTTTAATTGAAAATTGCATCTAACGTATTGTTCTTTTCATACCATTGCTTTTTTTTTTTAACAACGTGCATCATTTCTTCTTCTTAACAAATAGATAAACAGAAGTGTCAAGTTTGGTCTCACTTGGCAAACTACAATTTGTAGAAGAATTGATGTGGGTCGTAAAAAATGAGGAACTCTAAAGAGATGTGAAATTCATCTTCACAAAATAAATGTTGCTGATAACCCTCCTTGTGGAAGGTAAATTTTACGTCTGAAAATCCAAAAAATGTTAAATTCATTCAATATCATTTCTTTCTTTCTTTCTTTTTTTCGTCATTCAATGTGATTTCAATTGCGGATATTGCTGCTATGGTGACAAGGATGACTTGAACTATATGGACCGGTGTAAACGATGTGCAGGGATGGATTTCGGAGGAAAAAAAAAAAAAGCCTCAGAGATAGGTGGCTGGAAATTAAAAACTAAAATAATAATAATAATAATAATAATAATAATAATAATAATAATAAGGCCCTTACAGAAAAATAATAATAATAGTAATAAAAGGCTCCGCAAACATGTTTTGAATCCTAGCACACAACATGGTTACCATCAAAAGAAATGAGCTATTGAGCTAATTAACACTCCCAAACGTTGTACATATAACTTTGATGTAATAAAACACACACTACTGTTGACAGAAAACGAGGGAATGCATCGAGACATTCTGGCTACTTTGTTACAGGTCCAACCGCTGCTCAAAAGGCTTAAAACTCGGAATCGAAACTGGTGACAATGGTTAAACTCTCTTCCTTAGCTATCTCTTTTTGTTTTAACTCATACTCAGCCTCAAACTTCATCGCAGGTGCCAAATGTCAATGCTTTAAGTTTGACAACAAGCCCTTTCTGTGTGGTAGATATGCTTTCTCGTGTTAGCACATGTGTTGGTACGATAAGAAATACAAATACAGATACATTTTTAGCCTGAGGTGAATGATACTCAATCGAATTAGCAGATTTATATTACCATCCTCTCAGCTTCACATTTGGGGGCAAACAGTGCGAAGTATGCATGGGAAGTCCTTACAAACAGATAAAAATGAGAGGTGAAACAAGTGATTAGTATTTGTGATTACCTAAATATCAATCACTTGTGGGCCATGTCCTGAAGGAGATATGAAGCTTTGCTACGGACCTGCAAGATTAACATACTAAAATGTTTCTTGGGTTTTGCTCTTGGTGTGTGCACAAACAAATGGTACATGGCGCATTCATTGCTTACCTTTGAAGCATAAAACCTCAAATCAGTGATGGCTATTCCACAAGAGCAGTTTCGAAGACACTTGCCCCACATCTCGTGTATCACTGTATTATCTTTTAACTCTGGATCGAACAACAGCCAGTTCTCCGCCAGACCCAAGTATATGTACATCTTGGAAAGATCACAATTCTTGTCTTTCACATTAACTGAGATTAGCATTCTCAGGATATCCTCTGCATCACTTTCCTATAAACAAGGTACCAAACCCTTTCAATTTTGTGTTTCTGTTCGTATGATTCCGCAAAAAAAGTTACAATTAGGAGAAATAGTTTAATGTTACATACAATTAAGAGAAATAGTTTAATGTCACATTACCAAAAATAGAAAAATATCGTTTTTATGGTTTTTCTTATGATTAAAAGTGGTAACCAAACACGATACATTGAAACATTTTTTTTTTAGCCTAAAAAGATTTATGTACACATTGATTTAGTGGCAGTAAGTAACTGTCACCTTCTCATCCAAGCATCTTAATAGAAATTGTTTTGCCACTGAACTTCTAAGGTGTTTACTTCGGCCATTGCTTCCAGAAATACTCTCGACTGTCCTCAAGCAATTGATGTCCGTTGGTAATCTTCATCAGCAACATCACATTTGTTTTTAGCAAAGATCAGGAATGAAAAGATCAAATATCAAAGTACAAAGAGTGCTGGATATGGTATGTAGTAACATGCCCAAAAAACGAACGAGCAAGAACCACAAATCTTAACAAATCAAGAAAGTGCATAGAAGTAAAGGTTATATCAAATTTTACATTCAAAACATAGAGTTGATGGACCTCCTTCATTCGCATTCGACATTTTATTAACTTTGTTTGATCGTAGTACCTATGCAACTGATATTTTCATTCGATATGTGTGAAAGATCTTATGAATGTTTTGGGGAAGTAATTCATCACTGAACTTGAACAAAGCCATCCTCAACTGATTAAAAATAAATAAATAAATAAATAAAAATCATTTTAGATTTTCATAAGAAAAAAAGGCACCTTAGGTTTTCATCAAGTACTGACACTCAGAGCTTGTTTAATATCCATTATCTCAAAAACCAGTTTTCTCTAACATCAGTCAACCACTTATACCATTTATTTGACAACTTTTCATATTTTTTAATACTTTACTTTTCAACCAAACATTCAAAAATCAAAATCATTTTCTCAAAAACCTCTACCAAGCATACTCTCAATCTCATGATTATCAAACAAGACTCGATGTGATCTCCTCTATAAATGTCTCTTTCATTAATTTTCTTCTTCAAAAGAAGCTATGGTAACAATGGGCATGTATCAACTTTGAGGACTTAATCAACAGCCACATTAAGAAGAATATTAGAATAGACATAAAGTTTAGTAGTTGCCGAGGAGTGTCAGACAGAAACCTGCAACCGAGAGATTTGGCCACTCTCTCGCAACTATCATGCCACTCGTCATCTTTGAAGAAGCTTATAACTGAATTCATGCATTCATGCAACATCATACTCAGGCCCAAAAGTTGTCGGTCAAGGAAGAGACAAATGATCACTGCAAGTAAATCTTCTGCTTCCAGTGTTGAGAAAATTGAATATTTATTTCTGCAACAAAAGCATGATGCCAATATTGAGAACTTTTGGAACTTGAAATAATAGATAGTGACAGTTGTTAAGTCAGTTTAAAACTAGAGGTCATCTCATGCAAGATTGCCAGATTACTTCAAGAATTCGAATGTCACAAATTTACAACTTCTAAGTTTTAACTGAAGGAATAAATAGAATTAACTGTTCATAAAGGAAGCGACACAAACTCGACACAAAATAGTATCATTCATACCTAACTTGGCAACAGACGGCAACACATTTTATCCAACATCTTATATTTTGAGGTGGTCCTGCTGTCTCAGAATCTGAGAGAGTAAACAGATGTGAGGAACTGACAAGTATGAATACATATAAAAGTGTGTGTGTGTGTGTGTGTGTGTGTGTGTGTGTGTGATATGTCTGTGCGTGTGTGTTAGTGCATATGAAGTGGTAGCTCGAGAGTAGTAATTGTGAGCTTATGTCATGATTAACAATATGTTCATAGATTACATTCAAAAAGGCAACAGACAAAAGCTAAAATGACCTCATTAACAATTAAAACAAGAACATCCTACAGGATACAGGGCCTTATGAAATAGTTGTTGCAAGTGATGTGAAGAGGAACAAGAAAACCAACAAATTAAAAGAACCTACTTTATAGCAATCTTCTATGAACTTCAACTGATCAGCCATAACTAAGAGCTTGTTTGATTTAAATTTTCAATAGACATTTTCCTTCAAACCCAATTTCAACAACACGCCATTGGAGCGACAACTTCTGAACACACGTTCACCATTCCTCATGTCTTTAACCACATATTCATAATTCATTTCTTAAAAGTATCTATCTAGCAAACACTTGGTTAAATGGGTGAGAAAATGGAAGGCTAGACAAAAAACAAAATTGTCTGTTATAGTTTCTTTAATCTTCCAAATATGGCAATGTACCAGAAGGAATGGCGGAAAAAAGTTCATGCATATATGTGTCCAAGCTTATTGGCAATCATGCATTAGTTTGTTTATGACTTTATGCTGTGCTGTGCTGGACAGCCAAAACACAAACACTTCTGACTTTCTCACTTCTGCAGTTCCAGATTAAAAGAAAACCTTCTAATAAAAGATGGAGAAAGTAATTTCCAAGTAGAGTCATCTGTTTTCCTTAGAATGCAATGTTCTATTATGCAGTATGCACCATTATTGTGTAGTTTAGACATAAGATGCTAACCAGCATGGGCCATATCTCTGTCAGATGACATATTAGATGTTGACTCCAATAGATAACCATATACGTCAAGAGCTCTTTTCAAATTTGAATAGCTAGGTAACCAGCCAATATTGATGTCTGACGAATTTGCCTGTTTGAAACAAAAAATAAATAAATAAAATAAATAATAATAACAATAATAAATAAATAAATAAACTAAACTTCGACATATAGAAACACATTACAAGTTAGATTCCTATATGCAGAACAGCAGGACTGCTTTAAATGGAGCAGCGATAAACAGACCTCAGTTTTGGGAGAAAGAATGAAGCACCAAAATTCACAGGCAGCTTCCCTCAACTTTTCCTCTGATGAATATAGCACTGACAAAACATCAGGATAGAGCTCAGTGTTTGTTTGGACACCTTTCCCCAAATTTTTTCTTAAATCTCATTTTCAACCATGGATTAGATCCATGACTTTTCCCTACTTAGATTCTAGAAAAAATAGAGCATCTCTTTTTCACTTCAAATCATTTCTCCCAAGAAAATCTTAACATATTCTCTCTCAATATATCATAAAGTAACTCGTAAGTATCCATTTGGAAACAAAATTAAATGCAGTCAAAGTCTAACATTAATTTGCCGGAGCGAGACTAAATAACTGACAATGACATTGCACTTACTCAAATTAAATATCCATGTTGCAACTGAGTTTTCTACTCGCCCAAGTGTAGACATAAGCTTTAAGAGCCAACCATCAACCAACATCCCTTCAAGAAAGGGTTCTCCTGCCATAGGGCACAACTAGTTAAAATCTTTTTTTTTTTTTAAGGAAAGGCATTACTGTTTTGTTTGTATTTGTGAAATTCCACTCAAGTTGGAATAGATAAAAATAGATATATCTATGCACAGTTTGACAAAGTGGTAAAAGGAACCAATTTATGAAAAGGAATAAATGAGTAATCGCTAGAAACCATTCTCAGCCGTAAGTCCAACCAATGAATTGAGCTCGTCGTTCATGAAAGACTGCAAAATAACACAATTTCTTGGCTCCGGATATTCCAAAGCTGGAAATGTCCTCTGCAAGTTATACACATGAGAAAAGTAATGCAACATATAATACAGTCAAATGAAGACCACCAAGGTACAATATGTGCCAAGCAATAGCAAATGGAACCTGATCTCCAAATACTTGAATGCCCCACAATGGCATTTCATCATCATCAGTTATTTGATCCATCTATGGAACACATACCGTCTCAGACATTAATTTCCAGTAAGGTATTAAGAAAGTTAAAAGAAAAAGGAAAAAGAAGAAATTTTTTAAATGAAAATTATGCCTCTTTTTGGCATTTATCAACACATTTCGACACTTCCATTTCTCTAGCATCCTCATCTTCGTCTGAATCATAGCTACTCTTGATCTTTGTTCGTTTGGATTTTCTATCTTTGATCTTCTTTTGCTCCTTCTCATGATCCTCCAAGAGATCATCCAAACCTATAACTTTCTTCCTGTAGAATTAGACGAAATAAAACCAAGTATTCAGGAGCCTTGTCCAATGATAAAATCTGAATACATTTAGATGCAAAACTCACTCAAGCATGACGGCCACCGTGATTGATGAAATGAAGGGGTGGATCACATTATGAAAACGGAAAAAATATATATCAGAAAAGGAACATCCAGTCCTCTGCATTATTAGTGTGATATTTGTAATAGTTGCACAGAAGTAGAACATTACTCTACAACCACGATAGATCTTGATTATAAAACAACATTTTCAAATTTATATAAAAGATACATCCTTGTTCAATGATTGACATGGTTCTCTCTCATCAACAAATTGTTATGACTTTGGAACAAACCATGGAAAATTGAAGAACAAATTCCAAAACCACTTTACTCAATTTAACACTAATAGATAATGTGCTCTTTTCATCAGTCACTCGTGCTTATCTGATGGCAAGTGTCATCTTATGAAGCACAAGAGGGACTAAAGGAGCAGGTAGCTCAAGAAAATTGAGAAAACAGGACAAAATGAAACCAATTTTTGCAGTTCCATTGGTTCTCGAACCACGATTTCGACATAAAAATAAAATTTTCGAACAAGTCAAAAAAAATAAATACATTGGTTTGCAAAGTTCACTGTTACACTTACATTAAGACCTTCTCCACATGAACATTACAACACTGGGAAATGATATCATTTACAAATTATTGCTTTCCTAAAGAGCCAATAGAAGCCAACTAGCAAGTGTTGATAATTCATCCTGGCCAAATCAAGTAAGTGGTTTTAACTATCAAACCAAAACCGAACTGTCTCGAAACGGTTTGGTTTGGAATAGGATTCTAAAACACAATAACCAATACACTGACAATTTCATACTGCTGACCAAAAACTTCAATATGTAGCCAACACGTGCATTCCGCGGAAGTTTAATTACATTGAACCAACTTTAAGTTAATAAAAGATTAATTCTGTCAGTATCAAAAAACAAAAGGGGAAAAAATTGCAGTGAAACGAATTCTTGAAGTAAAAAGGGGCTTACTTTTTCTTGGGGACGGCAGGAGAAATACGAATAGGCTCTTCAAGTTCGAAATCCAGCGGATCGTACACGTCGGTCATCTCCTTAACCCTCTGCAAGAACACGCGAACTCAGGGGGCGAGCGATAGAGAGAATTTGGGAATTTGGCGCTTAGATTTTTCTGAATTAAAGCGCTAATGAGTGGTGCGTCGTGGTTTTGAATTGGGGGGCGTGGCCCTGAAAAAGTTCTCAAAACTATTGTTGGTACCCAAACGTGTAATTCCGGACACCTCTCAATCTACCATCGCTCTACCTACGCGATCGTGAAGGATGAAATCAGTCTTCATGATCAAAAGATAATGGAGGTGCGTACGCCATGCCACCCCCAGCGAGTGAAAATCCACACATCACACGCTACGACTGAACCTCTACTGATAATAACTTCCGACTACCCCCGATCACGGAGCTTTGCCCGGGGGCTCTTCTCAAAACTATTGTTACGTTCACTTTTTTGGCCCCCCGTTGTCACAATAATATTCAATAATATTTTTGTGGAGTAAGATGACCAAATGTTGTTAAAATAGGAATCATCCGACGCTTAAATGAGGGTCGATGATTGATAAGTGTTTGTCGTCCCATCATCAAGGGGAGTGATGACTTATGTCAATTGTTGGTACATATGTGAGCACCGTATCGAATCGTTGGTAATTGTTAAAATAGTAATTTTGGATCAAATCAATAGATGAAATCGATGATCATAAGATTTTCATATAAAAATTAATTCTATGAAGCATTAAATAATAAAATTATAGATAATTTGTAATTTTAGGAGAATTAGGATTATTGATCATTTAGTGTCATCGGTACTAGTTTCATCCCATGCACATAGCACAGAAAGCAATAGACAACAATGCATAGCATAGTATGTAAAATTAAGGCGTGATAGGTAAAAAGATCTTAAGGGTGTGTTTAGTAAACTAAATAAATTAGTTTAAAGCCTATTCAAGAACTTATAAGCTTATACTAATTAAATAAGTTATATTTGATTGGAGGAGCTTATTTAATTAAACTTCTCATTTAATAATATCATATTATCATATAGTGTGACGATCCATCATCATAATGAATGATAACATTATTCATTTTAATTTTAATTGTGTTTCTCGATGGAACCATTGCAAAGGCCCATTTTTGTCAATTACTGGTAGCAGTACAAATAAAACTGGGATATCAAATGGGCTAATAAAGCCAACTGTTGAAGACAAACAATGCAAATAAATAATAAAAAGACCTATCTATTGCTTAATGGCTTAAATTGAAGTTTTGGGTGGATTAGCTAATAAAAGCTAATTTTTACAAGAAATAAAAATTCATACCAAGGAAAGCCAAATCTAAGTTCCAACACCTAAATTTTACAATGAGTAATTTAACGAATCATTAAACTGAGAAAGTACAATCTTTCTTTTATTACAACACACACACACATTCACACTTATGGTCCATATAGCAAACACAATACAAATAGGGCTCGGACGCTTCAACCCAATTATGTATCCATTTGGGAAAGTGGACCCATCTCGAGCCATTTCATTTCATTACCCACGCGGCCTGCTATAGGCCCAATTCTAACACTCAGGTGTCAGACTCCGGTCTCTGCTTGAATCTTGACAATAGTCATAAACCTTGTAATTTTTCTGGACCCATCCCATGGCCGCATACTGCTGGTTGCTCAGCCCACTAGAGCCATGCGGTGAAGCAGTCGCAGGGCGGCATGAGGCTGCACTACTGGCCTTACAACCCGCTATTTTAAAATTACTATATCGACCCACAAATGGTTGGTATTGATAGTTGGCTTTGTATTTTCCATTTTCGGTGGCCCAAGATGAAGCATCCCATATCGACCCATAAACCCACATCGGCCTTAATGGGAATGTGGCATCACTCTTCCTTGGATACCTTCTAATTGGCACATCATCCACAAAGTATCTACATATCACAGGATATAAGATTAGTTATAATTAACAATAATAACAATATTATTATTATTATTAAAGGTGATTTTCATTTTCTTGCCTCATTTTTTGGAGTGACACAATTTTCTTGTCTCATTTTATGGAGTGACACAATTATTGTGCACCAACTTTCAGTTCTAATTGTCTATGTAGATAATTATCAATCAATCAATGTGAGTGTTACACTCAACGCAACTTTACACGAATTATAACTTTTTTTTTTAAATATAAGATGAGGATCAGTGGAGTGGTATCTCAAACTTGAGTCAATCACCTGGTGGGGGGGGGGGGGGGCGAGGTTCTTTTCCATTATGCAAACCCCCTTGAACTACACGAACTATAACTTACACTCATGCATTTACAGCTATTAGTTACAATGACTTCAATTGACAGTGAGGGAACCTAAAAATTTAAAATTTAAAAAAAGAATGATAAAATCAATATATTATCCTAAATTAAATTCCAAAACATTTTAACTTACATGATCTCACTAGGGTTCCACAGAATGGCATAGTTATGGAAATCGCTAGTGGGGTCGAACCAAAGGCGAAATTTCATCTCTCTCCCGACAATATTTCCATCTCCACTTCCTCTGATGTACACATTTGTCTGCAAAATATAAGGCTTATTCTGTGTTGTACCAAGAAATTCAATGTCAATTTCATCATGGTTCCCTGGATGATCTTCACTGTTTGATAGCTGCCATATATTAATTACCACTCATCAAACACAGTAAATTCTAGTTTTCAATTAATACTGTTGAGTACTGTATAATATTCTTACATATAAAGAGGTAATAACTCCAGCAGTATAACCGGGGTGGAGCTTAATCGCGGCTCCAAAATAACCAGATGAGTATGGATTGAGTGATTTAAAACCACTTCCTGTAGTGAATAAATAAAATTGGGTTAAATTTAAAAGACAATGGTAAAAAATGAGACCAATCCTGCGGCGATGAAATTTACACAATTTGTATAGAGAATTTGACAAATATACACGGAGGGAAAATTAATTTTAAATGAATTTTTTCGAAAAGACAAATAATGAGCACGTGTTACGTACATACCGGAGTTTTGGTCGAGCCAAATAGTGAGAGTTCCCTGGTCTATACGTTGATGCTGAGGACCCCAAAGGTTCCTAAAATCTTGGTTGAACCCTACAGTGCTGATTCTTGAACTGGGGTAGTACCCAGGAGAAGGTGGACCCTGAGCATAATTGGTTAAGGGGAACAAGATTAATATTAGTAAAGCTACGAAGAGAGCCATAATAATAACTAATGAAATATTGTTGTACGTATAATTGTATATGGCATGCACTAATCAGTACAAAGAGGGGTATAAATAATACCAGGATTCCAGGGTCCCACTTAAAGAAATAGTTATGAGAGGTTCGGTTGGTGGGGCATGATCTGAAGAAATCTTGGGATGGAACACTCTCAAAATATATTCTTAATTTTCTTTTGTTTATGAGATATATAGATTGTGGTTTAGGGTTGCTTAATGTGGAAAGGGAATCGCCGTATAGATATTCAAAGATGTGGGAGTGAGTTAATAAATTTATTTGAAGACCATATTGACTGCACTCACAATTTAGTTGTAAACTTAGGGAATGTCATACACTCGAGGTCTTGAATTTGGAAAGAAGATCATGAAAGCGTTTTAACGAATAAACTAATTTGGTGAATACATTAGCTAATATATTGATTGTCTGAGGCCAATGCTATGGCTACGTAGTGACATGTTGATGAACAAAATGACAACCAATCTTAAGCGGGTGTTAAGTTAGGATGTGTCTAAAAATAAGTTTTTATATGATATATGAGAGAGAATGAGTGAAATTGAATGGTAGAGATTTGTGTAGAACATGTAGGTCCCACGAAATATGTGAATGTGAAATATGAGAGAGAATGAGTAGAGTTGAAAAAAAATATATAAAAATGTGTAGAACAACCAAATGGTAGTTGAAGGGTTTTCATGTTAGAGACTCAATAGAGCCAATTGAGTTTCTAAGTGGTGTCAATAATTAGATTACGATGTCTTCCTTAATTTGTGCTAAAGCAATCGAGAAACACTGTTTGTAATTAACTAGTGCCAACCAGTAGAGTAAAGCATGATTGGTAGAATGACAGTTATAATTAAATGCATATATGATTGGATCTTATTAGAAGAATATAATAGAGAATGTGGATATATATGAAAGAAATTCTTGTATTCTTGTGTGTTATGTGTGTAAGGGAGAACCCTAGCTCATTGATAGATGATACAAATATGCAAAGACATTTTGTTGTAACCATAATGGACAGTACTACAATAACATAATGGAGGTCATAGTTGTTGACATAATATAATAGATACTTAACATGATCCTGCAATTTTACCGATCCCATCACTTTTGAATGGATGATCATTAAATATGTCACCTAACATTATGTAAACTATTGGCATCCACTATGGTGGTATAAAATTTTCCAAACATAATTATGTATTTAGGATCAGGTTTCAACCCATCTCATCTGAAAACCAATTAATGTTTAGATATAACAAGTCTTTTATAACATTCGATCACCGTCATTTGAGTGATCCAAACTTTGTGCTTAAAAGCGGCATTATTGAACCTCAACAACCTCTCCCCAACATGACACTCCCTATGACTCAAACCCATGACCCTAGTTTTGATACCACTTGTAGGATCGAGTTTTAATCATCTCATCTGAAAATCAATTGGTATCTAAATATGAAAAACCTTTTATGACATTCGATCACCGTCATTTGAGTGATTCAAACCTTGAATTTAAGAGCGGTATTATTGAATCTCAACAATGTATATGGACGATATATATAATATACGTCAACAATAATATATATTGTATATATGCTAATAAAAAGTATAATTTTCAGACTTAATAGTTTAATATTTATATATAATCAGGAGCAGATAGGAGTTCTTAGTTCAAACCTTCTTATGATACATACGATATGAAACTTGCGCCCTGCTGTAAATTAAAAATGAGTGGCATTGGATAAATCATTACTAAATAAATAATGGACCGTTCAAAATAATAATAATAATAATAATAATAAATAAATAAATAAATAATTGAAATATTCGATTTGGCCTAATCTGGACAGCATGCATGAATCGAATTAACATAGATTACATAATCTTGCATGAGTCAAATCTTAAAAAATGTGTCCCAAAGTATATCACACATTGAAAAATGTACTTGATTTTATGTAACAAATTGAAAATAAATCAATAAAACGAGGAAATAACAAGCAAGAATATAATACAAGA
This sequence comes from Jasminum sambac, assembly GCA_018223645.1. Taxonomy (NCBI): domain Eukaryota; kingdom Viridiplantae; phylum Streptophyta; class Magnoliopsida; order Lamiales; family Oleaceae; genus Jasminum; species Jasminum sambac. The sequence continues at coordinate 28,549,031 of CP073645.1, read as the reverse complement.
TGATATAACATTCAAAATATGCAAATTGAAAAAGAAAAAAAAAACTATTATTTAAAATTTTCATAATCCAATTTTTATATGCATGCTTAATTAAATTGACCGCTCATGAATCTCTTATATCAAGTACAACTGGCTAGCTAGAGCCTTCGTTTGCCTAATCAAATTACAATAATAATTTGTTATTTTATTGTATTTCGTTGAAATGTCACGTGCTGCAGACAATTGTAGGGTTCTCACAACCGACTTTGGGAAGCAATCCTTTGACAAGTTGAATATATGACATGTTTAAAATTCAATATCGCCCTTTTTTCTTGAATTTCAATTAGACTTAGACTGCATTTAATGGGGATATATAGAAAACCCACTTGTTCAATGTGGAAATTATCAAACAATGGTGATATCGTTCTTTTTATTCAACGAAATTTTTATGGGCAATGTTAAGGATCCATCACAAGTTCCTTAACTATGGAATCATCGGTCTATTTTGAGGTCGTCCGACCTCCATTTTCAAATCCGGGATCAGATCTGGAATCAGTGTGGCGAGGGGGAGCTCCAGTAATTATTGTAAAACTTTGATCGACCCGTCACGATGTCGCCGAAAAATTTCAAAATTCCTGGAACTCTCCTTCACCGTACTGATTCCAGTTATGGTTCCGGATTTTAAGATGGAAGTCTGACGGACCCTCAAAATAGGCCAATGGTTTCATAATTATAAAATTTTGTTGGTTTTTGAACATTTTCCAAATTTTTATCCTACTATATTAATTCTTATTTTCATTTTATTATTTTATAAGCATATGGAAATGGAAAACTTGAGTTCCCTCTCGGAATTTTCATCAAGTGTTATGTAGGAGCAGTCAAGAAAAGCAAAAAGGAAGGGTCAAGATTCAAGAAAGGCAAAAAATAATTGCTCTAAAATATATACATAAAAAAGTATACGAAATTGTGCATCTTCATGGGAAATTATATTGGATTCTAATCTTTGGTCATTATAGAAATTCAATATGTGAATTATATTAGGTACGTAATATTTTTACAGAATATCGAGCATCTCAAACACACAATAAATTGAACTTTACGAAAGAGTGTATTGAAGTACGGTTTTCTAACCAATAATGTGGTCTAATGTTGTTAGGGTCCTTTCTACAACTTATGAATGTTAATTACATGTCGTCCAATTTATGATCATGCACAGCGTATATTGGTTTAAACTTTCTTTTTTCTTTTTTTTTTTTTTCATATACTCCATAAAACATTAACTTTTATTACTCATGAAAGTCAAATAATCAATATCAACAACACATCCAAAATTACTGCTTATTACTTATCAATATTTAACTAATTAAGAATTTAGTTTTTGACTAGAACAAAAAAAATTTGATCCAAACATTCCATTCTCTATTTGATTATGCGATGCTCTATTTTTTTCAAACCATACTATAAAGCCATAATCTAGCTATTCATAATTGCCACAATAAAAAATCTGATATTTATACCACTGCTTACATAATCAGGTATTTTGATTTTATTAATGACAAAATTGTCTTTTGCTCTTATTATGATCCATATGTACGTCACTTTAATTATGGCACCTTAACTTTCTCCATTTTTTTCTAATTAATTGAGCACGTTGGAGATGCTACAACTACAATGACAATTTTCTAATCAAATTGAAAATGTTGAACAATTTTTACAAGTATGAAATATTCTAAAAATTATTTATAGACAGTAACTTAAAATATCATAAACCTTTATATTTTGTGACACATACATCTAAACTGTTCTATTAAAATATCATGTTTCGTTCCAACCCCGTGACAATCCTACTATGGGGCCAATCAGCGTAATAATTTTGATTTTTGCACATTGTAATATACTACCTCCTTCCCAAAAATATAGTACATTTTATTTCACAAAGATTAAGAAAAATACAATTAATGGTATTAAAAAAAGTAAAATTCAAGATTATTTTCATAATATACCCCCTCATTTATTAGATGTTTTATTTCAGCTACTCTATTTTGATGATAACAATATACATTAAATGAGGGTATAAAAGATAAATAATATTTTAACTATATCGTTAAAAAGAATATGGCTTAGATTTTGGGGTGGATAAAAAAAGAATAATGAATTACTCATATTTTTGGGACGGAGGCAGTATTAATTAAAGAATAATTAATGCTACAAGTCTACAACTATAATTAATTAACATGAGTATATAAGTTAAATTTGCCGCTAAAGATCTCCAACGACAAAACTTGTCGCGTCAGAATCTAGGATAATTTATAAATTATAGCTCTCCTGTGTAGAGAAGAAAAATTAACTGATTTGACAAAAATTGAAAATATAACCGAACATAACTGTCAGCAATTTTCCATCTTGATTTTCTTTTAGTAATCACTAGATCCCCCTATCTACCAGATATTAACAAAAGTAACTATTAGAAAAGACTCATTTAACGTAATGTCATGAAGTTTTTGTAGAGAAAAATCCATATAATACAATTACCAAACTTATCTAAACAAATCATTCAAAAAAAAAAAACTTATCTAAACAAAAATAGATTTTATATGCACTTTCCATATGTTTCTTTCTTTTTTATTTTTTAAAATAAATAAAATTTAGATTTATTTTTTAATAATATGTTCCATTAATTCATATTTATTTATTTTGTTTAGGTATAGTTCTACGTACAGTCCTCAAATTTTCCACTGTCTCATTTATTCCCCTAATAACACATTAACACTTTGTCAAGTGTCAACAAAATTAAGAGCATGTTGGTAAAAGCTTATAATTTAAATGTTTTTTCTTACTTTCATTTGAACCTCCCAAAGCCAAAAAAAAAAAAAAAAAAAAAAAAAGTTATTACTTTCAATTTTTTTATAGCTTCTCTTACTTTTGAACCACATTTTTTGAAAAAAATTTTCTTCTCAGAAAAAACTCTCAAATTAAAGTAAATTTAGAACTCTACTTATTTTGCAAATACGTACGATGTTAATTAGAAACCTACTTAGAGTTTGTTTCTCATACCTCATTTCAAAAATTATTTTTTCAGAGATTAAATTTGACCTCTCATTTGATTAAATTGACAAATCTTTTAAATTATAAATCTCGTCTTCTCTATGTTTTAATAAAATGTTTAAAAATTAATTTTCTATAATCTCTCCAAAAAATACACTTGAGGTCTTGAGCTTGCTACGCATGCAATACTTGTACGGACGCATTATATATGTAGTCTAAGTATATAGTTGAAATGATTGACTTTGTTAAGAAATCACTTTCAAATCCATAAGATATCTTTTGTTTCACAAGAAAGAGCAAAGTTTATTTATGTGGGGATTCAGACAAATTAAAGGTTTTGTTCAACTGTTTGGCATCTTTGCCCCCATGCATGGGCCCCGTTTGCCGACACTTAATTTCCCAATATTTTGAATCTTTTAATTTCAATAATTATATTATATCTCAACTTGAATCAATTCCACTTTCTCAACCTAAATATTGACCTACATATTGTTGCTTATGAATCCACACCGCAAGTGCACGGGTCATCAACAAATAATAAAGTGGACTTCTTAGAGTCCAGATATCGTACCCACGAGGACTGAATTATTCTCAAGTTCACTCTAACTAACCTTAACAGAAATAAATAAGTTGAGATCAATTAATTCTAATCTTGCGAAAATTAAATTGCTAAATTAGATTGCTAAATCTAAAATTTAAAAATTAAGAATTAAATGAGAGCAAATTAAAAGAATGATTTTTTTTATAATTTGAAATCGAATATGGGAAAACTAGCATTAAGGTTTCGAATCCACTTTTCATTTAGTTATCCCCCGAATTAATAATTTGACAACGCAAGTAAGTTTTGACGATTCAATTCACAAAATTTGTTGAATAATCTTTCTCAAGTAAAATTCAACTATTTATATGGCGTGTTAACTATATCTCTATGATAACAACGGCATAAAAATACATTACAACACAAGAATTGCATAAAAATATCACACAAAGCATAGAGGTATTCTCTTCCCCTATCGGACTTCATGGTTTTAATAAGACTCTAATTTATTCAAGATTTCTCAATTCAATGAATAAATCACAGATCAACTTTGGCCACAAGTTGCAAAAGGAAACATCTTTATATTGAAAACTCAAAACTAAACATTCGTATAAATTAATAAAACATCAAATTCTCAATCCGGATTCAAACTAAAATCCAAGTTTCATCTCTACCCTAATGCTATGAAAAGTTTAGCCTAACATGCTATAAAAATCAGAAGAAAAACGGAAAGAGAAAGCCATCACCGAATTAAAGTTGTATTCTTGAGCTTGGATCTTCAATTATGGCTTTTTTCTCCAACTTTCTCCTAGATGATTGCTCCAACTTTCGTTCCCCTCTGTTCTCTGATGTTCTCCCCACGAATTAGGTCGAAATCGGTATTAATAGATGCAAGAAAGCCCAAAAAATCAGAGTCCAAATCAGTTTCGGAAAGTTTTCTGCGAATCTGCCCGATATAACCATGCTATCGCGCGTGCGATCGCATGGGTATAATTCTGCAAAGGCATGCTGTCGCGCATGCGACCGCATGGTTATACGAGATTTAAGTTTTGCCCGATTCCATATTAGTCCTCACAGTTTAATTACAGGGCAAGTCCTCAACTTCTAAATTTAATCGATTGAGTCCCAAGACTTTTGATTTCTTCAATTTGGCTTCCATTTGATTTTTCTTCACCTCCCCAACTTTTATTTCTTCCAATTGAGTCCTTCAAACTTTGATTTGTGTCCATTTTAGTCCAAAGTTGTAATATTTTCTTCAATTCGGTTTTTCCTAAAATAGAAACAAATATCACTAAATTAGATACGAAATTAATTAAAAATAAGAAAAACACATAGTTTAAGAGGCCTAAATAAGTGCATAAATTGCACTTATCATATATCAATATTATTAAAACATAATTAATTGAATACGCCTTTAATTTAAATCATTTGAGATAGTATTAATTATTTCATATGTTAATTTGTATAGGGACATGCATATGACGAAAATGATCAAGAAAATTAGGAAATATACATACGCAGTTAACATCCAATCAATAGGCTCAAAGATAATATAACTATGATTGTTAAAATCACGATTCGAATCGTAAGATCCTATGATTTTACAATTCCTAAAACCAGGGGTAGACTTACTTGCGGCCAAGTGGGGGGCAATTGCCCCCAATAATCACTTTTCAAGTTCCTAGCCCAAATTGAACATACCTAACTTTTTTCTTTCTCCCTCTTTTTTTTTTTTTTTTGCTTATCACTAACTAAAACCAATTAATTATAACCCCTAGTGTTATTAGTGAAAAAAATACTAATTAATTGATTATGTATTTGTTTAGGAAGATATATGTTGACATAGTTTAGTCGTCATCACTATAAAAAAAACTATTGATTAACGGTGGAATATTTTCAACGGATAGACATCTGTCGGAAATTTCCGACAAACAAGCAAAAACCCTAGGAAATCTCTGACGGGAGGTCAAAAATCGTTGGAACTCTCCGACGAACGACGATGATGTCGGACAAACATAAACAGTCGGAAAATTCTGACGAGAAATGAAATTTTCGTGGGAGATTTCCGACAGACTATGTTCGGCCTCAAAAATTTAAGAAAGCAGACCTTATCATCGGACATTTCCGACAACAACATCGGACATTTCTGACAGCAAGAATGGCCATCGGTAATTTCCGACGGCCTCAGCTAAGCCGTCAGAAATTACCGACGACCTCAGCTAATCCATCGATAATTTCTGATGGCCTCAACTATGCCGTTGGTAATTTCCGACAGCTTGAATTTGTTGTCGGAAATTTCGGACGATTTTGTTAATGTAGTTGGTAATTTCAATACCATTTCTAGCCATTGTAATTTTTTTTTTTGAGTTAGAATATGCAATAATTTTGTAAGAGTAACTTTATTAGAAGCTATCATATTTTTCTTGTGAAACCATAGTGTACTGGCCTGCAGCTTCCAAAACTAAAAATAAAAATTGCTAAAATTTATTTTTCATTGTATTCATGGAATAAGTATATATTATTGGAATTATTTTCGATATAAAATACTTTTCTCATTTCATTGAATTTTTTTTGTACATTGTTACCCAATAATAAATAATGTAAAATATAAATTTTAATTATAGGATAACTTTCACTTATTTATTAATTCTAAAATAAAGGTTGATAAGTGTGCATTTACACATTTATATGTCTAAATGATTAATTTATCATTAAATCAAGTGGATATCTACTTATTTTTATGTTTTTATTGTATTTATAGGCATATGTCCTTAATTGGGATGAGAACATAGCAAAAGGGAGAAAAAGGACCAAAACATATCAATTTCAGAGTTGGAGGACTTCGAGTGCAATATTTGTGAATATTTTCTTGGCCTCATTCATTGCTCTTACATGGAAGAACACAGAAAGTGAAGTCCGTAGCTTTTTACGGATCTCAATTTCGAGTTATGGATCAAAAGATATGCGAAGATCATGGATGAAAAGTGTAAGAAATCCAAGGTTGAGGAGCATTTTTTATTCAGATACAAGTTGAGTTGGAAGACACAGTCAACTAGAGAGTTGTAGAGCATCGAGTCTAGTTTCCAACCCAACTTGAATGGGCTCAATTGAATATCGGGAGCAAAAGTTATGGCCATTCGAAGTTTGAAGAGCAAAGCAGCCGAAAAGTGCGGACGCACTTCTCATTTGTGCGGCCTGCAGGCAACCCTCGGCTGAAATATATGGCCACACATTGCCAAAACCAGCACACCCGGATTTTTTCCCATTCTTCTTGGTTTTCTCCTTTTTGCCATCAAATGAGGGGCTTTTTGGGGATCCTTGAGACATGAATGAGGGCTAATATACACATCTAAGAGCCCCAAAATTCTTCATTCCATTCTTGTCTTAGTTTTTAGCTTAGGTTTTTCTTTCCATCTTTTCTTTTCTTCTCTTTTCTTTCTTCTTTCTCTTTAGTTAAGCTTTTGGGTTTGCTTTGGGGATCTTGTCTTGGAGTAGAAGATGAAGAAGCGGGAGAACTAGATGGTGGAAATGGACGAATCAAGAATGGATACTTCATAAAGGGAGAAATCTTAGCTTGTTCTTGCATTTTCCATTTTCTTTTCCATTTATGCTTTGAATATATTTATATCTTGTAATTTTTTTTACTATGAGCTAGTTGTATAATGTTGGGATGATTGATGGATTTTAACCTTGTTGAATTAATGAAAGGTTTATGGCTTTGAATCATTGTGTATTCCATTGTGTGCTTGCTATTGAGTTTTATCCATATGCTTGATTGATCACCAAGTGTGTGTACTTGTGATTAGTGTATGATCCTAGATATGGGAGTGCACTAGTTAAACCAAATAACAATTGCCCTAGGTTCTTGTAGATGATAGAAATATACCTCTAACCCTAGGCGATCCTTTGAGCCACTTTTATAACGAGTAATGCGGTTTGTTGATAACATATTGACATAGAAATGTAACATGTTGAATCAACTAATTAGGGGTAGTTTGACATTCGAAAGAGAAACTATCTATTATTGAAAAGTCGGGTGTAATATTGAGAATGTGCATTATGTTATATTTAGACATTGAGGCGATTAGGCTACGGTTGAATGAAGTCATGAATCCTAACTACCCTTCGTCCAAGCTCATTCCTATTTCTAACCCATGTTTCATGTCTTGTTTTCTTGCTTTGTTAGTTTAGCTTATTTAACTCCCTTTCCATCTTTTTAATTGTGTGTTCCATTTGTACAATTCTTTCCCTTTTCATTTCACGCAAGAATTAGTGATTCAATACAAATATCAATCCTTGTGGGGTCAATATCCGGACTCTTATAGTCCATTTTATTACTTGTATGACCCGTGCACTTGCGAATATATTTGTGCGTGTGTATAAACGCCAGACAAAGGTCTCTGATTCTATCTTTTAACATACATTTGCTTGTTCCCGATCCAAAAAAAAAACATTAGCTTGAATCATTGAAATGCATAAATAATTATTTACGTTTAATTATTAATATCATAGATAATGAAAATTTTAATTAAATATTGTTTTAATATATATAATAGTTTTCTTCAAGAGGTAAGGCTCATGACATCCACCTCTCATTTTTTTTTCTTATTATTTTAGCAATAAAATTGTATGTCGAGTTTGATTTTCAAGCCGAGATCTATACTTTCCCCAATATATATATGTATATATATATATATATATATATATATATAATTTTTTTAACTAAATTATATGCAATGTTTTTTTTAGTGAATTATATTTATTCAAAAAATATATACAACGCTTTAGTAAAAATAAATTAATGTTTAATTAAAAATAAATTAATTTTTAAATTAGAAAACTATAGAAAATATATCAAATATATTACAGATGCAACAAGTAAACAAGAAAGAAGAATTAATTAAATAGTATTTGAATATACACAATGTTTTAATAAAGCTAAACTAATTTTTGAATTAGAAACTTGCAAAAAAAATATAACAAATATAGTGTAAATGCAACAAACGAACAAGAAATAGCATTTGCTTGGCGGTAGGGACTCACTCCTGAACAACAACATTGCCGGTTTGAACTCTAGCACGATTACATTATTAGGCAATTAAATTGGAACATGTAATTAATGGTTGCTGAAGTGGGTTGGAGTGGACTAGATCTACTACTAGGTTGGATCAAAGAGAAAGAATTAATTTTGATTTTATTTATTAAAATATTTATTTATTTATTTTGAATATTGTGATGTCCGTTGGTAATTTCCGATAACAATTATGCCGTCAAAAATTACCGACGAAACCATAAGTCCGTCAGTAATTACCGACAAGGCAATTACCAACGCACTTTCCAATGGCCTTTGATTTGTCGGCAATTGCTTTTTCCAACAGATTTTACACTATTACCGATAAATGTGACTGTCGGTGATAGATGTGTTTTTAGTAGTGCATGTTAAAAAATATATTAAAAAGAATTGATAATAAGACTATTATATGACATTTCAAAATATCAAAAGCCAAAAGGAACAATTATAAACAAATGTATCATATTATGTGATTTCATTTATAATCACTCTTTTTTTAGTACCATCTCAACTCGAAAATCCAAGTCTAAGATAGAGTTTTATTAATATGAATGATTTCTCATTTATAAATCTAAAATTTTTCCAATATATAATGCATTAGTAGATATTTATTAATAATATAAATTTTGTGATATAACATTGTGGTATTAGAAAAAAAAATTCGGGGGCGCTGTCCTCGAACCCCTCCAATGCCCGTGCATAGATTTCACCCTCGCTAAGCCATAACTCTGTGTCTACCCCTGCCTAAAAGAGAAAACGATCCAATCATATTATAGAATTTTTAAAATTTTGTAATCTTAAATGATCTTAAAAATTTATTACAATCCCAATGATTCATATGATTCATTATTTTTATAGATTTTTTAACCGCATTTTAGTGAATTAAGTGCATGCTTTCAATTGTCAAATTTTTATTATATTTTTTCCTTAGACCTTAATAGCCTTTAGTTTTTTTTAATAATTAAAAAAAAAGAAAACGAAAGACGACAATAATATTAATCCGTTTTTAACATTTTTCCCTCTTTTTTTTTATATATCTTCTATCACTTTTAAACTAATGCATTAGCATTTCGTGTATAATTTATATGTATTCTTCTTTAATTATATAAATCCTTGATATATAATTTGACTGTAATTTTAAAAGTTTTATAAAATAAATAGATGTATAGTATTTGTCTTTCAAATTTTGGTTCAAAAAGCTTATACAATATTCTACTTTGATTATTTATATATTATAAAATAATTTCATAACAAGTATTTATAAATTAATTACACCTTTTTTTCATTTGATTAATTCTGTTAAGTTATGGTCGGTTAAGTTGTTATTAAAGAATTTTATATTTAACTAGTGTTTTTACCCGTGCGTTGCACGGAAAGACATATATTTAAGATATAATTTAATTAGAATCCGTGGGTGTATTTTGTATTCTGTAAACTTTAAAAAAAAATAAAAATCGAAGGGGGACAGCGTACCAATATAGGGGTAATAGTACTTTCGATTTCTATATGATCTCTGTGCACAAATTCTGCAGTGAACGTTTGTATATATATGCATTCGAACCTGGAGAGACATAACCGAGAAGAATTGTAGACGGCCCATGACTTCTTGCATAATTTTTTATTAATTATTTAATTCAGAAAATAAGTAGAATGAGTAAGAAAATATCCTGGTTTTATATATAGAATTGGAGAGGCATAACCGAGAAGAATTATAGACGGCCATGACTTCTTGCATGATTTTTTTATTAATTATTTAATTTAGAAAATAGGTAGAATATGCGGGAAAATGTGCTGGTTTTATATATATAATATATAATATATAATATATATAGATTTTATAGTCTAATACTTCATATAAGTAATTTTACTACAATGATCTTACGATCTTCGATTCAATCCGACCCCCTTTCCCTATTCGATGAAAAATTATAATTTTAACAACCTTGAATATATCCTTCTGTTAGGGCTTGTTCTTTTGAAGAGTTCACGTCATTCCGTGTAAAATATGTAGTTTGTATTGTATTGAAAAATGTGTGTAGATTATACGGAATTACGTGAAACCTTGAAAAGAATAAGGCCTATTTAAGAAAGGAGTACAACACAATTTCAATTCAGTCCAATTATCAGCTAAACCGGCCAATTTCGAAATCCTTTTTGCGCGCTTCTACAATTCAATGTCTTTTTTGCGTTCCTTTGAATTTTTCTCTAATCAAACTAGATTCATGTTTTTTATCCAAAGAGAAAAAAACAGAGCATTTTCTTGCAGCGTGTACTTGGAAAAAAAAAAAAAAAAGAAGGGATTAATTTCCGCAAAATGATAATTCACACTCACTAGTTATTTACCTTAACAAAAAAAAAAAGCTTGTACATTAACAAGCTGAACTGGTCAAAAGACCAAATGCATATATTAATGCTAACAAGTCTAAACAACCTATGCGCCCCCAACCACGCCCGCCCACCCCCGCCGCGGCAACCCACCCCCAATCAAAAGAGTCTACACAATCCAATAGACAAGATCTAGTTTTTGTGTTTTCTTGGTAAACTTTCATTATGTTTTAAATTAATATATGGATTATATATACTAATGTAATTATTTAATTCCTTCGATCTCAGTTTTTATTTTATATATATGACTTGCAAAAATAATTCCATGTTACAAGATATATACATGTTCTTGGTCGTAACTATATCAATTTTCAGTTGCTTCCAACATTTGTCCATAAGACATGCATGCTTTTTTCATATATAATATAATAAAATATATATGAAGAAATTTCTTTGTTGAAGAAGATAAGAAGCATTTATTGCTGAAGAACTGTTAAGTTATTAATTAGTTAAATAATTATTAGTGATCATGCTCGATTTAATAAAGGAAGAATGACCAATGGACTTCAATTCAAAATTATTATACTAGTACTTTATATAAAATTTTCAAGGGAAGTTAAATATTGCTTTCATTTTCTATATGACAAATAGGGAATTCAAATTATATTTAGGGTGTGTTTAATTAGCATATCTTTTGCAGGTAAATATCAAATCGTGTAATTTATTTTACACATTTATTATTTGATTGTATGTTATAAAAGGAAATGATTTTAAAAGGTACAATCATTTTAAGCACAATTTGGATCAAGCAGGAAAATATTTTCTTCGGGGGTACGGAGTTTTTTGTTTATTAGCCAAACATTTTCCAAATAAATTTTTTACAGTTTGCAATCAAACACACCCTTAAGTAAGTGCATCAACATATTCGAATCTTAATGAACGTATGTAACATCTTGTCTTTTAATTAATCAAATCCTCATGATCTCATTTTCTTAGAGATGAAAACAATCTGTTCATCATTTGTTATACTTCATCCTTACTTAATTCATTATATGATAAAAGAACAGTTGTAGGTGAGATTTGCACATAATTTTCCTCCCAAATGCTATTCTAAATATATTTTTTCAAATTCTTCCAGATATTGTGTTATACATTGTATTTAGTTGTTTTGTATACAAGGGATATACAAAATTATTGTACTATTTATATTCTTTTAGTATTATACAATAAGGGGTATTGAATCGAAGAATTAATTAAATTGAAATTAAATTTTTACTATAATTTAGTTGTAAGAATCAATATAGTTCTTAACTAAAAAAATTAAAACGTACAAAACCTCACAAAAGAAATTTATTTGTTCTGTCAAACTCATCAAATTACAACGTTGTCAATTTATGAGTGGAGTAGCAATAAAAAATAATTGTGGATGAAAGTGTAAATGAATCTAAAGGTGGAAGACCTTTTAGATTTTTTTCTATATAATTTGAATTACGAGATTTTTCTCCAGCCTTTAGTTCATTTATAAGTTAATATTTGAGAATTTTCTATGTAATTTTTATTTCTTGCCGATGATTCAATTCCATAATAACTCTATATGTATACAATTTTTTTGTAACCGAAAAGAATAGTGGCTAATAACACGTGCCACCTATTTTACCATCTCTATAATCTAGCTAACAATTAAATTTGGTAGCAATATTATGGTTCGACCACTGGAAGTTATGGCCGAACCATAACGTGAGAGAGGGAGTGGGACCCCCCGCCCCCTGCATTCAAGGGGGCTTGTGAGTATGGCTGAACTTAACAAAGTTCGGCCAGGCCGGAGGAGAAGAATATGGTTAAATTTGGTGCGTTGTGCAATTGTGATGGTGGGCCAGAAATATAAATTTTACTATCTATACGGACTAAAATGAGAAAAATGAAAGTTTGGAGCATGACGCTTGCATTTGAAACATTTTTTAACTAAAGTTGTGTTTTAGCTTTAGATGCACAGAAATTTGTAACTTATACCGTTAAACCTTGATAAAGTACTATCCTTGGGATTGGAAAAAAAAATATTTATTTAGCGAGGTTATTTATTTATCGATAAATAAATAAATTATTCATTTATCGATAAATAAATAAATTATTTATTTATCAATAAATAAATATTTATTATTTTAGAGAGAGCTTTGTAATATAAAATATGTATATTGTATGTGGTTAGAAAATTAAAAGACACTAATCAAGTATTATTTGAATCTAGAAAAGCTCAAAAGTTTTGGTAAAACTTAATGTCTCTAAAAACTAAGTTCATGTACGTACATAGCAAATGATCCTGAACCAGATGATAGTAGTGTTGTCCCAAATATGTCGTCAAAAGAGGCATTTCAAGCAATAGTCACCTTAAGCAACTACTTGTTACAGCACGAGCAAAATATTCCGAAAGTTGTGTATACTCTACAAAAAGTTAAGAATGTGGTTCATTTTGGTTTAGGTGGGAAGAAAAAAAAAATCAACTATAGATGCATATTTTCAAAAGGAATGATTATTGTACGGATATTGTTGATTGATTGAAAGATTTTGGTCTACTATATATATATATATATATATATTCTCAATAAAATCCAGTAATTATTACTTTATATTTTTATTGGGCCCTTAAGGATTCAAATTTTTTTATTACTTAATGCATTTAGCGAGGTTATTACTTTAATCCATTGGCCCAAGTCTGGAACGAAAGAAATTATTATATAATCGAGGTTATTACTTTATCAAACATTACTTTATCGAGGTTTAACTCTATATGCTGTGGCGAAATTTATTGTTGCATTTTATATCTCGAAAGGTTAAAAGAGAGTATTAAAAGGGAGTCTCTAAAAGAATATTTAAACAGCACTGATTTTCTAAAATAAAGAACATCTTATATTTAAACAGTCTCATCATCAGCACAACACCGGGTAAGGTAAAATAATACTGCTGATTATTAAAACAAGTTATAAATGGCAATAGTTTTCGATTTTAGATTGTCTATATATTGGCCCACACTCCACTTATATCTTGAGATGACTCGAATCAACTGGCGAGATTTTATTTATTTATTTATTTAGAATAAAAATCTTGTGAGATTTGACTCTTCTTTATAATCTCCGCAAGAGACAGAATTTCTACATTTGTGTTCAATACATGAAAGTGACTGCATTCTTTAATTCAAAGGTTACTAGGTAGTATTGTTTATAACTGGAAGATATGAACTGAAAATGTCCCACCGACAATTATTATGATGGCTTGTGTTTTTTCGAATGTGATATAGGACCAAACCTTAACCTCACAAGCCAAATTACTTCCATAATAGTCATATAAATATTTATTAATTTATACAATGATGTTATTTATGAAAGAGATGATTATATATTCATTATTCATTAATCTTTTCTCGCATTATGAGGATGGTGTAATGCTAAAGCATCGACATTGTGACAGTTTAAGCTCAAGCTCGTGTGCTCAACGATTATTTTCTTCCATTAATTTGACGCAGTATACATACATAAATAAATTTAATTAAATTGCCATGTAGTAAATTGTAGACGAATCGCGTTAGGGAGTAATTTTTGAAGCATAATGTCCCTTCAATAATAAATATAGAATAAAAATTCATCTAGTCATTATCATATAACTACAATTTATTTAAGTATATAAGAAAAGATCTAATTGCTGAATCATTCAAATTATTTTTGCCTTACAAGCTACGTTCTAGAAAGTACACTTAAGCATACGTTTAGGAGCAACTAAATTTGATGTTTGTAGTGATGACAGAAAAATCCAATCCTATCCAATCCGACGATCCGTGGATCAAGCGATCCGAAATGGATTTGAATTTGGATCGGATCAGGCCTGATCCGATCCGAATTAATTTTTTATTTTTTATTTTTTTAATTTTAATTTTATTATTTTTTATTTTTTTATAAAAACCTATACCAATATAGATCGTATTTGGATTTTTTTTCTTGATCCGATCCGATCCGATTCGAATCCAATCCGAGGAATTTGGATTTGGATTTGGATTTGGATCAGGTGATTGATTTGGATTTGGATTTGGATTAAGTCGATCCGATCCGAACTCGATCCATTGCCAACACTAGATGTTTGTACTCCACGCTTCATCACCCATGCATCGTTGTGCTTAAGTGCGTTGAGACTCAAGATGTAGTCTCAGCACTTTCTAGTAATTCATATTTGCATAATAGACCGCGAGTAAGATTTTAAATTTGCTCCTTTTCTTTTATTGAAATATTATTCTTCACCTTGAATTGTAGTACGGATAAGAGATGCTGAGAGCATCTGCAATGCACAATGTTGATTAGAGATAATGTGGAACAGAGACAGATAGAAGATTATTATTTTAATTGAAGAGGAATAGGAAGACATGTAAAGAAAAAGTGGGGAAAATGAAAAAAGAAGAGAGCGATAGATACAAAACTTAAAAAAAAAATTTTAACAGAACAATAATAAAAAATGTATGGATGGATGTGAAAATATGGACATGACACTCACAGTGGTGGAAAAAACGAGAGACAAAATGATAAAAGATAATAGAAACTTATATATATATATATATATATATATATGTGTGTGTGTGTGTGTGTGTGAAACCACTCAATTTTTTTGTGTACTAAATAGAAATTCAAGGTGGATATAAGAATTGGAGATGCTATAGACTACAGTAGTACAGTGAGTGACCCATTTTAGGGAAAATGTGATATGTGACTTTAAATAAGGTGTGCTAGCAAAAAGCATCTTTAATTGGATTGGCCTGTATATGGAACATTTCCAATACTTGATGTGCTCTCTTGTCAACGATTGACATGTTATTTGCCCATGCAAGATAAGGGTTAGTGGGATCCACTGTGAACCTCACACCCGCCCAAGTTGTGCATTGGCAAGATATCAAGCAAAAAGTTTTGTGAGAATAACATATCACATTAGTCACAAGCTGTCAAATTGAACTTCAGAAGAAAGATGACACATGAGCAAGCCAACTGCGAAAGCAATAAGATCAGATATTTTACATTACAGCTAAAGCTTTCCAATACAGATGATGATCCATAAATAAAATACATTATACCTTCCACATATTACTCTCCGGAGAAAGAGAGAGACGGAGGGAGGGAGAGATAAATATATTGTCTCGATATCTGAAGTGGTAGTAGACAAACATTCAATTTACGATCGTACCCTTGCCAGACGTGCCCTTATTTCTTCTAGCTCTTCTTCATCATCGGCATTCTCCTACAGTTTCACATTCACAAAACTTAACAAGACAAGAAAAACAAGAAGCAGATAAAAGAACAAAACCAACCAACCAACCGAGGTGCAGAGATAGGTTGTGGTGTACCTCTTCCTCTTCTACGGGTTGCTTTAGTTTTTCCTTTCTGACTGCTTCAGGAAGTTGGGCGGCAGTCTCGCCTGCAATTGCAGTTAGGACCTTGTCAATCTCTTGCTCAGTCTCCTCTTCTATGTCTTCTGAATCAAGTGCATTGTCCACTGCATCGTTCACCATCTCTTCGATAACACCAGCCTGTAGTGGCATAATCCAACATTAGTGAGTGCCAAATGAATCATCGCAGACGTAAATTCATGCGAAACTCAATTGGTTGCCTCTCAAGGAAACATGGGAAAATGTTTTGATGGTTGTAGGCAACGACAAGAACATACTCAAATTGTTCAATCTTGCCACTTAAGTGTATGCCTGTTATGTCATGTGCTTTACGCATTACGCAATATGCGCTCTCATGGCTCTTTCAAATCGTAAAGGCATGATGAAGAAGATAATACATGAAGTAAAATTGTACCAGCCATTTTTTTCTTTTTTTTTTTTTACCTTGGTCATTTCCTTGCTGAATTCTTGCATTGTAACAGCCATTTGTGGAGCCTTCATAAGATTGTTGACAAGCTTCATGACTTCGGCACTTTTCGATAAATGTCCCACAGTGCGAGCAATAGCTGTAAACTCGATTAGAAAAAGTAAGCATATTGAAGAAACAACATTTTTTTTTTTTAAACGAAAGATTGTATTGCACAAAAGCTCGGAATATACAATACAAGTGGATAAGAAATCCACCAAAAAAAAAAAAAACCAAGCGTATCAATATAGAATCTATCAATAATACTATACAATGTTACAAAAATAACTGACAGGGTCTAGACTAAATAAATGTTTATCAATGTCACAGAATGTTCCAGCTGCTCTAGCCCAAAGTCCCGTGTAGAATAATATGTTATTCCAAACGTCATCTACCGACCTTTCCAAGCAGTGGAATATCCTTCTATTCCTTTCATTCCATAATACCCACCCTGCTACCATGACAGTTAGTTTCCAAATCTCCTTTTTAAGTTTCCTATTCCCCCCAAATGACCACTTGATAAGAATCAAATCTGCCCACCTGCTTGGCAAAGCACTCTTGAAGAAACAACATCAAGCAAAGACAGTAGAGAATGAAGGATCTATAATGTTAACTTATGCTGACATCCAGAATACAGAACGCAATCTCGTTCCTGAGAATCAAATGCAATCTCCTTCCTGAGAATCATGGTTACATGCACACAAGAACAATGTAAAAGTAAGGCACTTGGGTGGGGGTGGCAGGGGAAGTGGAGAATTTATTAATACTAATGTGTAAAAACTGAAATACAAAGCTTAGGAACAAGGGACATAACGCCCTATATCTAAGGTTTGGGCATGAAAATAAGTATAACTTATGAGACAGATTGGAAAATGACAGAATGAACTGCTCATTTTTCATTCAAATTAAATCTAGTTATCTTATGTTGCCAATACTCGCCTCTGCAGAGCATGCTGATGTTCCATTACTAAATGTGATTACGCCGGCTAGTGGAGAGAAATTTGTGCAGCAAACTAGGCGCGATTTGGTTTTGCCTCTGCACATTCCTCAGGTGTAACGTTCTCTATGTCTGAATAAGTTTTTATTGAATGATTTTTTTATACCCCTTATAAATGAGAGAGAAAAGCATACAAATTAATCGAGAAAATATTCTCAATTAGAAAAAAGGGTGTTCTTGCTCCTCATAATTCAAATCAAAGGTCCTGAAAGTGGTTCCTGCATGAAACCCAAAGAGAAGCAAAGAAGAATACTCCATAAAAGATGTGCAATAGCATTGATAACCACTCAAAATTTGTATCGATCATAATCAATGGTGGTTTTCATCAAATACGAAGAGATACTGCCTGCTAGAACTAAGAGATTTTATCTGCACGAAAGCATTTACAATGTCCAAGTCAAATGCGAGAACAGGCATACCAACACTTTCTCCTAGGTGCATCGATATTGAATTCAACTGTGCCTTGTTCTCGTATAAACGGTTCACAGTTTTCCTAGATCTCACAAGTTCTTTAGCAAGTGCCTGGAGCAGCATAAGAAAAGTCAATGACACAAACAACAAATAGGATTTAAATTTCATACTGCTGCAGCTACCAAGAGATAATAACTGGTTACTTGTGCATGGCACAAAAAGAATTGTTATATGAGGTGCACTCTAAGATGGTGATCAGGGTAAGCAAGAATCGGGGTAGGCAACATGCATGTACCATTTTTCTTTTCTTTTTCATAAAGAAATATACTAATGCTCAGAACAAGGTCAAATTTGTTGTTTTTCTATTCTGTAAACCAAACAAATCAGTAACATAATAATGAAATATAAGCAGATCTAACCAAACAAATCAGCAAGATAATAATGAATATAAGCAGAGTTTGGTGAAGAGATCGTCCAATGAAAAGTACAATTGAATGCAAACAGTTTGCCCACAATGCAGGAAACCCACTTTCTGTGAACATATAAAGCTCAAATCATCATTTGTTAAGAGTCTTGTCATATTTTGTCGATTCGTTCTCTAACATTATATTGATAAAAATCTCCATAAGTCTTGTAGATACACAAAAGGAGTAAAAAGTTCATAACCTAAATCCCATTTCATTATTCCATGAGGTTCCTAAGATAACATGAATGGTTTTACATTTATTATCATTTAAGTGCATCTTTGTGGACCGAGGCTTTTGGAGCACTCTTTCTTAGCCAGCCGAACCAATTGTATCTTCACCTAGCCGCTATATGCAAGTACTACAGTTGATAAACTCCCAGCTTTTAATCTCTATTCTTCTTTTTATGCATCCATGCAGAAGAAAATGATGCACTCGGAAACATTTCTTTAGCAGATGATCATCGTGAACGCAGGTTAAAAACTGCCATCTTTGGTTATATCAATACTACATTGTGCAAACAAATCCAAAATACAATTTTTGTTTATGGAACTATTTCATGACTTGATCGACTTCTGCTTCATGTCTGTAAACAAATATATATAAAGATCACATTTTTGTAAGATTTTTATATCGTAATGTCAAGGGTGTTAATCAACCATTCGGGCAGATGCCGATTACATGATGCAGGGGTTAACCGGATATCCAATCATCATTTGTCACTAAAAGCCATAAAATAATAAACAACAACAAAATTGCAATTTTAAATGCTCTATCATCGGTCAATAAAAGAAAGAATATTAGAAGACACACAATCTGATCTTTAATATGCTTTAACTGATACCTTAGCAGAACCCATGTCATTTCTCTTAGCAGCCTCTTTAATAGCTTTCTGGACATTCTTCTCTTCTCTCTGTATATCTATCAAACAAATAAAAACGAAAAATTCGTAAATTTCCAAAAATAAATAAATTCAATAATCGGAATTCCAGAAACCCATAATAGAGAGAGAGAGAGATAGAGAGAGAGAACAGAAACAAACAATAACCTCGGATTTGGCGTTCGATGTTACGGCACTCTTGGCGAAGTCGACGCTGCCAATCTCTCATTAACTGCTGCGGATTCTGTTTGGGTTTCAATATATTCACCATTTTCTCCATTTTCCCCTCTTTCTAGCGCGAGCTCGGTGGGGGCAGGGGCAGGGAAACTGTAGCCCTAGTGCTAATAACCCCTAGAAATTGAACCTGATCTGTTGGCAGTTGCGTGAGAATTCTGCAAATTGGAATCCGGATTCCGATTTAGATACTGCAATACATTGATCGATTTGAATCTATTTTTCAGGAAAGTTGGGGAGAAGGAGGACGACTAGTCGACTAGGCTGCAAACAGATCAAAGAGAGGGCTGAGAAAAGCGCGGTCGCCGTGTGATCAGAAAGTTATAGGGTGCGGCTGGATACACCCCAAATTCCACTCTATGCACCCACATTCTTTACACACCCACCTATTTTTTCATTCATCCCCTTCACTTACTCAATACACTCCAATTTTTTCCAATTTTTACCCTTTACATATATAATCATTTTACCCTACATTATTCCCATTTTCAACCCCATTGCCGCTTCCCCTTTCTTCCTCCTCCTCTTTCACCCCTTCCCTAGCTTCCTCCAACAACAACAACAACAAAAACTGCCTTATTCCCTACAGATAAAAAGGTGTATCAGATGAACCATACGGTAACTACGCTGATCGTAGGTATGAGTTTTGCTATACCACGCCTTCCTATCCAAAGCTACCGCCCATCTACCTGCTTAATAAAGATATCCAGCACGAACGACTTCAGATCCACGTCAGAATCTGCCTTTCCTCTACCTTTCCTTATATGTCCTACCCTAATACTCTCACTCTTTCTCACGGTGCATTCTCGTGTCTCCGCAGATGTGTCCAAACCATCTCAATCCTGCTTCTCCTCATCTTATCCTCAATCGGCGACTTAATCTACCACTTAATATCTTCATTGGTAATTTTATCATTCCTAGTCTTACCACACATCCACCTCAAAGATACGATTTCTGCAACATTCAATTTGTGTTCATCTACCTTCTTAATCGCCCAACACTCGCCGCCATATAGTAATGCTTCTGCCTCACAATCGTTTCTATAAATTTTCCTTTTAATTTTAAAGGCATAAGACGATCACATAAAATCCCGTAAGCACATCTCCACTTCATCCATCCGACATTAATCCCGTGATTTACATCACCTTTTATGTCAAGATTGGTTTGAACCACGGATCCTAAATAACGAAAGCTATCTCGCCTCTGCACTACCTCACTACCTAATTTCACCACAAGAGGATCCACTCTAAGCTTACCACTAAACAAACACTCCATATATTCTGCTTTTTGATCCGCTAATCAAAACCACGAGCCTCTAAAGTATGTCTCCATAGTTCTAATCGATCATTTATACCGCCTGGTTTCATCCACTAAGACTATATCGCTGCAAATAACATACACCATGGCACCTCATTTTGAATATGTCTCGTAAGCTCATCCATAACTATAGCAAACAAAAAGGACTGAAAGTGCACGAGCCACTGATGTAATCCTATCGTAATTGGAAAGCTATCACCATCCCATCGCTCGCCCTAATATTCGTAACAACTCCCTGCACATATCCTTGACTATATTTATGTACTTAAGAGGTACATTCTTCGTTATCAGTAACCCACCGAGCACATCCCTAGGTACTCTATCATAAGCTTTTTCAAGATCGATAAAAACCATATGTAAATCTTTTTTGCTAGCCCTATACTTCTCCATTAATTGTCGCAATAGGTGAATTGCTTCAGAGTCGATCGACCCTAAGCATAAACCCGAATTGATTATCTCAAATAGAGACAATGCGCCTCAACCTACGCCAAATTACTCTCTCCCATAACTTCATAGTATGACTCATAAGTTTTATTCCTCTATAATTGGAGCAGTCTTGGATATCACCCTTATTCTTATATAATGGTATCACCGCACTTTTCCTCCATTCCTCAGGCATTTGGCCATCACGCTGCATCTTGTTAAAGAGTTTGGTTATCCACCTTATACCCAACTCCCCATACACTTCCAAACCTCAATTGGTATACCATCCTGACCGACAAATTCTTCTTAACTTTCATTCTTCTTAAAGCCTCTCTAACCTCGCCTTCACCGATCCTTCGAGCTTAAAACCCGGTTGGTATCATGTAAGGGGACTGTAATATCACCAAGGTTTGCTAGTATTATCCCCATTAAACAGCTTTATCAAAATAATTTCTCCACCGCTGTTTAATCTCCCCGCCTTTACCAACACATTCCCATCCATATCCTTAATACACCTTACACCATTCAAATCTCTACTCTTTCTCTCCCTCATTTTCGCAATGTTAAAAATGGCATTTTCTCCCTCTTTGTATCCGGCTCGATATAACTCTTCATGGACCTTGGCTCGAGCATCTCG
Source organism: Jasminum sambac (assembly GCA_018223645.1). Classification (NCBI taxonomy): domain Eukaryota; kingdom Viridiplantae; phylum Streptophyta; class Magnoliopsida; order Lamiales; family Oleaceae; genus Jasminum; species Jasminum sambac. The sequence goes on along the minus strand of CP073645.1, from coordinate 28,526,828 downwards.
TGATGACTTTCTTCGCTTGTCTTTTAGCATCTTTATACCTATCATACACTGACTATCCTGCATTTAAGTGAAGCTCTCTATAACTCTCCCTCTTCGCCCGAACCGCTACCTTTACTTCCTCGGTCCACCACCAAGATTCCTTTCCCGGGGGTGCACTACGCTTTTGACACCCGAGTATCTCTGTAGCCACCCTCTTTACACCATGTGATATCGACTCCCATGCTGTATTAGCATTTTCGTTACTGTCCCAATCGACCTCCTTAGCCAACCTATCTTTAAAAACCGACAATTCAGCCCCCTAGCTTCCTCCAGTTAACAAAAAATTCAAGGAAATAAGGAAATAAAGTGGGTAAAGTGGGCATTTGAATAACGATAGATACCGGTAAGTAGATCTAAATATTTTTCACAACTTTTATGCTTAATTTTCAACATTTGGAAAGTTTTTTTTTAATCTGGTGTGGTTTTGGAGACTGACGCAGTCGGGTGTTCGGCCACAACTGGCCGAGCACCCAAGTGGGTGTTTGCCCTGTTTTGGCCGAACGCCCACTTGGGTGTTCGGCCAAAACTAGCCGAACACGCAGTTGGGTGTTCGACCAGTTGTGGCCGAACACCTATGTGGGTGTTCGGCCACAATTGGCCGAACACGCAGGTGGGTGTTCGGCCACCCTCGCCCTTGGCTGACAGCTATTTGGGGTGCTACCAATTTGTTCGTCGGCCCAATAATTGCAAAAGTATTTTGAGTGATCAAAAATTTAATATTGTATGTGAAAATATTTGTGATTTTTCTTGAAATAATATTGTATTTATTATTGGGTTATTGTGTTAAATTTTAGGACGTGGTCGACGACGCAAGCCACCAACAGCTTCTGAAAGAAGACGTCGAGAAGCTACACGAAGCTCTCAGAGACAAGGAACTGTCCCAAATATACCGGCAACTATTGATGATGATGGCCACCATGATCAAAACGAAGGTAATACTGATATAAATATTGATCAGACTGATATTGAGCACCAAAATGAAGAAGTTCACGATGAGGGTGGCGAGGAGGATGAGATATTGACTGAAATATTTCCGGGTGGTCCACTGGATCCACGAATTTTATGTTCATTTAAAACACATGTAGCTGCTAAAATATGGTTCAATCACGAAAGAGAAGTGCTTAAATGTCATTGTCATACGGTGAAATTATTAGAGTGGCAGTATGATCCGGTAGAAGTCAGGCCGTGGAGGGGATTATTTGGGAACTCCATGATTAATATGCTGCGAGGTTTATCGTATTGAAAAGTCAATAAGTGCCTGATGTCTGCCTTTGTGGAGAGATGGCATCCAGAGACGAATACGTTTCATATGACTTTTGGGGAGATGACTATCACTTTAGATGATGTGAATTGCCTCACTGGCCTACCTGTTCATGGTCGTACATTGCAAACAGAGAGATAGGACTGCTGAGTCTAGTTATCATCTAGTCACCGATTATTAGAGTCACACAGAAGAGGCCGAGGAGGCACACCAGTAGTGCTAGGGTTCTTCTGGTAAAATTAGAATGGTGCGTGCTAGGTTTATGACCCGTAGTACTTCTAATGATCTACAGACATTGGTGTATACAGCCAGGGCTTATTTATTATATCTTTTGGGTTGTACTATATTTATTGACAAGTCGGGTACTAGGGTTTCTACGAAATATTTATATTTTTTGGAGGACGTTGGCAATGTACAGAGTTATGCTTGGGGAGCTGCTGCACTAGCCTATCTATATAGGCAGTTGGGATTAGCATCTAGAGCTGATGTGAAGCAAATGTCAGGTTATTCAACTTTATCGAGGTAACACGTGAATTAAATTTATATTTCGTTTACAATTTTCTCACTTTTATTTAATTGTGATTTATAATTAATGACTTAATATTATTATAGGCTTGGATATATGAACATTTTCCAATGTTAAGACCTTTGCATAGCATTCACTATAGAGATGGGGAACCCCTTGCAATGCGGTGGACACAAGAGGTACATGCCGGGCCATCTATGGATACTATTATGGCATATCGGGAGGTGTTGGATTTTTTGAAACCAACTAATGTAAGTTTAAATATTTGAATAACTTATTTTTTCATTATTGATATACAGTTCAAGTAAGAATTTATTTATTTAATATATTATAGGTTGTATGGAATCCATATGTTGATTTTAGAGAATATTTTCCATGTGATGGTATTACTTTGTATCGTGAATGCATTACGTCATTGGATATAGTCGAGCCATATCATCCCGATCGTGTGCTCGCATGCAGTTGGACATGTGCAAACATTACCAGAGGATCCACTTGCTCCACAGGTTGTTAGAAGAGGGTGGACGGCGGAACGATATAAGGTATTGTGGGGTACACTAGGATGTATGTTTGATATGTGGGATTGTCATCTCCTAAATGCAGATCGTCTTGGCAGAAAGGCCGCCATTCCATGGGAGTGTGCATCGGATTATATTGATTGGTACACGCAGATTACACATCCTTTTATACAAAATCCTCAATATCTTTCTACATATCACGGTGTCGGATCGTAAGCCAGCCTTATGGAATTATGGGAGCGTGTCACAAAGACACGGGACATTTTAGAGCCAATGGTACACAGGTGGGAAACAGGTGATCCACTTTTAACGCCATTTGTTGTAATGCCAACTGTTCGTGATGCATATATTACCATGCAAGGGTTAACATTGGAAGAATACGAGCGTGATCATGCTATCGGAAGTTCATCCCGACAACAAACATTCGGCGGTGGTGAATCATCGACGGGTCCGTCTAATCGGCGTAGACGACGATGATTTGCTTTTTTAATATTTTAATTTTTCTACTTTGAAGTTATGTAGTTTTAAAGACTAATATATATGTAATTTCTATGTTATGTTGCTACGTCAATCTTGAACTTTTATTCAATATCAATTAACCATAGCTTGACACTTGATTCAATATATTCATCACCCTAAATTCTCAACAAATATCAAAAATTAATATGATAATGAGGTTGTTCGGTTATTTGTATTTGAATTTAATATTGTGTAACGCATTACATAATATGTAAGCATTTCTAGTACCTTTTAGATGCCTCTAGTTGGATTTACACCTCCAGTTGGATAGGAAAGGAGGTGCGTTCGACCATGGGGAAGGAGGTGCGTTCTTAGGCTGAACGCAAGGAGGTGCGTCGTTGCCTGTCAATAACGCGCATCAAGCATGCTCGTTGGCCAATCGAACGCACGGCCATGTGTTCGGCCAATGACGGCCGAACGCAATGCCGTGCGTTCGGCCATATGTGGCCGAACTCAATAGCCTGTGTTCGGCCGCTTTATGCCGAACGCAGGCGATACTTACTGGAAATGCCTGTAAATGCTACTGGAAATGTTATGTAATGCGTTACATAATGTTTGTAACCTATTACATTATGAGTGTAATTTATTACACTTTATTTGTAATGCATTACAAGTCATTTATAATTTATTACAAAATTCTTGTAATTTCATATGCATTTTATGATTTCACGTAATATAATCTTAGGTAATAATATGATGGAACGAGCATAGAATCAATAAAAGTTTAATTACACTACGATAAATTATTATAATTTAAATTGCATAATTAATTCGTAATATGGATAAATATCAATTGTCACATTCAATTGTCTCCACCCTATCACATATGCCTCTAGAGGTTATACAGTTATACATTGTAAATTGTTGGGCATAAAAGCTAGCCCATCCCATTGCACATTGATGATGCTGTTCATACCACTTATTGATAACCGGGGGCATTGGATGTCCATCGCGTAAGAAAACCTGTAATTAAAAGATACCAATCAAGTAGTTTATTGAACTTATATATATCTCACATATATATATCACATTGAAATATATAAAATTATACCTGAATGAAATGATTTTCATTCACGAACCCGATGCAAATACACTTGGGAGGTTCGATAATGCTCGTTCATAGTGGTAAATAGGTGCAGGATATCCGCTGAGATAAAGTGACGAGGGCAACATTATATCTCGAAGCAATGAGATAACCCGTCTCTGGCAAACTCATCCAATGTCTATGGTATGCCGAGTCCGAAAAACAATGTAATTGTTTCATATGTTTTTGGACACTTCCATTTTCAATATACACACTCTCATACAAATCTCGATAGTTCTGAAGTTCGTCTAATAGCTCACTTCGTACGCGAGCCCATGCATTTTCACCAAATCCAAGGAGAGCTGCCACTGCACGAAAACCACAGTGTCCGTCTGCCGCTACGTCTACAACACCAATGATATATTCCCTAAAATGAAATGGTAGCTGCTCAATATAACCATGGTTAGAGGCCATCTGTGTAGGACGACGAACAACCTAATGAAAAGTAAACTATTAGAATCAAGTAATTTGAAAGACTAGTATATCAACCTTAGAAGTGCGTAAGAATATCATTACCATTACCTTCTGTTTTTGCTTTCCCGTTGTATTCGACAACGGTTCTAAAGAATTTTCGTGGAAGGACTCAACATATTCAAAAGCACTAGGTTCGCGCTTTGTTGATTTACTTTGCATCTTCGATGTGGTCTTACTCGGACGGCCTCAATTGTTAGTCTTGACAATGGGCTCAACTAAAGAGGTTGTTGGTGGTTAGGCAAACTTAATCAATCTCTTCAACATAAATAATTTATCAGTTTCATTCGCCGTTAAATAGGAATCATTCACCCCTGAGAAAACATGACTCCAACGAGCGTCAATGTCATTCAAAACAGTCGTGTTTACCACGTGTATCGGTTCCATATCCAACTTTCTCCAAAATCCATCAATAACATCTAAAGGAATTGGGATCTCATCATGTATATACCGAGCAATTTCATGCATACAAGGCAAACCGCATGTATTTCGCAGCAAAGACACATCCACACATTAAAGGATCAACTAAACCTCAGATCTACACTATTCATCTCATTTAATATTTTATCTAATGCAGTAATTGAAACTACACCTCGAAGGAGCTGAAATATAGGTGCTTTGAATCGGTGTTGGACGACATTTATACTTTTTTCAAATGACTCTTTAATAGCAATGTGTGATGTCTCAATCAACGTATGAATTCTGGTCCAACATGTTTCAAAAGTACCCTGACTCGAACCAAGATGTCTTTTTCAATTTTGCATGTGCACTCTCACTTTGAAATATAGAGAAAACAAATTAGGAAAAATTATTATCTAATTAGTAATCAAAATTGACGAATGTATAATTAAGATTATTTTTATTGGCATACCTATTTGTTGTGGTGTTTTCAAAATGCTTCACATGATTTGTCCAACATGATACAAATCTCTCTTTATACGGGTGAATCCATTGTCTCATTGCATAATCGACAGCACCAGCATAATCAGAATAATCTACCTGGAACTTTCTAAGTAAGTCATAAAATAACCCCTCCGATGTAGCAAATACTAATAAATTCCAGGAAAATAAAAAACCATCCCACACTTTTTTATCGAGAAACATCTTCTTACAATTTGCCACTATATTCCGACCGATATGCCACCGACATAATAAATGTCTTGTAGTCGGAAAAATACTCTCAACGGCATTCATTAATGCGAGATCTCGATCGGTGACAATGACACTAGGAAGAGATGATTGATCGAATAATGATTTCAAGACCGATAATGCCCATCATGTGTAATTATCTTCACGCCAGACTCTATATAGACACATGCAATCAAAATGTCATATCCGTTGATGTCACACCAACTATTTCAATAAAGGTAATTTATATCGATTAGTTTTATATGTACAATCCATCAATAAAATACTAGGAAAAGCACGTAGTAAGTCAATGCTCATTGGATGAGCAAAAAAGATATCCTTCACTATATCGATTTTCACATCGCCTAAAATCAAAGAGATATCCATGCTCTTGTAACTTGTACATAAGGTATCAGAATTGTGATCGACCTGCGTGCTCAATTAGCCTATGTCGATGGCGTGTATTATAGATAGTCTTCAATGTTGACGTATTCTCGGGATATCTCACTTTCAATGTATATAATATATCTTTCGGTCGTAGTATTATTTTCCGACATATCAATGACCAATTTCTCTTCATTCAATGTCAAGCGGCCAAGAACGAAAGTGACCATGCAAATATCGAGCACATGGATGATTATGCACGCCCTCTTACAACTTCTATTACCCATTCTCCATCAACACCTCATGGCTTTCCTTTCAACTCAAAATGGACATTCACACCTTTTTGTTCTGTATGTTTTATTATATTATCACTCTTTCCATCTTTCTTTTTGGGTTCTCGGTATTTACCGCTTGCTCACAAGCAAGCAATAATCGGTCGCCTACCACCTCACCATTATCTCGATCTCTTCACTATTATAACTATACTAAATGTCTGCGGTAATATTCCTCACCCAATCAATCAAATGATCACGCGATTCAAATTTATTATCGAGTGAAATGAGATGTGTAATCTATTACTGATTGTTCTCGCCACTCACAATATTGCCGTGTCTTCAAGCAACATTACTCTTTATAAATTGTGTACTGGACTCCACAATATTGCCAGTGTCTTCAGCAACATTACTCATTATAAATTGTGTACTGGACTCCTGTATACAAATAAAATCAAGAGTAAATAAATGTAGGAAAATAAAACGCGGAGCTGGAAACAATATATTGGATTGCTATATGTTCGGCCATGACCTCTATGTTCGGCCACATATGGCCGAACATAGAGCTCTATGTTCGGCCTGTAATGGCCGAACATGGCGCTCTATGTTCGGCCATTAACGGCCGAACATACAGGACTACGTTCGGCTATGGACTGCCGAACATAGTACGTCATCTCCGGTTTTTACAAACCGAATATCTACATTAACGTCCGGCCCACTCAATTTTAACTTGGACGAACAGCCTTTCCTTTAATCGACCTACCATGGCCGAACATCACACAAGTTTCTGGTTGTTAAAAACAACGAATAATGCTCAAAATCACTTACATTATTGATATAGATTGATTTTTCATCATCCATTGTGAGAGACTTGTTGTTGCGAGAGACGTGTTATTGTAGATATGGAAGAGAGTTGAGCTTAGCGATGTAGATGATTAACAGATACAGGTTTGAGAGAAGACGATTATGAAGATGAGAGATAGTTTGAGAGAAGACGATGGTGTGATGGTGTGAATGCGTGTATTTACTGCTATTTACAGTGATTAGATACGATATATTGTAATTACAGTGGGAGTGGGTGGGTATGTTGTACAGGGTCAGGTTAGGAAATTGAATGGGGGTAATTTTGTCCATAAATTATATTAATTTCAGGTGGGTGTATTGAGTGGAATTTGGGATGTATCCACCGCACCCCAAAGTTATATTCTTAAATCTGTTGTTTTTTATTACACCTGGTGGTACAATATATGAAACGGTTATTTTATTTTATTTTTACGATTTGTATAAATTATTATAAAACCTTCAAAGCAATAAATAAAATTTAAGGAGTCAAAAATATATGCAAGAAAGTAATAAAAAGAACAAATTTTGAATTAGACTTTAATTGAGAATTTCACCTAAATATTTTCTTATAGAATTAAAAAATATTTACATAATTTTGTTATTTTCCATAATAATTATACTAATCAAACAATTAAATAAAAGAAAATTCTACAATAGTTAATTACACACATTATACTAATCAAATAATTAAAGAAAACAAAATCCTACAATAGTTAATTGCACACATTATTTGTATAAATTACTAGCAGTAACCCGTGTGCGTTGCACGGAAGCCGTGTATATTAATACATAATTCTCATAAATATAAATAAAACATCATTACCACTTACCAGTACTTAAAATGATTAAAAAATACAGTACAATGTACATCACACGATTTAAGTAATGCATGTTCAAAGTTTTATAAAATTTTCGACAAAGTTTTTCCTATACTTTCGTTAATTCCATTTTGTAAATATTCGTACCATGTTCATGCCCGGCTGAGAAATGCTTAACAATTTTTAAAAGGAAAAAATCACAAGATCTTATTAGAGAAATTGTAAAATATGAAAAAAAATTCAACTATGATGAATTTTGATAATATTTGTCGTTTATTTGGTTTTCTATATTTATTGCAAATTGTAGTTTTCAACATGATATGATTTTTAACATTTGAAACTATAACATGTAAATATATGTCATAAAAAATTAATTTTCCAAAAAATATCAACATTTGAAAATGATTGCCTAACTCTAAAATAATCAATTTAATATCCATAGCTTTGAATTGTGTGCGCATCTAATTTAAAAGATATCTTACAATTAAAAGATTTTTTCATTTTTTTAGGAAAATCTTGCCCACCCATAGCAATTTAATTAATTTTATTTAATTTTAATTTTTTAAATTAACTATATTTTTCCTCTTTCAGTAATATATTTAATTTTGATTAATCTTTATCCAGTAAAGCAAATTTTAATTAAATTTTAGCAATATAAATAATTTTAATTAATTGCAATGTAAATAATTCTCATTAATTTTCATTTTTTAGCTAACTATTTCATAAATAATTAGCTTAGTAGCCGTAGCTTTAAAAATGATATGAATCTAATTTCAAAAATATATGTTATAAATTAACAGATATAAATATAGACATATATTCAATTAATTAAAAATTTTGGATTAATGTTACAATTGAACGATTAAATTAAAAAAGTTAAGTAATATTTTTAATTAAAATTGATTGATATATTAGAATAATAATAATAATAATAATAATAATAATAATAATAATATAGATTATTATTATAGATAGAATATAGATATAGATAAATATATATTATTATTATTATTATTATTATTATTATTATTATTATTATTATTATTATTATAGATAGATTTAGAAAGATTCTTGACCATTAATGATAATTGTTAATGAATCTAATATGGGTTTGAAAAAAATAAAAAAATTAGATGTTAATTAAAAATATCATCCAATAGACGAAAGGAAACATATGCGGGAAAACAACAGGAAAAATTATCTATATATATATATTATCTAATATAGATAGATAGATTTGATAAGATTCGTGGCCATTAATAATAATTGTTATGGAATTTAATATGAATTAGGACAGAAAAACAAAAAAATTAGATATTAATAAAAAATTGGCCAATAAAAAAGTCTCATAGGAGGGAAAAAGCTATCACAATCTATATTTAAAAAGATTGAAAAATGAGAGGAAAATTTTCCTCCAAAAGCTAGTTTCTCTTTATTAATTAATATATAGATTACAAAAACCTTAAAGAAATAAATTAATAAAGTTTAAGGAGTCAAATGTAGAAGAAAGCAATAAAAAAATCAAATTTGAAACAAAATTTAATTCAAAAATTCATTTAAACATTTTTTATAAAACTAAAAAAAATATTTATAGTTTTGCTATTTTCCATAATATTTACTCTAGTCAAAGAATTAAATAAAAAAGTATCCTATGATAGTTAATTATACACATTAAAAATATTTAATGGGCCATGTAAGAGGGATATTCTTTACAAATAAAACAATGTATAAGGGTAAAATGGGAAATCGAAGTTTCACACAACCAATATATAGCTTTTATGGTGTGAAGTCTGAATGAAAAAAGGAGGCTTGCCATTGTCAATGGCGATCGGAAGCAGAATTAAGATTTATTGGGAGAGAATTGAAGATTTGATTGAAAAATTGCATAAAGTTTGGAAAATTTTAGGAGAGGGTTTCTATCTAGGGACAGATGTACATCATATTTTTCATCCATGTGGGGGAAACTCTCACTATATTTGGGTGATTAAAAAATCCTTAATTTGAAAAATGTGAATTGGGTAATTAAAGTCATGATTTATTGCTCATACGGTGCCCACAATGGGTCGGATCAATAACACGTATTCCCAATTGTGAGCCCCACCACCATCAGGGGGCACGTTTCACTAATCCGCCCCTTTGTGGTCACCGTAATGGTGCCTACTGTGGATAACAGATCCAATCCGTGGGGAATTAATGGGATCTGAATTTTTATGTTTTTTTTATATATTCTTTCTAAATTTGAATTTAATCAAACCAATTGCATCCACTTATCTCTTGAAACCTACATGTACTACAAAAATTTTCATCATTTAATTCCACTCATTCTTTCTCCTATTTCACATAAAAATTTATAAAAAAATTCAATCCTAACATGAGCTATATATGCACTACAATTTTTGTTGGAAACACCACACTGAATTTGCAACAAGCATCCTCAATTTCCTGTTATCTTTTCACTTGCATCCTTTAAACTTTTAAATCAAATTGTTATCATAAACCTTCTTCTAATTTGTACAAAATACTTAGAGTGCAAGTTTCTAATTATAAATTAATAAAGAAAGCATAAATGTTCTTATTGTATTTATTATAATTTTGATATATATATATATATAAATAAGAAAAGTAAAACTTTGAAAAAATATTCGCAACTCAATCGATCGTATATACACGAAATATTTCGACAATAAATGTGATTTGAGACATGATTTGATAACTTAATTGAAGTTTAAAAATAAAAATATAAATGAAAAAAGATTGAGGACACAACTACAAAAATAAATGAAAAATGAGGAATTTCATTACAATTTAAACGTGGTATTGCTATTAAAAAGTTCAATGGTAATATAATTACCCTCATGCATTTCGTCCCAACTTTTCGCAAAGTAGCATAAATGGCCTTATCTTTTAATCCATGGTTTAGAGAAAAGAAAATCTGTGATGCCCTCCCTAGTACGTCTCGCTATATCATATAATATACGGCACTAGAAACGGAATTACACATATAGAAACCCTCACAAGTGCTAGGTCATTTCAAAAGATAGCTTTTCCATTGAAGTACAGGTAGTTTTAACATTAAAATATAAAAAAGTAGTCTTGTTACAAAATATGACAAAATGAGGGCTACAGAAATATTTGCCCAGAACCTTTAGTTTTCCCTTTCCCGCGTACCGGCTCGGCTGAAACTTGAGAAGATTCGCCGCCATCTCCCAGCTGCCTCCTACTACCAACGTCATTTAAAACATAGCAATGAATACAAAATGAGTCACAAAGACTCAGTAGGAATAGATGCAAGTGCAGATGCCTATCACATTCATAAAAAGGGCCCCGTTGCGAATCATGTGTTTACATTGGCACAATCATATAACATTTGACTGGACCTATTATCATAGTTGGGGTTTAGATCCCTCATTAGGCCAACACATCATAATTGGGGTTTAGATCTCCCATATTGACAATTCAAAACATTCACATAATGGAACACATGATAGGCAACCATTTGATCGCACACTGAATGACATAGCTATGCAAACATTGTCTTAGTGGCCTTCATTTCAAGCAAAGCTTGTACCATATCAAATGGCATCATAACCACGTTACATATAACATATTATGATGCTAAGTTTACACAACCTATCATAAGCTTAATTGGCATCAATACAAGTAAGGCAAATCGGTAATTCTTGTATAAAGCACCTATCTAAGGTTCACACAAGCATATTCTTACCTTCTACATAGTAGATACATCTATAACCTACCTCAAAGTTGATAAATCAAGCTAAGAAAATGGATTGGTAGCTTCTCATTTTCCTCCACTTCCTCCTTAGGTAGCCAATTACGGTAGTATATATGATTTAGATGGATTCCTCTAACTCACAAACACTTGAAACCCTTAGAAAGGACATTAAGGGTGTTATGGGGTGTATTGGGGTGCTTGGGACCGAGCTGTATAAGAAAATATCAAGCCAAAGGGTTAAAACCTGATCCAAACAATTTTGCCGACTTAAATTTACCGGTCGTAACCTTTAGATTTACGGTTGTAACCCATACTTTTACGGCCGTAATAATACTTCTTACTGCCGTATAATAGTCTCTGTAAATCTACCACATTTTCCCCTTTTTGATCTTACGGCCGTATCACTCAATTATACGGCCGTATAAAGTCTCTAAAACTTTCCCACTTTTCCTTCATTTCAATATTTATGGTCATATAAAAAGGGTTTATGGCCGTAACCATCCACTTACTGCCGTATCAATAAAATATATGGCCATACAAAACTCTCTGAAAATTTTGCGCATTTCTTTCAGTTTATGTTTTACGACCGTATCTTCACTATTACTGCCGTAACCAAATAGTGTGCGGCCGTATAAAACTCTCTGTAAATGTTGGATCCTCTGCTCAACTTTTTACGGCCGTACCTAAAATATTGCAGTCGTAACTCATAAATTTACAGCCGTACATACTAACCTTACGGCCGTAATTCTCAATCTACAGGATTTCTATCTTTCCATACTAGTTTTTGAAGGCCGTATCGAATCCTACCACATCCCGTACCATAATAAACGACAATCACATCTAAATCATGATCAAACTGTATCATATCATTATAAAACACATACGAAAATGGACGGGGTATTACAAAATCTTTTTAAGTAGCAACTTTTAAACGCTGTTAATTAAACATAACATAAAATTTTATATATTGTCGGGCGGTTGCCCGAGGACAAGAAGTGACACACCCATTGATGCTATTATGGACCTTCTATAGCGATGGTTTTGTTCTGTTCCCCACGTGGGCACGTACCCACGCCCACATGGGGAACTCTGGTAGCGCCACATCACTAGAGAAAATTAATTTTTTTAAAGTATTTATATTAGGTAAGATGAATAATATATAACTGCCCCCTGATAATAGAGAGCCTCACCCGACCGCTACGAATTTTTTTCTCCCCACTGTGAGTATCTTATACTCACAGTGGGTACCAGATCAGATCTGCTATAGCAAATCATCATAAAATAAGAATCATTCAGTCTTTATAAAAAAGAACACGTAAATAATGAATAATTGTGTGTTGGTGCCTAAATCTAGTCAAATGCTTCAATTTGTTGATGTGGCTAATCGATACACGCCCGGGAAATATAATAATATTCTTGTCCCAATTTACCAAGCGACCAGAAACTATTTTCTAACATGCAATGCGCTGCAATAACCGCCACATGCCATGCTTCCAACCATTGGCGATCACAATCATATCATCTACAAAAGACAGGTGCAAGATAAGAAGCATGCACCACATATATAGGGATAAAACGTTGGATCCTATCAATGCACAACTCGTTGAAGTTGAAATGTCATAACTATTAGGAATTGATCCACAAAACATGCACAGCGGAAATAAAATTGACCAATTCCATACACTGGATCCTCTCGACTCTTAGATGAAATTTGTAATCAAGAGATTACCTATAAAGCGGATTTTCGGCGTAATTCTCTTGTGCTCTTTCGTCTCCACAACCGTCCAAACGCACGGCCTCTAACATTGATCCACACGTCAAGACTCGTCCCGAACAATGAACAACTTCGTAGTAGGATGATCTCTTTAGATTTTAGTGCTAGCTAATTTAGAGAGAGTCTAGAAACAATGTAAGAATAATAACCTATGTGTTATGAGGTTATACTGAGTTATTTATAGGTTTACAATAATCCTATTGGGCTTAGGGTTTCTTTGGCCACAAGACAACTCAACCCGGTCCAACTATTGGGCCTTGTACACACCATAACTAACATTCTCCCACTTGAACAAAGTCCATTTCAAGACACGAGTACTTGACTTTGTGTGTGACCCATTAGGCTCCCACTCACGAAGGCAAACGTCATGGTGTCACTATCTGATCTTATCAGGATAGGATAAAATAAAATCCCTATTTCAATTTATCATCGATTCACCCAGATCGATTGACGCATGTCGCTGTCCATGATTGACATCTAGCAATGTGTCATGGCAATTCATGTGACGGGATAAGTCATGTGGAAATGACGAAACCTTTACATGTATAGTTACCATGGAACTATAATCCCTTCATCAATATGAACCCGATTGGTTCAGAGATATGGATTCACGTCAATCTCATTAAACCAACCATATTATTCGCTCTCAACTCAACGTTGATTAAATAAGTGATTGTGATTGAAAACTCCATTCAATCCTACAATCCCACCTTGGCCAAGGAATTTATATCAACTTGATTGGGCGAAATGCAGGTTATAATCTCCTGTTATCCAAGAGTGATGAATTCTCTATTGAATACTCACAATCTTCATGCATATCTCACTATACCCATATGGCATTTCCAGTCAACCCCAGTTAGAGTATCCTTCAATGTCCGCCAAAATAAAGAAATCCGTGCATAAGATTCTATGGTATTCTCAAGTCTAAGGACTAATTCCACCACCGCACATTAGAGATCAACTGCTGACGTAAGGATAACTATCCATGCAGTATCTCTAAGTGGGTCATCCAGATGATTGTTCCACCAACAAAGCATCCATGTGTTCATCTGAATGTCTCCACATTCTAACTTGTGAGATCAGTTACTTCTTCTTTAAGAAGGAGATGCAACACATGCCAGTCTATCCGCAATAACAATATCCGTGTTTTGTTATCGCTACGACCAGGGACAATTTAAGAATAAATGCTAAAACTTTTATCCCACTATCACAATACCTTGTGATTAACAAGTTTTTCCACTTTTATTCTACGGACTCTATTATTTTAATTGTTACAGTAGAACAACGAATATATATAATAGATCTGCCATAATAAAGTGCATATAAATAATCAACCATACTCAAAATGTCTTACATGAGAGTACTGACATCCAAACTAAATCCATTCACTCATGTATCTTATACCAATGGACAAGACATGACTATCATGCTTATTCTGCGATAACGCTTTGGTCAAAGGATCAGCCACGTTATCATCAGTATGGACTCGCTCTATCTTTATATCATTCCTCTGAACTATCTCTCTGATGAGATGGTATCGCTTCAATACATGTTTGGATCGTTGATGAGACCTCGGTTCCTTTGCTTGCGCGATGGCTCCATTGTTGTCACAATACAATGGTATCGGATCAACAATGCTAGGAACAACTCCAAGTTCGGTGACAAACTTCTTGATCCAGACGGCTTCTTTTGCTGCTTCTGAAGCAGCTATGTATTCGGCTTCCGTTGTTGAATCGGCTGTAGTTTCTTGCTTGGAACTTTTCCAACTTACGGCACCCCCATTGAGGGTAAAGACGTAGCTAGATTGGGATTTGCAGTCGTCTTTATCTGACTGAAAACTAGCATCCGTGTATCCCTGAACTCTTAGTTCTTTTCCTCCATACACTAAGAACATGTCCTTAGCTCTTCTCAAGTACTTAAGGATGTTCTTAACTGCAACCCAGTGTTTTTCTCCAGGGTTCGCTTGGAACCTGCTCGTAACACTCAGAGTATATGAGACATCCGGTCTCGTACATAGCATCGCATACATGATGGATCCTATTGCCGATGCATAAGGTATCCTATCCATGCGATCTCTTTCAACTTGTGTCTGTGGACACATATCCTTTGAGAGATTAATCCCATGTCCTATGGGATAGAGTCCTCTATTCGACTCTTACATGTTAAATCTTCTCAAGATTTTGTCTATGTACATTGATTGGGATAGGACAAGCAATCTTCTAGATCTATCTCTATAGATCTTAATCCCAAGTATGTATGCAGCCTCTCCCAAATCCTTCATGGAGAAATTTATAGACTACCAAGATTTCACTGATTTTAACATTGGAATGTCGTTTCCTAATACCAGTATATCATCCACATATAGGATTAAGAAAACGACCTTACTCTTAATGCCCTTTTGGTATACACACGGTTCGTCCTCATTTTGAATGAAATCAAACTTTTTGATTGTCTTATCAAAACGAAGATTCCAACTCCGAGATGCTTGCTTAAGTCCATATATGGATCTTTGCAGTTTGCATACCCTATGTGGCTCACTTGACTCAAAACCTTTCGGTTGTGTCATGTATACATCCTCACTGAGATTCCCATTTAGGAACGCGGTTTTGACATCCATTCGCCAAATCTCATAGCCATAGTATGCTGCAATCGCAAGCAGAATCCGAATTGATTTAGACATGGCTACAGGTGAAAAGGTATCGTCAAAGTCAACGCCTTGTCTTTGATTATAGCCTTTAGCTACTAGCCTTGCCTTATAAGTTTGAACCTTACCATCCATGTCGATCTTTTTCTTGTAAACCCATTTACAACCTATTGGTTTTACCTCTTTAGGTAGATCCACCAAGGTCCACACCTTGTTCTCATACATGGAGTTCATTTCGGATTCCATGGCCTCTTGCCATTTTCTCCAGTCAACGCTTGACTTCGCTTCTTCATAAGTGGTAGGCTCGTCTTCCTCTATTAGTAATGTTTCATTAGTAATCATGAGATCTAATCTCTGAGGAGGATGTATCATCCTACCAGACTTACGAGGAGCTGGTGTGTCCTTGGGAGCTGTTATCTCCATTTCAGTAGTTTCAACTTCATCCAATGATGTCTCAACTACTGTTTCATCTAATCAGTTGTCGAGTTCCATGGTTTCTTGAACCTCTTCAAGATCTACTTTGCTCCCACTGTTCTCTTTTCGAATAAACTCCGTTTCCAAGAAAACAGCGTGTCTTGACACGATGACTTTCAAGTCATTAGGATTGTAGAAGTAATATCAAACTGTTTCTGCTGGATATCATACAAAGTAGCATTTATCGGACTTAACATGTAATTTATCCGAGTTTGTGCGCTTCACATAAGCTTCACAACCCCAAACCTTCATGTATGAAAGATTTGGTCTCTTACCAGTCCATAACTCGTACGGTGTTTTATCAACCGATTTAGATGGGGCACGATTTAGTGTGTAGCAGGCAGTTTTAATTGCATGTCCCCTGATAAGTGTTAGAAAAGCACTTAAATAACTCTTCTATTTTACGTGTTTGTGTGTTTTATTAGTGTTATATGTTCCGTTTTATGTGTTTTTCTTTTATTGTGGTGTTTAGGGTCACAAAGAATCAAAAGGAGTCAAAATGGATGAAAATCGAATGAAAACGGAAACTCGGGACTAAAATGCAAGCGAATCAAAGATGGAGGGCGTCCGATGCAATTTTATGAAAAGTTATTTTTATAATTTTTCTTGTGCCAATGTTTAAAACCATCAAAAGAGGATTCCCAAACTTCTTCCGAATCCCAAATCGGAGTTTCCTAGTTAAAGTTATGGCCGTTTGAAGAAAAATGACTAAAAGTGTAAAAAAAATCAGCAACTCGGATTTACTGGCACAGTTCAGTAATTTGACCATAACGTGAGCTACAACAATCGAATTGACCCGATTCTTGTTCCTGTGGAAGGTAGACTCCGAGGGCTACAACTTTGGTGTTCATGACTTCAGATAATTCGGACATTATGGTGGTCAAAAATGGGTAAAACCGTGACTATTCTGAATGGAGGATTCTTTGGGCCATGTTTTGGTAGAAAATTCATAACTTTCTATTAAAATATCCAAAAGAGGAAATTCCAATTGCATAATTCAGCCGAGATGCTTACCTACACCATGATGAAATTCCAAAGTAAGATAAGATGTTTACCTACACCATGATGAAATTCCATTATCATGATTTGGTAGATACAATTTAATAAACCCATGATAGTGCATGAGTGTAATTTTTTATTGTATTTTCTTATGAAATTTTTCTTATAAATAGCGGCATTTGTAAGGAAGGAAGACACAACTTGGTAGAGAGAATTAGCTAGTGATTCTCTCCAACTTTCTCCTCAATAAAATTCTTTTTATCAATTGTTCTTAGTTCTAGCTTGAAGCTCTTAGTTTTTCATATTCCGGCGGATCATTTCTTCGCTAAGTTTTTCTTTCTTTCTTTTATTTTTCATGTTCGAGAAAGATAATTTCTCATATACTGTGGTGGTAATACAAGGCGAACGCTCGCTAAAAAGTATGAAACCCCATGAATATGAGTAGTTAGACTTTTCTATCTAGTTCGAGGGGGACGTTGTGTTCAACTAATATGTTGTTATCTTTTCTAACTCTTTAGTAACGTTTTATCTATTCCTCCACTTCAATTTGTTGATTTGTTATGCTTGTAAACCCGTTTTTGAGTTTATGTGATTATTGCATTCACCTTGGCCAATTGAATCAATTAATCTTTAAATTCAAGTTAATTGTCATTAGATTCCAATCCAAAGTAGCAAATGAATATCGTGCATATTTATTAACAAATCATCTTAGATGCAGTAATTCAAGCTTGTGAAATTATTCATCTAATTCAACTCATTCTTCTCGTTCATTTCATACTAGCTTTGCATTAAATCCTAAGAGCTTGTTTAGGGTTATCCAATAGCTAGATGTTAAGTTAAAGAACTCACTTTAATTTAATACACTTAAGGAAGAATTCGTTAATCAGAGCTTGTTGGTTAATTGGAGTTGATAAATTGAAGAAGGAATAGTACCACGTTGCATGGGAAAGATAAACACAAGTTATTGACACAACCGAACCCGAGAACTAGATATTTAGCTGAATTGATTTATCTATTTTATTTTGTCATTTTAATGTCTATTTCCATTCAAATTTCACAAAACCCCCCTCCTATATTAATTGATAAAGACAACTAGATTAAGCACCGTACCTCTTGGGTTCGACCCTTACTTACCACTTCTAAATTAATTTGTAGTTTTGAAACCGAGTAAGGAAATAAAATTAAACTTTGGCGTGCTGCGACAAACGCGACCATCCCCAGAATGACTTTGGAAAGTTTGTTTGACTCATCATTGAGCGCACCATATCCAATAGGGTGCGATTTCTCCTCTCAGATACACCATTGTGCTGTGGTGTATATGGTGGAGTCCACTATGAGAGAATCCCATTCTCTTTGAGGTAATTCATAAACTCGCCCTTAAGGTATTCTCCACCTCGATCAGATCTTAGTGTTAGAATACTTTTTCCACTTCGTTTTTCCACTTCTTGCTGGAATTCCTTAAACTTTTCAAGTGCTTCATGCTTGAACTTCATCAAGTATACAAACCCATATCTAGTATGGTTATCTGTAAATGTGATAAAGTAGGAAAAACCTCCTCGAGCTTCTATTGTCATTGGTCCACATACATCGGTATGTACGAGTTCCAATTTTTCTGCAGCTCTCTCTCCCTTTCCACTAAAGGGGAATTTGGCCATCTTGCCTAAAAGGCACGATTCGCATCTTTCGAAAGATTCGTAATCCCCTTTCCCAAAGTATCCATACTTATGTAACTTGTTGATGCGTTTTTCGTTGATGTGCCCGAGCCTGCAGTGCCACAGTACGAAGTTGTTGATACTATTATCAACTTTTCGCCTCTTATTTTCTATACTCATTATAGAATGTTCGAGATTTAGAATATAGATGCCATTATCTAGGTTCCCATAACCATAAAACACATTATCACGATAAATAGAACAACGTTTATTCTTAATATCAATGATAAAACCATTCATGTCCAAACAAGAAGTAGAAATATTGTTTTTGGTAATAGTGAGAATATAATAACATTCTTTTAATTCTAAAATAAGGCTCGAAGGCAACGATAAAAAGTAATTTCCTACCACTCAAGCAGCAACTCTTGCTTCATTTCCAACGCATAGGTTTACTTCTCCCTTCCACAATGGTCTACTGTTCTTTAGTCCCTGCATATTTATACAAATATGAGATCCACATCCGGTATCTAATACCCAAGAGACTGAAGATGCAGTCATGTTCAACTCAATGAAGTGTATACCTGAAGCAGAAGTTTCAGAAGACTTCTTTCCCTTCAAGCTAGCAAGGTAGAGCTTGCAATTCCTCTTCCAATGTCCTTTACCTTCACAATAAAAGCACTCGGCATCAGCTTGAGACTTGTTCTTGTTCGTTTTCTCTGTTTTGGCAACTTTTGCCTTTGTTTTACCCTTCTTTGACCCTTTCACAAAGGATCTTTTCGCTTTCCTCTTAGTCCCTCTAGAGGATTCAATGGTCAACACTTGCACATTGGTTTTGGCGATATTGGGCTCAGGAGTTTTCAACATATTCAACAGTTTCGGGAGTGTCGCCTCAATTTTGTTCATGTTGAAATTCATGATAAATTGAGAATAGCTATCCGGGAGTGACTGCAGAACTAAGTCAACACTTAGCTCATGGTCCATGGCAAAACCTAATTGCTCCAATTTTTCAATGTAGCCAATCATCCGCAGTACGTGAGCACTTACTGAAGATCTTTCTGCCATGACAGCCCTAAAAAGCTTTTTCGATATCTCATATCTTTCAGTGCGGGACTGTTCATCATACAACTCCTTGAGATGAGCAATCATTGTATGGGCATTCATGTCCTCATGTTGCTTTTGCAACTCAGGAGACATCGCTGCAAGCATCACACATGCTGCAGTGTTATCATCATCCACATGTTGATTATATGCCTCCACTACTTCCGCCGCTGCATCCACTGCAGGGGCTTCCGGTAACTATTCTTCAAGAACATATGCAATTTTCTCGTGTTTGAGAACAATTCTCAGATTGCGGTGCCAGTCATTAAAGTTCGACCCATTAAGTTTGTTAGCATCAAGTATGCCCCTCAAACTCATGTGACCAGCCATGATTCAATTAACTGTAATGATGAAGATAGAGTAATTACTATATACTTAAAGTTAATAAAATATGGACTTTTATAATGTTAACTATGCTCCCACTGAATCAATCATCCCCAACATTGGTAAAATAAATTTCTCAAATTTATCAGTGGGCCAGGATCTCAATTGCTCAATCAGAGCCTTGAGTCACTCAACAAGCTCTAACCGATGTTCAGGTAGATGTATTCATCAATCACATCCCCATGTGACTCCCGGATCATCAAGCAGATAACTTATTATCCTATACATCTTATGTATTAACTTGGCATGCCTCTAAAGTCCAATTTCCTTGAGTTACTCAACAAGAAACGAATTTTAGTTAAATTCGACCCAATGTTCAGAGACATCACATGTCTCACAGCGAAGAAAACATTCCATACGATCGAGTAGTCTTGAGTCACTCAACAAACTTACTGCGATTGTGAGAATCCAATTTTCTTCACTGTAGCATTGGAAGGCATTGATTAACATTTAATCGCGAATTTAATATCATTTTAAGGGGAATCGGTCTCATCAAACATTATGCAAAATATCATACATCAACCATGCACACATTTAAAGCATAATAAAACTGGCTGATGATTATGGACGTATATCTATCTAGTTTTCCCGAGCCACAAGGGAAAACTAGTTGGTCAAATCCTAAGGGGTGAAGCTTCGTCTTCTATGGGCGACTTCATCGATCTCCATCTTCTTCTTCAACTTGTATCCAATACTAGTTGGCACATGCGTCATATCATATGGACTCCCAGGTCCGGAATTAAATCAAAAATTAAATGGCACGCAGGCCCCAAATTATTAACAGGCACGCAGGCCCACAACACCAATAAGAATTTAAACCATACATTCATCCAATCACATTGGTCTGGTCCATAATCATCCACAATATCCAATATTAACAAACAATCTAGTTTCTAAATTTATTGTGACAGCTCGTATTGTTTAAACAATTTAAACAATTGGAAAAACAAAATTCTATGAATTAATCTAATTAATTCCATAAATAATTAATCTAATTAATTTCTTTTAATAATAAATAATTAATCTAATTAATTAAATATTATTAGAGGCGGGTTAGATGAAATAACACTTTATTTGTCATCTATATTAAAGTCACACTTTAATAATACTTTATACAATAAATAATCAATCTAATTGATTAAATATTGTTATACCCGAGTATAGACCAAATAACACTTTATTTGTCATATATATCAAAGTCACACTTTAATAATATTTTATACAATAAATAATCAATCTAATTAATTAAATATTGTCATCCGCGAGTATAGACCAAATAACACTTTATTTGTTATAAATATTAAAGTCACACTTTAAAAAATATTTTATAGAAACACCAGGGAAAAACAAACTAAAATTATAATTTCAATGTAGTAAAAAATTCAACTTTGCCCCAAATAAGAATATTTTAAAATTAAAAATCAATACTTAAAGTTGAATAATTGCAAGAAAATTGAAAAATCTAATTTACTATTAATTTTAGATTTTTTTTTTATTTTCCCTAGGACCTGGTTTTTCGCAAAAATCAAATCTGGGGACTAATTTGCAAGTTTCAAAAACTTTCTGGAAATAATAAACTTTTTAAATAAGAATGGGGGGTTGGTGTACAATTTCCAAAATTGCACACCAGCCTCCACCTTCACCTGACGTTGGATCGTCTGGAAACCCTAGCTTTCGCTAGGGTTCACTACTAGAATAAGGCGCTTCAGGAACGGACAAATCCGTTCCTGAAGATATCATTTCCGTTGCAGATAATTATGAGAGACGGAACATATCCGTTGCTACAGTCTGTAGCTAATACCTAGGTATCTAATTCTTAGAAACGGAAGTATATTTTGTAGCTAATTAGAAACCGAAATAGCAACAGAAATGTCCATTGTTAATATTCTCTAGCTGCAACGGAATTTGTAACAGCATTTTCGTTTCAAATAAGAACAATTAGATACGGAAATAGTCACGAGAGTTTTCGTTTCTTCACGGCAACGGAATTGGTGACAGGATTTTCTGTTTCAATCGAGAAAAATTAGTTACGGAAATTGCTACAAAAGATTCCGTTTGTAAAAATCAATGCTTAGCAACAAAAGTAGCCACCAAATTCCTTGTTGTTAATGAATACTGAACATCCTTCTGACATATGAATGGCAACCAAAATTTCTGTTGTTGTCCATCAACGAAATGGTACTTAAAACCATTAAGGAGATAATGAATAGACAAATTATTTACATTTCAATATTTAATCAGACGGAAATGGAAAATTTCATAATTCTAAATGGATACAAATTTCCATTAGTCAGAGGAATGTCTGTGTGTCATCCCATAGCGCACCAGAGTAATGATCCCAAGGGACTATTTTAAAAAAGAAGGGAGAAAAACAAACAAACAAACAAAGTCTAAATGACACACTCAAAGCCACTGACCAAAGACGAAGGCATACAGTTCATATCAAAGAGCAAGATCAAGCATAGACTAGGAGAAGAAATACCTGTAAGTTGGACGAGTATACAGAGCAAGTTGAAGAAATATTTTGAAGTGTTTTGTTGCGATTGGAATTTAAGTTACAGAGATGATGGGGAATTTAAATTAATGCAGACCTTGCAGAATACATTTGAATGAGGAATTAAAACTAAAAAGAAAAAAACAAAAAGGTGGTTCAAATCATAGATATTTCTGATTGGATGATTTAGATTGAGTTGAACCTAATTCTGTTTGAAATCAAATTCTTAAGTTAAAAAAAATATTTTTTATCTGTTTGATCCCTAATCAATTAATTATGTGTATATATATGTTGGGTTAAATTATCTAAATCTCTCAAGTTAATTGATAATCACAAAGTTTACACATTACTTCATCTCATGGTATTTTGCCATTTAACCGTAAATGGGTCCATAAGTATTACATAGAGAGCCAAATTTAATTAAACGAGTAAGTAGACAAATAAAATTTCTTCTTATTAAAAATTTTTGTGTCCACTTATATTGAGATTTTAATTTGTAAGTGGACGTTAGACGTTAGCAGCCATTCCCAATTTGAATTAATTAGGTGTGCCAAATTAATTTGTGCGGATGTTGAATATTTTACCAGAAATATATTAGATATCGAGTTTGTTATTTTGCGCAAAGACTCCTTCCACAAGATTTGGATAATAATATCTTTGACAATATGATATTTTGTGGCCTGTTAAGATTTACATGAGATTTTCTTTCAATCTTGATTGTATAAATTAATATTAAATCTACCTATTCCGTCCTCATGAGCAAGAAATCCACAAATGAATCGAGCTCTTTCAATCTAAATGATGAAGACACTTCAAAAATATAAGTCATTGCGAGGTAAACAAATCGGCGAGGCCAGAACTTGATTTGAATACTCCGCCACAATATGAAGGCTACATTTCGAACGACCAGGACCGTCAACTCTTCGTGTTAAAGATGTTGAAGATATATTATCCAAATTTTTACTAAACTTTTTCATTTTTCAATTATGCTGTAATAAAGAAAAAGTTTGTCATCTATGTCATACTTCAATAATACTATATATTCTAGCATTGAAATACTCGCATTGCAATTTATTTCATAACCGTGTCACGAAAATACTTAACAAGCTCAGTATAAATATAGTAATGGAATTAAAATGGATAGCACAATCTTTTTTTTATTGGTGGTTTTTGTGTGCATTACTGTAAAAAAATCCACGGAATTTCACATTGTACAAAAGGCAGCAAAAAAATCTCGGTGACCGCTTCATTATTCCTAGGAAAATCTGAGTTCAAAATCTTAATAGCAATCCTAAAGTCCTAGGAATTCCAACACGTATTTTAGCAAAATCTTAATAGCAATAAGATCCAATGAATTTTAGGCTCTCTCTCCAAACAAGGCTAAAGCAACCGAATGCTTGAGTCCGCGGGAATTGAAAGTGGAAAAAGTTCGTGCCTCAACAATTTTCCCAAATTCCTGAGACTGTTTCGATTCCCTTCCTTACCCAGACTATTCCTATTGTGCGCCAATCTCGGTGCTCAGTCCGTCGTTGCCGACTTTCGCTTATCAATTCATCGAAAGCTAATTTTATCTTCCATCATCAATTTTCTGTTTTTTACTTTCGTTTTTTTCCTTCCAAATTTTACTTTACATTTGTTTTGATTGGATGAGTCCACCGGAATTATCCAACGTCCCGGTGAAAATTGATTAAATTTTTTTAATTTCCTTGGACGTTTATAAAACTAAATTGATCACACATGGTGGTACATAAACTTGTGGTACTTGGAAGTTGTCGGATTGGAAAAAGGAAGATGACTTTTACTATATGGGAATTAGTTGGTTGGTGAATGCGCTTTGGATTGTTTTTAAGTTCAAAATTTTTTGTTTATGAAATGAATTATCAAGCAGATGGGTGGAACGTATTAGCTTTAAGATGTTTGATGAAATGACTTGCCGATTATATATAGTGGAAGCTAGAATGATTCTGAAGTCATAGTGCTCTTCAAAAGTATACTGTTGATAGATAGCTAAGATCACTTATGTGGCCTTTTTGAATCAAATATAATCTTAGTAATATTATTGATACGTGGATGAATATGCGCGCATAAGGTAATACTTCATGGCTAGTATTTGATGACGATAATACGCCATGTCTTCATCAGATAATGTTCTCCACTAGCTTTAGCTAAACACTTAGAAAGACAATGAAAATACAATAAAGGAAAAGTGAAGATTTTAGCCAATAAGGGAATTTGCTTCTAATATATAATTCTAACAACTAACAACATTGACTACATAAACTTAAGAAAGTCTAGCTACAACCACCACCGGTTCTGTGTTTTTCATAACCTGAGGCGACACATAAATTAGACGCCCTAGGCTAGCGGCTCGGTGCGACAATTATTATGCAATTTCTAAGAACCTATGCAATTATTATGAACATGAAAATATGCATAAACATGATATTTGACAATGCCCTTATCACTAACTTGCGATTTTTCAGTTGGATGCCATTAATTTTCGTAAAAATATTATGGGCTTTTTTATGTGTCTTAATTCGTATCATTGGAGGCTAAAAATACTTATGCCCCCTCTAAATTATTAATAGAGACATTTTACTTATTTTAGCTCTAATTTCATGCCTCTAGTACTCTCATTTTTAGTCGTCTTGGTTAAACTTTTTGGTAAAAAACAAGGTAAAAAGTGTTAACTACAGAAGCAGTGAGTATCGAAAATTATGATTAGTTTCATCTCACAATTATGCTTAGGTGAATATTATTGTGTTGCCTCCGTAGGGATTATTTGTTCGAGTTATTTTATTTATTTAGTCTTTGTTTTTTTGTAGTATGTCGTCTGATAGTAGATGGATAACGTACCGATTAGACGACCATGGACTTCTTTCGGATAAATTTATGGAAGGGGTCGAGAAGTTTTTAGACTTCGCATTTTCTCAACCGGGAGTTGATGACAAAATTAGATGTTCGTGTGTTGATTGTGGCAATAGATAGTATCTTGATCGAGATACTGTGGAATGTCACCTTTTTAGAAAAGGTTTTACGACTGGATACTATCGCTAGAAGGCACATGGAGAAGCAACTGATTTAGAAGAATCCTCAAATGCACTAGAGACAGTGGAGTTAACTCCACAAGTGATGGTAATGGATGCTATGGGGCCAGAATTGTATAATGCATTCATCAATGAGCAAGAATATGAGAGTGAGAAGCATGTCCCTAATCGCCAAGCTGGTTCATTCTACAAATTATTAAAAGAAGCCGACCAACCGATATGGCCTGGATGTGGTAAACATACAAAACTGTCGGCAATGTCACAACTGTTGAATTGCAAGTCAGAATTTAATACGTCAACATCTTGCTACGACCGTCTAATGTCCATAGTAAAAGATATGCTGCCAGAGGGTCATCAACTTGGAGGATACGTTTACAAGACAAAGAAAATGCTATCAGGTCTTGGTCTAGGAGTTAACAAGATACATGCTTGTGTGAACGACTGCATGTTGTACTATGGAGAAAATGAGAACCTGACTGAATGTCTGACATGTCATCAATCTCGATACAAGGCAAAAGTAACTCGTTCGGGTCGTCAAGTGTCTGAAAGGCTTCTTTTTTTGATTGTCACCGTCAATTTTTACCACAAGAGCATCCATTCAGAAAACGACGGGATAAATTTTTGAAAGGTAGGATTGAGAAAGACACAATACAATCTCGACTAAATGGTGAGCAATTGCAGAGAATAGTTGAGAATCTGGTTGACATTCCTACGAGCACATCTCGCCAAAAACCACGGTTAGAAGGTTTTGGTCATTCTCATAATTGGGTGAAGAAGAGCATATTCTGGGAGCTGCCTTATTGGCACACCAATCTTATTCGACACAATCTGGACGTGATGCATATCGAAAATAATTTCTTTGATAATGTATTTAACACAGTTATGGACATAAAGGGTAAAACTAAAGATAATGTGAAAGCGAGAAAAGATTTGGAAATCTACTGTAACAGACCAGAGCTTCACATTGTTCAGGGTGAGAGGGGAAAGATTTTGAAGCCGAAGGCATCATATAGTCTAACAAAGGAATAGAAACGAGAAATATTCCAGTGGATCAAAACACTAAGATTGCCAGATGGTTATGCATCAAACATAGCACGTTGTGTTAAGAGTGATGCTGAGTTTTATGGAATGAAGAGTCACGATTGTCATATTTTTATGCAAAGATTGATGCCGATAGCGTTCAAGGATGCATTGCCATGACCAATTTGGGAGACACTCACTGAAATTAGTCATTTTTTTAGAGATATATGCTCCACTACTGTAAAGGTGAATGATATGGCTCGCTTGGAAGAAAATATCATCATATCTATTTGTAAGCTTGAGCAGATCTTTCCACCAGCATTTTTCAACTCAATAGAGCACTTACCAATTCATCTAGCTTATGAAGCTAAAGTTGGAGGTCCCGTACAGTATCGATGGATGTATCCTTTCGAGAGGTAGTATCCTTCATTAAATTAAAATTATGGTATTTATATATAATAAGGCTAACTTGTGACAATTATATTTTAGGTTCTTGCACCATTTGAAGCAGAAGGTTAAAAATCGTGCTTGTGTAGAGGCATCTATAGTGGAGGCATACCTAGTAGAGGAAACTTCAACATTTTGTTCTTTATATTTCGATAATAATGTCGAAACCAGAACAAATCGTGTGCCAAGGAATGATGATGGAGGGAGTAGGGATCATTCTGGAAGGCTATCAATTTTTTCTCTACCTGGAAGGCCCATCGGGCCACAACGTGCGAATTCGAATTACTTAACAGATGACGAATTTAGAGCTGCATCTACATATGTCCTCTTTAATTGCGAAGAAATAAGCCCATTTGTTGCGTAAGTCTTCTTTGTTCAGTTATAAATTATAAATTTAGTTAATGGGTCTCATTTGACGTTGTCCTCATTTTCAGGCAGTTTGATAAACAAATGCAAATCGAATATCCTCAAGTAACTGATGAACAACTTGATAGTCTACGTGATGAGCGCTTCACTAGGTGGTTGAAGGAATATGTAAGTTAGTATATGAATGAAATTATGAATGAGTGATGAATTGTAGAACAATTTTTATTCTAATGTTACTTAGTTGTTTATCGTTAGGTTCGTGATGGGAACAAGGTGGATGATTGCCGCATTAAAGATTTGGCAATGGGTCCATCACGTAGAGTGAGATGCTACAATGGGTATTATGCCAATGGCTACAAATTCCTTACCCTCGAATATGGACTAAACAAATCCACAATGAATAGTGGTGTGTGTGTATTAGGAAGTACCTATAATGATTGTGAGCGAGACTACTATGGCATGGTAACAGAAATACTGGAACTTGAATACATCGGGGATGGAAATCTAGTTACATTGTTCAAATGTGATTGGTTTGACAATGATGGTGGAGTTCAGGTGCATCCCCGATTCAATCTTGTTGAGGTCAATCATAAACGAAAACTAGTTTCAAGTGATGTATTTGTCCTAGCTCAGCAAGCTCGACAAGTATACTATACAACACTCCCTTCGAAGGCCAGAGATAAACGTGATTGGTGGGCAGTAGTGAAAACAAAAGCAAGACATGTGGCTGATATTCAAGGGATCATACCGGAGAATGAAGGGATTAACTTATGGCTGGAACTACCATTTCAAGAAGATCCTCCACAAATTACATTACAACGTGTTCGGTTAACTCCAGAGTTAGACAATCAGTCATTGGTGCATGAAGATAGCTCTTTTGAAGAAGTGCACGTAGAAGAAATTGAAAATAACATCAATTCTCCAACCGTCGATGTCGAAGAAAGGGTAGAAGACGATGATGAAATTGATACTGAAGTAGAAGAAGCAGATAAGTGTTTCGCAACTAGTGATAGCGATGGTGGATGAATTTTGCTGGCCTTATATCTTGTAATTTTATCTTAATGAGCTCTTTATATTGGTATATCAGGATGGTGGATGAATTTTGCTGGCCTCACTTTATCTTGTAATTTTATCTTCATGAGCTCTTTATATTGGTATTTCAGGTTTGTTTTGTATGTTTACCTTGCACTTGCAATCTTTACGTCGTGAAACCATATGTGCATACATTTGAGATGAGGATTGTTAGTAACTTCAATTTAATCGGGTAGATATTGATTCTCCTATGTTTTTTTGAAAACCTTTCATTTTATGATGTGTCATAATTAAATAGATGTAGAAATATGATGTCCTCTTCATGTATATTTGTGATGCATTATGGGATTTAAACTCTTGTGGCATGTTTGGATGCATGAGGAAAACTAGATTGTGGTGCCAAAAAAATAGTAATAATAATAATTTGTAGAAACACACTTCTATTTGCTAGAGATCAAGGCAACCAATTTTAAAGCTATTAACTTCTCCAGTCATTACTTGTTTTCATTACTTGCAATTTGCAGCATTCCCCAGTTGTACAGGGTCATCTTGGAAGGAGCTTGATTATGTGAAGAACATGTGGAAGCACGGGCAGGAGCTGAAGGTCGAGGACGCTGCCATTGCTGCTTTATTGGGCCTCGATCGTTTCTCGAAACCTATAGCTTTTCCTAGCTAAAATGAAGATACTCATAGCCACTTTAGACTAGAAAAAGGGCATGCTCAACATTAGATTTAAATAATTTCTGTAGGCTGGTGATTGGTTTTCATTGTATAGAGGCATAAGCTCTCGTAATCTGTAGCTCCTATATATTCAAAATTATGTAATGTCACAATTTTGATGCAAGAAATCGGCTCTAAAATATCAATCTTGTGTTTCTTTACATAAAGTTACTACATCGCACAAAGTGGTGGTAGATGACCAAAATGGGTAGGCACATAATGGAAACAGATAGTCGCATTATTATGTTCATTATTTCTCACAGATGACACGACAGCTGTAATAGCCATTGGATTTAAAACTCTAAGGGAGAAAAATCTACTTTTCTGCCTAATATGTGTCCCCTATACTAATTTATAACTAGACTTGGCTAGATGTATATTGTGGCCTTCTATTTGTTAATTTTTGCAAGTCGTACATGAAGATGTATACAAAGCATACATGATGGAATATGTAACAGAAAATTCAGTTGCTGATCTGTTTCTGTTTCTATTATTATTAGCAACGGACCAAATCAGTTGCTATTCTGTATCTGTTTGTACTGTAATTAGCAACGGATCACAATCGGTTGCTGATTTCTGTTGTTGATACGCTGCATTCTAGTAGTGGTTCCTCCGCCAGCCTATTTCGAGCAGCGACGACCATCACCGCTGCCACCAGGGGCAGCGGCGAAGTCGCCACTGCCCTTTTTCCACGCAGCGGCGATGCCGCTGCTGGAGTTCGCCGCTGCAAAACGCAGCAGTTGTAGCTGCAACGGCGGCGACGACTTGCCGCTGCACGGCAGCGGCAACCCCCGGCGGCAGCGGCGACCTTCGCCACTTCCGCCGCTGGCCAAAGGTGGTGCTCCAGCGATCTTAAAAAACCCTTTTTTTTCTCTTTTGCGTGATTAATTTGTAGATCTAATCTAAAATTAATTTTAACGCAATTTTGTCGTCACAGATAATCAAACTAAATTGTTTAACATAACATTAAATCAAATCTCAACAAGAGATCGAGTGGGCTCTGATACCACTGTTAGGAATTGATCCACAAAACATGCACAGCGGAAATGAAATTGACCAATTCCATACACCGGATCCTCTCGACTCTTAGATGAAATTTGTGATCAAGAGATTACCTATAAAGCGGATTTTCGGCGTAATTCTCTTGTGCTCTTTTGTCTCCACAACCGTCCAAACACACGGCTTCTAACGTTGGTCCACACGTCAAGACTCGTCCCGAACAATGAACAACTTCGTAGTAGGATGATCTCTCTAGATTTTAGTGCTAGCTAATTTAGAGAGAGTCTAGAGACAATGTAAGAATAATAACCTATGTGTTATGAGGTTATACTGAGTTATTTATAGGTTTACAATAATCCTATTGGGTTTGGGGTTTCTTTGGCCACAAGATAACTCAACCCGGTCCAACTATTGGGCCTTGTACACACCATAACTAATAATAACACCAACTTCAAAAATCTTTGATACATCTGATCACAGGTCTTAGCCATGTCAAGTTTGAAGATAATGTTACTATCCCTACGAAGTGTATACAATGAATGTATCGTCTCCTACACAAGTAAC
This sequence comes from Jasminum sambac, assembly GCA_018223645.1. Lineage (NCBI taxonomy): Eukaryota > Viridiplantae > Streptophyta > Magnoliopsida > Lamiales > Oleaceae > Jasminum > Jasminum sambac. The sequence continues at coordinate 28,495,518 of CP073645.1, read as the reverse complement.
ATGTTATCCCTAATCAATTGGTTGCTGGAAATGTGAATGCTTCCTTTTCAAGTTCGAGCAGTGTATTTAATTGGAGTGCAACGAGACAACAGTTCTGGTGGTTGTACCCCATAAAATAGACGCTCGTGAATAGTATGGTGAGAGCAAAAATCTGTCTTAAGGGCATTGTGTCGAACACAAACTTCGACTATCGAATTCTTGTATTTCTATTGTGAAATTATCCCTACCATATTAAACGTGAATGCTTCCTTTTCACTAGTCATTACACTATTGTTATGGATAGTGATTTCAACAATTATTATTAAATGAATTCTCTCTCTATTTTTGAGCCACATGAAGACAAGAGTTTAATTACAAGTTACACCATTAATGCTTTTATTAATTATTATAATGAAGTGTTTTTTTTTAAACTATTCCGGTTCAAAAATCCAAGTTCGAATAGAATTTTATTAATAGGTAAAAGAATTACACCTAGACAGAGGGGGAATTATTATAATGAAGTTGATTAATTGATTAATAAACTTATTTTTTAATTATTTTAACTAAATTTACATGAGAAAAATTAATTCAAAAAAATAAAAATTTCTAGCTGAAGAAAATGAAAAGAAAGCTAAATGAAAATATCTGATTGCCATAATAATAATAGATATAAAATGACAAATTAATTAGAGCTTGTTTAATAAATATGATTTTAGAAGAAAAATGATTTTCTAAAAGTGATTGAAAACTTAAAAGTTATGAAAGGCGACAATGATTGTTTTGTTCAAGTATTAAATTAAAATCGAACATTAAAAGAAAGATGATTATAATTTAAACTTTGTCAAACAAGCATCGGAGCATGTTTGATAAAAACTTCTTTCAAACTTTTATTTATTTTCTATTGAAAAAAAAAACTTTTGTTTATGTTATTCGTTTTAACATTACTTTCTGAAAGGAGAGAAAAAAAAAAAGAAAATATCACATTTCATAATGACCCTTCTTCATTGTCAATTTACTGTCATTACTTAAGCATACTCTTTAAGAAACATCATATTTTACTCTCAATAAAATTTGTCAAACTAGTAATATTGTTCACAGATCAAAAACCTATTTAGATTTTTCATAGAAGGACAAGCGTTCGCAAATTAAAATCTTTTAATTCTTGACCACATTCTTGGTCCTCAGATAGATTGCGTTATTTTCCACAAAATTAAATTTCGATTTGAGCATTGATTTGCATTTTTGTGGCAGTCATTTCATTTCTAACAAGAGCTAAAACGAGGCAAGAACAAACATCTTATACATGTTGGAAAATAATAGAATACAAGCAAACTAAAAAAAAAAAAAAAGTGCATTGTCGATCTACTGGCATTTATAGTGTTTAAGTATGCGGTAATAAGATGATAAATTTTCCTCTAAATCGTCATGTGTTTTATCTTAACCAACTATTTTTCCTCACAGTGGGTTGTCAAACTTTATGGAGGGATAAAGAGATTTTGTTATTCAAATGGTATCTACAAGTCTAAAAGCAACTTTTATCTTCAATAATAAAAATTAGTTAAATTCGTATGTATTTGGTTACATATTCAGAAATGTATTTTTACGTGAAAGATGAGAGAGAATGAGTGAAATTGAGTTGTGGTGATTTGTATAGTATATGTAGGTCCCATCAAATATGTGAACGTGACTGGTTTAATCAAATTTAAATTTAGAAAAATAAGTAAAATGAGTAAAAATGGATAAAAACATTGCTTCCTATCACAGCTTCAATAAGTATGTCCGTCGACTAAAAATGGGTTTTAAAATACCTTTTTGGAGAAGCTCAAATTCTAAACCAATTATTCAAAAAGCTCCAATTTAACTTTTACATGAAGCTGTAATTGATATTTAATTGAAATTTTATTAAAAAGTTAGTGAAGTTGCATTTAATGAATCAAAGAAGATGACTATTGGGGATATGGAGACTTCCAAGAGGATACCGGAGAGAAAAGCGCTTGAGATTCAGTGGCTGTCAATTGTGTTTTCAAACTTCGAATTTCTCTATCATGAGAATCTATTGGAATTTTGTTTGCTAATAGAGTCATGATTTCTGCATGTAATGAGTCAATTTCTTTCAACATGTGTCAATGGGATTAAATAATCAAAAACTTTTTAACAAAAGTTCTATTGTCAAAATCCTACTATTAAAAGTGTTACTGTTAAAAGCTCTACTCACAACATCGTGATAAACAAACCTTTTAGAAATATGGTACGAAACTAGAATTGCAATTTCACTATGACATTGAACAAGTGTAATACGAAAGATGGCAAGCTGACAGCATCTATCAAGGAATGAAATTGATGTGGATGAAATGCTTAACGATTGTGATATAATTGTGGATGAAATGGAGAAGCAGTTTTATATTACCCTACGACAAAAAATTAAACCAATTATTTTGTGTTAGCAATCTCTTGGCTAATTAAATCCAAAAATTGAATATGAATACTCAATAAATCGAGCAGTATCGATAAAAGTAAATAATATTCAAAGCCGTGTGTGCCTAAATAGTTTTTTTTTTATTTTTAAAAATTTTTTATAGGTATAAATAGGTTTTGTTATTCTTCTCTTTTTAATTCATTCTCTTTTAAATTTTAATTCGGTCAAATCAATCACATCTACATATTTTGTATGACTTACATGTATTATACAAATTTTCACTATTCAACTCCACTCAATCTTTTATTTTCTTTTACATAAAAATGCATAAAAATATGAATAAAAACGAGTGTTAAGATGCTACATTTTCCGTGTCAGAAAAAGTAATGCATGGTGGAATGTGCATGAATTGGCAAAACTTAAACATGCTAACTTTCTTTTGATTAATATAAAATAATTATGCTCTCAAAACAAATAAAATTCGAATAAAAATTGTGCAACACACAATCCCCCCACTAACATATTACAGATTGCTAGATCTATTGGTTTGCATTTATGAATCTGTTTAGCAACGTGTATTTTTGCTATCATTAACATAGGATTGATTCTGATTACACTTGTGTTATCTACGTCCATCAGGGCAAAAAATCATATGGGCACATATGGACATATTGATTGGCACAAATGATCGATGAGTGCCTCCCTTAATGATGGGGAGATACTTATCCATTATTCGGCCTCATATGGGCACCTGTAAGTATCGGATCGAGTGCATCCACCGAATAAATGAGAATCATTAAGAAAACTTCATAACCAAGTTGAGGAGGAAGAGACAAGCGCCAATTACGGGGGATAAAGGCGTTTAGAACTTCAATTTAGCACGAGGGTTGGTCGGAAGGTAGAGGATGCATAATTGATCATTCACGCAAAAGTCGTCAATCTCCCTTCTTATGTCCTGCTGTAATGCACTTTATTCCGCCAAAAAAGCATAAATCTTTTATTTATTTTATATTCATTTTCTAATTATCAGTATCAGTATTTTGTTACCTTCGTTCATTCATTTTTGGCAAATAATTTATAATCTCTTGTTCTAAAGTAACCAGAATTCTTAAATCGCAACTTACCGCGCTGTGATTTGGATACAATTTAAAATTTTAAAATTTGTCCATTCAGAGCATCTCTAGCGTGAAAGGGGAATTCCTCTAAATTTTCCCACATAATGGAATAATTGTTGTGGTATTTTGCCATTTCTACTCCAATCATGAGCTCTAAATTTTACTCCAAATTTACGCTATTCAATATTTTTATTTCCTTTCTCATTTATTAAATTACATTCTTATGTAAATTATTATTTTATATAAGTATAAATATATATTTTACACCTAATAATAAATGTGTTCTACGTATTTTATTTTGTCATTTCACTTTGTAGTTAAACAAATGTTCACGTGTTACAATTATGTAATATAAATTGTTCAATTTAATATAATTAGAATGACACATCTACTCTTTTTCTTTTTCTTTCTTTTTTGACTTTAGCCTGGAATGCGAGACTCTTCATTACCACTGCACCACTTGTTCGATTCCTCATCCGCTCTTTATTTTAAACAAAATCTAATAATTAACTAAATAAATAATTAATTAATTAGACATAATAATTTATTTAATGATAATATTTATCCGTAATTGAAATTAGAAATTATGATTCTACTATAGCAAAATTAAATTCTCATTTTATGGTGAATTGAAAGTATAGAGTAGTGAAAATTTTAACAAAAAATACACAAAATATGATGAAAAGAAAAAATTAAAGATAAAATAATAAAAAAGTAAAAAAAAAATAAAATAAAAGAAAGACAATTGGACCCAAAAGCCGACCCAACTTTTGACTCCAAATGAATAGTGCACCACTTCATATAGCGGTGTACTATTCATCCCCTCCAAAGTACCAACAGCTTGGAGGCAACGTTGGAGAGGCAATTCCTCCAAATTTGAAGGAATTCATCTAAAGTAGAGTCACGTTGGAGATGCTCTCAGTCACATTAACTATACATTTGTAACAATTAATCCTTAGCATTCACACTCGTATGACTATTCGTCTTGCTATTTGTAGTTTCAAATCAATGCATATTTGAAGAACCAAAAAAAAAAAAAAAAAAAAAAAGAGAAAGAAACACAAATAGATTCATACTATATGACAAAAAACACCTATGCAAAGCTGAATTGACAATGAATAAATATGGATAAAAATAATACCAGTTTGGTTCCAAAACCATCGATGTCATTTTGGGGTCGATTCGACCCCTGTTTTGAAATCTGGGACCAGATCTAGAATCAGCACTGCGATGGAGAGTGCCAGGAATTTTCCAAATTTTTTTCGGCGACACGGTGACCGCCGGTCAAAGTTTGGGTCAAAGTTTTGGCCCAAAAATATTGCAAAAATTTTGACCGGCGGTCACCGTATCGTCGGAAAAAATTTGAAAAATTCCTCGCACTCCCCATCGCCGTGCTGATTCTAAATCTGGTCCCGGATTTCAAAATGGGGGTCGAATCGACCCCCAAAATGGCATCGATGGTGCCGTAATTACGACATCGATGGCGCCGTAATTACGGCACCACCGATGATTTTGGAAAAGGATTGAAAACAATACTATAGATAATATAGAAGCGGTGGGACGCATTAATTGTAATTGATTAAATAATCAATTTCGAATAATTTCTATCTATCACAAAAAATAATTATTTGTGGTTGAATTTGTATTATTTTTAAAAGACATTATATGTATAAGAATTATATATTTAGGATAGGATTAGGGGTAACGTTCAAGTGCTATCGATGACACCGTACTTATGGTGGCATCGGGGCATTTTCTAATCCTGTCTGACTTTTATTTTGAAATTCGAGATCAGATATAGAATCAGCACAGTGAGGGGAGCTCCAACAATTTGAAAAATTTTCCGGAGATACCTTAGTGGTTGATCAAAGTTTGCCCATATTTTTGGCCATGTTTTGGGCCAAATTTTGACCTGCTGCCACGGTATCTCCGAAAATTTTTCAAATTACTGAAACTCTCATTGCTTGCTGTATTAATTCTAGATTTGGTATCGGATTTCAAAATGAAAGTGGGATAAGGCTAGAAAATACCCCGATGGCACCATAAGTATGGTGTCATCGATGGCACCGGATAGTTGTTGTTGCCATTAGATATGTCATTTTGCAACTGAGCTTATGTTAATCAATTGAATGTCTGTTTTAAAAATAAAAATCAATAGTGTGCCACCTCAAATATAAATTATTTATTTTAATGTCAGATATACATCAATCGATTGAGAACATAGGGGATGCTAATTAAAAGCCCTTGAAAATAATGCATACAGCTAAACAATTCGTCAAAATGTTTCAAATTTCCACCAAACAAGTTAGAATTTTTTTTGTCCATTTCATTTCATTAATTAATACTGCATTTATATCCATTTTCCTGTTCTTTTTACTTCTTTATGACACTTCACCTATTAATTTATTTGTGGACCCAAGTGAATCATCGCATTATATTCAGTCCAGCACATCCTTTTTCTTGTTTCCTTTGGCTTTTTACTTAAAAAGGAAAAAAAAAAAAGAAGTTAAGTAAGGACGATTAATGACTGTTTTCAAATGTCAAGGACTGTATTTGATTTTCTAAAATGAACAGTGTGTTCCATGAAACACCCGAAAATAACATTCAAAACACGTAACGAAATATAAAACGTTAAACTAAAGAGCCAGTTTCTTCTCTCCTTTACGCACGCAACACACGCTTGTTACTCACAGTAGCTTCTTCCTGTAGGCAGTATATATAAACCCATCATTAAAGCCATTACATTCCCTCTCATACACACTCCTAGCACACGACATACAATGCTTTCCCATTGCTTTCTCCTGTTCTTATTGATTCTTCCAACTTTTTCCCACGCAGAAATTGATTTCAATCCCAAATTCCCAAAAACGCAGGCTCAAAAATTGATTAGATCTCTCAACTTGTTCCCCAAGCACGATGTGAATCGTCATTTTGATGGAGACGATGAACTGAATGAATCGAGAATTACAGAAAAGCGGGTTGAATTCCCTTATGTAGGTGATTCTGGGGCTACTGTGAAAGACTTGGGTCACCATGCTGGTTATTATCGACTTCCCCAACACAAAGATGCAAGGTATTGACTGATTTCAGAATTGGGGATTTTCATCTCTGTTCTGTAATGGTTTGTTGCAGTAATTTGGGCCATTTTGCGAGCGAGAAATTTTGAACACATAATTTCAATCGGTGGAACTGTGGAAGTTCTGTCGTCTCTCGTTTCTCCTGCAATCGAACTACCAAAATCTGTATAAGACTGATTGTTACTCTGATTATATATATATATATATATATATATATATATATATATATATCTGTAAGCTAAGTGGCTTCCAGATTTGGAGTAGGAAGTTGCAACTATATTTGATGCTAAAACAATACAATGGTACATGATTGTTAAGTTGTCATTACCTTATTGGTTAGAATTTGGTAATGAGCCTTGAACAAGAAATGAACGAAAACTTAGGGCATGTTTGTCTACTTTGAACCTTACTTTTCTAAAACGTAAATTGGGACTTCCTTTCTAGAAAATTTATTTTCTTAGTAAAGAAAGTAGTACAACTACATTTCTCTGAAATGTTATTTTAAGTACCTTCTACTTCTTCTTAAGTTAACAAGAACAATATTGAATATGTTTCTATTCATTTCATCGTTGGAAGTTTGGTTCTTTGTCTTTGCGTGAGTTTTCGTCAATTGGTTGAGATTTGAGAATTGAGATAATGTGTTGCAGGATGTTCTACTTTTTCTTCGAGTCGAGGAACAGCAGGGCAGACCCTGTTGTTATATGGTTAACCGGAGGACCAGGGTGTAGCGGTGAACTGGCTTTGTTCTACGAAAATGGTCCTTTTCATATAAAAAGGAACATGTCTCTTGCGTGGAACGACTTTGGTTGGGATAAGGTACTTGGTATAATAATACTTGAGAACGTACTCCTGCAAGATGATGACTCATTTGAGTGCATGAATCTTAAAATCTAGTAGCTCATTTTTTGCTCTTGATCGGATAGAATTGTTGCTTGGAGTTGATGGAACTCGAATACTTGGATTTCTATTTTAAAATGTCAACTTTATCAAAAGAAGTAGCACAATGTCTTATGTCTTCCTAAAGAAAATTATCTCGGTGTTGGTTGTGAACTTAACTTTTATTCTGTTCAATGTAGGACCAGATTCTGGTTCCACTTCCAATTTCCTTTTTAATAGAATCATCGATATTAAATCCCATTTTCAACTTACTTCTTTTGAACTTCTAAATGTCAATTCTGATGTGATCCCTGAAAAGTTCCAATTTCAAATCCCGTAAATATCTCATTTATATAGTATTTTTTCTTGATAAAACCCCACAAAATTGTGCAAACGGGAAGGGAGGGAGGGGGGGGGGTGGTGTTAATGGAGTTGATTTTGTTAAATTCTTATGAAATGACTTGTTTTGTTATGTAATATTTGATTTAAAACTCCTATTAGAAATGAGTAATACTAAGAGTACATCCACTCTTACCTCTGTACGTACTCCTATGTGAGGTGTCAAAATTATGTGAAGAGACATAATAATATTGTCAGCATTCCGTTTCACGCCTCACGTGGGTATCAATATGGATGTAAAAGTCGAGGCACTTGTAACATTTTTCATTGAAAGTACTCTTGGGGTCTCCAATTTATCACGTAAATGCTTATTGACTGTCTCAATTCAAGGTTTCAAACATTATATATGTCGACCAACCGATCGGAACAGGTTTTAGCTATAGTTCTCAAACCGATGACATTCGGCACGGTGAAGATGGTATCAGCAATGATCTATTCGACTTCTTGCAGGTCTGTTCTATATCTTTGCATTTCTCCCAAATCTATGAAATTCATAGAATGAAATAACTAGTTAGTTTCAATCTTGGTGATAAGGACACTGTTCTGGTTGATTGGGAGGATGCTATGGCGGAAGAAAGGGCTAGAAACGAAAAATAAGAATAAGTTAAAATCTTATCCAGTATACAGCGCATAAAAAGCATGCAGTTAACTGGCTTAGTGGCTTATGTAGCACTTTGTATTGTACTGTTAGGCCTTTTTCAAGGAGCATCCACAGTATGTTAAGAATGATTTTTACATTACTGGAGAATCATATGCTGGCCATTATATTCCGGCTTTAGCAGCTCGAGTATATCGCGGAAACAAGAATAAAGAAGGACTCCATATTAACCTGAAGGTAAGTTTCAATTACGTTCTCTCAGTACTTTCAGATTTCAGTTCATTACAACCTGATTATGTGATTCATCATCACTCATGATTGATCAGGGATTTGCTATTGGGAATGGACTCACTAATCCAGAAATCCAATATAAAGCACATACAGATTATGCTTTGGACATGAAATTGATCACACAATCTGATTACAAAAGCATGAGCAATTCCGTTTCACAATGCGAACAGGCAATAAAGATTTGTGGTAGTTCCTAATTTCTACTGTACCCCTGATGTGATTCTTGATAATTGGCTTGATATCTGCTTTACTCTGAAAGAGTCTCAATCTCAGGCTCTGAGGGTGGAACCTCTTGCATTGGGGCATATATAGCCTGCAATAACATCTTCAATAAGATAGTCGAACTTGCTGGTAATAAAAATGTAAGCAAGCATATCACATAGTTCTAAACTTAGATCGAACTAAAAAGATTAACAAACACAGAAATACTTTGTCTAATGCGAAAAGCATTTTTTTGTCGCATTCATTTGCAGTATTACGATATCCGAAAGAAGTGTGAGGGTGAACTATGCTATGATTTCTCAAATGTGGAGAATTTCCTAAACCAAGAATCGGTTAAAGCCGTGCTTGGGGTTGGGAGTATAGATTTTGTTTCGTGTAGCTCTGCAGTACACGAGGCAATGATCATGGACTGGATGAGGAATCTTGAAGTTGGTATTCCTTCACTTCTAGAGAATGGAATTAAACTACTCGTATATGCGGGAGAGTATGATCTCATTTGCAACTGGCTCGGTAAGTTTCACTTATCAACGATTTTTTACTTTGCATAAAGGATTGACAATGCATGTTAGTATGTTTGAGAAACATCGCAAAAACATAACTAGCAATTTTGAAAATATAAAAACTGAAAATTAAAATGCAAAGAAAACGAGGACCTAGCCTTTAATCATTTTGGTAGCTCTAGTTTTTTGAATTCTTACAATATTTATTTTCTTCAATATGGACAGGAAATTCAAGATGGGTTCATGCCATGGAATGGTCTGGACAAAAAGAATTTGTAGCAGGCCCAACAATTCCATTTTCAGTCGATAGAGTGGAGGCTGGACTGCAGAAAGCCCATGGGCCTCTAACTTTCCTCAGGGTCCATAATTCTGGTCACATGGTTCCTATGGATCAGCCCAAAGCATCATTGGAAATGCTGAGAAGGTGGATGCACAACACGCTTCACATTACAGAGACTTGATCGATAATCTTGTTCATTATATAGCATATTTGTATCTTGTATACCAATTATAGGTTATGTTGTTTATAAGTTCTTTTCACATGGGTGACATTTCAATTTGGGCTTGCAGGGGATATTATACGTTGTTACTTTATTGGTTTTTTTTTTAGAGCATTTCCGATGGTTTGTAGATTCTGAAAATGTGGTTTCACATATCAAGAAAATGCTTATGTAGCACATTAAAAAATATAAAATATCTAGCATATCATCTACAACTAGTCGGTGTACTAAGCATTGTATGTTTGACTTTTTGCATTTAATTCTTTTTAGTCTCTTTCGTCTTCAACCAATAGTTGATAAATATATAAACCACTAATTCTTGAACCCATGCCCACCATTAGACACTTTCTCTTCATTTCTGCTATATTTGCCACAACAATAAGAATTCGCGTTATACCATTGGTGATGCTATTGGAGGATCTCCAATAACCATTGTCTATTTTCGCTTGTGTGACAATTAAATAGATAGATGTGCAATCCACGTGACAATAATGATTGAAAAATAGGCGTTCAATTCTATAAATCATCTCTAGTGGTTATGTTTAGACTCCACTTGATTAAGTTTAAAAATTGATCAACTCTAATTTTTTAAATGGTAAATTGGTGTTAATTACACGTGAGAAGGGGCATATAGTCTATAGACGTCCCTTTTCACATTATCTTAATTAGTCCATGCAATGTCAATCAGACATTGTCCTAGTCAACAATCATTAGAGAGTATTTTTTATAATTGGCATCTATTCCAGTTGATGTGTCAATCAATTTTAGAAACCTATATAACTATTGAAGATGCTCTTACTGTAGTATGTCAATTCTCTTGCCATAAAATTAGTTGGACTAATCGATGGCCTGTAAACAATCGAAGTGTGTAAGCATGAGTAAGTTTATATGAGCATTACATACCAGACAACTTAGCATGGGTACCATACTTTGATTTGGAACTCCAAATCCTCGCTCCGTTTTGAACTTCTAACAAAAGAAGTTATTTGCAATGTGACATCTTAACCTCTACAGATGTAAAATATAGTGTGTTAAATAGCGTAAAATTTGACTAAGCGACGAGATTAATTTTCAAATTTTTACAAACTTAAGTCGGTGAAAGGATAAGTTGCCCTAAGTAAAAATATAATAAAGCGTCAAACATGCAAAGCAGAAAAGTAAAATTTTGAGTTTAGGCATCGTTTAAGGAAGTTCAGAGCGAACTTTCTAGAACAAAAATAGAATGAGCTAATTAGACGTCAACAATTTGGAACTAGAACAAGAAAAATTGTTATTAGTTTATTTGTTTTTTCTAAACTACATAATCCATAAACCAAATAATAAAAGAATTTGAAAATAAATGTTAGATCACATTAGGAGCAACTCCAAGGATTTACCCACAAATTTGGACAAAAGTTTTTTTTTTTTTAATTCTGTCCAGCACTTTACCCAAAATCCGGGGTAAACTATTATTATTATTAATTTATTAATTTATTTCCTTTTTCCTTCTTGTTTGTAATTTTAAAAACAATGTTTACATATTCATGATGGCCGAGACAATTAAATGCACCCACCTTTTTTTTTATTGAGTACACCCTCTTCTCAACCTCTTCCCATTTGACCCTTCTTTTGTTACCATTTTCAGCAGTATTGTCGGAAATGGCAGCTTCTTCCTTTTTTTCCTAGGCATCCCCCTCCCCCGGAAAAAGGAAAAGAAAAAAAGAAGGGTAAACTTGGAATAATTTTATGGGCGGGTGTACTCAATAAGATTTACGGGTGCATTTAGTGTTAGAATTGTTGTGGAACTAGAGAGGCGATTGCAACTAAAGTAGAAATGAGATAAACGAGAAACACGAGATTTTTATGTGGAAAACCCCCAAATTAATTTGGGGTAAAAACTACGGGCAAACTGTAGAAGGATTTCACTATAGTAAAATGATTATCACCTTATTAGTGTATGTGTATTTATGAATATTTATGAGTTTTGATGTGAAATATGAGAGAGAATGAGTGGGATTGAGTGGTGGAGATTTATGTAGACAGTGGGTCCCAGAAAAATATGTGGATGTAATTGGTTTGACTTTTGATGTGAATGTGTTAAAATGTGTAAAAATTTGTTAAAAGTTGTAGAAGAACGGGGCATAACAATCTTTTTAATATAAGGAGAGCACAATTGACGATAACCTCTCTCTTATAACAGGAGAAAACACTCTTTCTTTGATAAAAGAAAGAATACGAAATACTAAGAGAAATCTCACAACTTATTTTCTCTCTAACTCTCCAAACTTCTCTCTCTTTATCTCCCAATTTTGGAATTACATAGGATTTGTAATCCAAGATTGGGATAACAAATAACTTGTAACTCTCAAGTTTGAACTACCTTCAAGAATGGGACTACATGGGAGTTGTAATCCAAAATTGGAATTACAACTATGGCACAAATCATGCATATATATAGACATAACATGGCGGTTCCAAGATTTCAAGCCACAATCTTTGACTTTTCTTTTCTTTTTTTTTTTTAAGTGGCTTTACCGCCTTCATTCTCCCACTTAAAATCACTTTTGTAGTAATCATTTTACCCTTTCTACGTTTGCCATATCCATGCTGCTTACGTCTCTGCTAGGCCAATAGAAGATCGACACCACGTAAATTTGTCATTGTTAACTGGCTTTGTCAATATATCTGCTAAGTTGTCTTTGGTATGGATTAATTTCTGAATATCCACACTTCCTTCTTCCACCGTTTCACGAACAAAGTGATATTGAACTCGTATATGCTTTGTCCTTAAGTGAAATGCTGGATTCTTTATCAGATGCAAAGCGCTCTGACTATCACAAAATAGAGTAATTTTCTCTTGTTTGTGTCCGAGCTCCTCCAATAACATTTGCAACCATATTGCCTCTTTGCTGGCTTGTGTAGCTGCTACGTATTCTGCCTCCGTCGTTGACGCAGCCACGATAAACTGCAGTTTCGAAACCCAACTCACTGCTCCTCCAACAAGAGTAAACACATAACCTGTGGTGGATTTGCTTTTGTCAAGATCACTTGCATAATCCGAATCAACATAGCCTCTGACAATAAAGTCTGATCTTCCATAACATAATGCAGCATTTGAGGTACCCTTGATATATCTCAAAATCCCATTTACAGTGTTCCAATGCTCTCTCCCAGGATTCGCCATGTATCGAATAACCGCTCCCACTGCTTGTGCAATGTTTGGTCTTATACAAACCATAGCGAATATTAAACTACCCATTACTGATGCATACGACACCCCGAGACATCTCCATCCTCTCCGCTTCACTGATCGGGCACATACTTGAGGATAACTTAAAATTAATAGGAAGAGGGGTAGAGATTGGCTTACAATTTTTCATATTGAAGCGTCGCAAGATTTTCTTCAAGTAATTCTTTTGAGAAAGCCAAATCTTCCTACTATTTCTATCTCTGTAAATTTGCATCCCTAGAATCTTGTTTGCTTGTCCCAAGTCATTCATTTCAAACTCCCTAGCCAATTGAGCATTCAATTCTATAACACGATTTTTGTTGGGGCCTGCTACCAACATGTCGTCAACATACAATAGTAGAATAATTATATCACCATCACCAAATCTCTTGTTATAGACACAAGGATCTGCATTCAATCTGTTGTATCCAAGGCTTGTGATGAAGGAATCAAATCTCTTGTACCAACATCTCGGCGCCTGTTTGAGACCGTACAGAGATTTGTTCAACTTACAAACCAAGTTCTCTTTTCCTTTTTCTTAAAAACCATTTGGTTGGAGCATACAAATTTCTTCTTCAAGTTCGTCATGAAGAAATGCAATTTTAATATCCAATTTCTCTAAGTACAAGTCAAATGTAGCACATATCGCCAGGACCACTCGAACTATTGTCAATCTAACAACAGGAGAAAATATGTCATTGAAATCAATACCTTCTTTCTGAGCAAATCCTTTAACCACCAATCTAGCATGATAGCGCTCCACTTGATCGTTTCCATCTCGTTTGATCTTATAGACACATTTGTTTCCAATGGCTTTCCTTCCATGTGGCAATGGAACAAGATCTCAAGTTTTATTTTTATGAAGAGTTTCGATTTCTTCTTGCATTGCTGTCATCCACAGAGAAACATCCTGACTCTTTATAGCCTTAATGAAAGTTGATGGCTCCCCATCCTCTGTTAGTAGACAATACGCAACATTACCCTCCATAATATAATCTGAGTGCCAAGAAGGTCTTTTTCTCTCCTGATTTGATCGTCTAGCTTGTGGAGTCCCAAACTCAGCTTGTTCTTGTTCTTCGTGCTATGATGTTGCTTTAGAAAAATCTAGAACTTCTTGTTCTTGTTGGTCTTCAATTTGAACAACAGTAGTCTTTGGTTTCTTCTCAGAAGTGCTATCATCGCTTTTTACCTTATCTTCTGCAAATACAACGTCTCTACTTATTATTACCTTGTGGGCAGTGGGATCCCACAGGCGATACCCCTTAATACCATCAGCATACCCTAAGAAAATGCATCTTCTTGATTTCGAATCCAATTTCGATGTTTCTTGGGCGTTGTACATAGCATATACAGGACTTCCAAATGTATGTAAGCAAGAATAATCAGCTGGCTTACCCGTCTACATCTCCATTGGAGTCTTCAGATCAATTGCGCTTGATGGTGACAGATTGATCACATAATCGGCGATCTTGACTGCTTCAGCCCAAAATGATTTGGCCAATCCTACAGTTCTTAACATCGCTCTTGTCCTTTCTAACAAGGATTTGTTAATCCGCTCTGCTACTCCATTTTGTTGTGAAGTGTGTGCCACCATAAATTGTCTTTCGATACCTTCTTGTTTACAGAAGTTATCAAATTCATCATCAGTATATTCTTCTCCATTATCTGTCCTCAAACACTTGATCTTTTTCTCAGATTCAAGTTCAACTCGTTCTTTGAAAATTTTGAAAACTTCAAACACATTTGACTTCTTTTTAATTGGATACACCCAACATCTCCTGGAGTAATCATCAATAAATGATACAAAGTATCTGGCACCTCCTAGGGATAGAACCAGTGCTTGCCAAACATCAAAATGAACCAATTCAAGGATAGCTTTACTTCTAGTAGCTGAACTGCTGAACTTCAATCTGTACTGCTTACTAGTAACACAATGTTCACAAATGGTAAAGACACCTTTTTGAGCCCTGGAAGAAGCTTTCTTTTTGAGAGAATATTCAAACCTAAATCAGACATGTGGCCAAGCTTGCGATGCCACATCATCATCACGTCTTCTCCCGAATTCACCGTCACAGTTGACGCTTCTCCTTCTTGTTGTGCTTCACCTTTAAGCATGTACAGATTTGCTGCTATCTTTTCTACTTTCATCACCACAAGCACGCCTTTAATGATTTTCATGATCCCACCTGGAACATGGAAACTGCACCCAATACTATTTAATTGTCCTAATGACAATAGATTTTTCTTTAGGCTTTTCACATGTCGTACTTCCTGGATGGTGCGAACTATACCATCATACATCGTCAATTTGATAGTACTAATACTAGCAATCTCCAAGGCATGATCGTCTCCCATAAATACAGATCCTCCTGAGATATGTTCATATTGGTGGAACCATTCTCTCCTAGGGGTCATATGCCATGTAGTTCCTGAATCCATAAGCCACACGTCGACGAACCTTCTTCTACCTTCAACAACTGTTGTTGCTTCGCTGTATAATATTTCGCCTTCATCCGAAGTACTTGCTACACAACCCTGAGCTTTTGATGTCTCAGGGCCTTTACCTTTGGTTTCTTCACTTTTCTTGAGATACCAACACTCCTTGTAGTGTCATTTCCTGCCACAGTGATGACACTTGACATTTTTCTTACTTCTTGACTTTGATCTACTTTGATTTTGACTCCCACTAGGGCCATGTTTCGTTGATCTACCTCTCGTCATCATTAAAGCTTCAGCCTGTTGTGAGTTCCCTAACCTATCTTCTTTACTTTTGCGCCGACTTTCTTCGTCAAGAACTGCAGCTGCAATATCATCAAAGACTAGTCTCTCCAAATTATTGGTTAAGTTGATGATGAGTTGATCATACGAATCAGGTAGATTCTGAAGTAGAATTTCAGCACGTTCACTCGTCTTTATATTATGCCCCATTGTTGAAAGCTGTGAAAGTAGAGTATTCAGGGTGTTGATGTGGTCTTTCACCGAAGTTGACTCCATCATCCGAAGGGTGTATAACCTTCTCTTCAAGAAGATCCTGTTGTGTAGTGATTTGGCCCCATACAGTTTTGTGAGAGTATCCCAAATCTCTTTGTCCATCTTTTTCTCCACCACACTTGACAATACTCCGTCGGCTAGTGCTAGATATAGATTAGCAATAGCATTTCCATCCATCTCGCTCCATTTATTGTCATTAGTGAGCTCCTTGGGCCTTTCTCCAATTGCCGCCAAGCAGTTATCTTTTCTCAATACCGCTTTTATTTTCGTTTTCCACAATGAGAAATTATTCCCATTGAACTTCTCTATTTTGTACTCTGTCGCCATCTTTATAGATATCTCATTCCCACTAACTGGATCTGATTGTAATAAGATAACGGGGCTCTGATACCACTTGTTAGAATTGTTGTGGAACTAGAGAGACAATTGCAACTAAAGTAGAAATGAGATAAACGAGAAACACGAGATTTTTACATGGAAAACCCCCAAATTAATTTGGGGTAAAAACCACGGCAAATTATAAAAGAATTTCACTATAGCAAAAAGATTACAACAATCTCTCTAATATAAGGAGAACACAATTGACAATAGCCTCTATCTTATAATAGGAGAATACACTCCTTCTTTGATAAAGGAAAGAACACGAAATACTAGGAGAAATCTCACGACTTATTTTCTCTCTAGCTCTCCAAACTTATCTCTCTTTATCTCCAAATTTTGGAATTACACAGGATTTGTAATCCAAGATTGGGATTACAAATAACTTGTAACTCTCAAATTGGGACTACCTTCAAGAATGGGACTACATGGGAGTTGTAATCCAAAATTGGAATTACAACTATGGCACAAATCATGCATATATATAGACATAACATGGTGACTTCAAGATTTCAAGCCACAATCTTTGACTTTTCTTTTCCTTTTTTTTAAAGTAGCTTTACCGCCTTCATTTATCCTTGCGGCCGTGCCCATTCATGATCCATTTAATTGTGTAATTTAATTTTAATTAACAGTTAAAAAGTTGAATATACTTTCGTTAAAAAAAGTTGAATATACTTAATTAAAAATATTTGATAGTAACAATAGTAGCAGTAGTAATTCTATTTTTGCTAAGATCGAAATGTTTGCATAGTTTTTATCAATTAGGCTTTTCTTTTTCTTTATTTTTACAATTAATTGAAGGCATGTTAGGATGAATTTTTTAATACATTTTTATATATTCTTTCTAAATTTAAATTTGCTCAAATCAATCACATTCATATATCTCGTAGGACCTATATGTAACAAATATCACCAATGAAGTAATCAACTCCACTCTTTTTCTCTCATCTTTCACATAAAAATACATAAAAATTCATATAAATTTCAATCCTATGAGCATTTCTTTTTTTTGGGGGGACGGGGGACGGGGACCCAAATTTTAGGTTTTATCCCTTCTCCTATAATACCAAATAGCCACAAGAGTTAAAAACCCACATTTTGATACTTTTGGGGTATAAAAAGCTAAATGAGGGGTTAAATTTGCCCATTATTTAGCTTTTTCCATTCATATTTTCCCATTTCCGTTTTTCCACTACATTCTATTAGGGATGGCAAACAAGTCGAGTCGAGCCGAGCGAGCTCGGCTTGTAAAAAACGAGCTCGGGTTCGGCTCGTTGCCTAGCTCGGGTCGACTCGGCTCGGCTCATGATCCAATTCTTGAGCTCTAGTTCGGCTCGGCTCGGTTCGTCCGGCTCACGAGTCGAACCCGAGTCGTCCAAGAACAGCTTGGCTTGGTTTTTACAATTTCAAATGTTCAATTACTTAAGTAAACTTTTTTTGAATAATTACTCAAGTAACTTAAATTAATTAGCATGACTTGTCCATATTGGTTAAAAGTAGACACTGATTAATTAAAAGTGAACGCGACAAAACTAGAAAAAGTCGAAATGAAAATATTTTTTCAATTAAAAAATTTAAAATTTCAGCGCATTAAAATTTGACGAGCTCACGAGCCGGTCCACGAACTTTACGAGCCAACCCGAACTATCCATTTTCCAATTTTTCGGCTCGGTCTAACTCCAAGTCCGTGTTTTGACGAGTCGAATCCGAACTTTTGACCAGTAGAATACACGAACTCACGAATTGTCCAACTCGTTTGCCATCCCTACATTTTACCCCCAATACTAGAAATACTCTAACATGGGCTAAATGCACTTTTTTAACCAAAAAAAAAAAAATAATTCCTAAATTTTTGTGAAAATATAAGTATCTCTAAATAGTATTTTTTAATGATTAACTAGTTAATGCATTAGGATTTAATTCCAACATTTATTCGGGTATGTTTCATATTGAAAAAATAGATTTTAAATGTGGTGTTGAGAAATAAGGAAGTATTATGTGCTTAGTTCCCAACTTTTACCGTCATTTGAATTTTTGCTCCCAACCCCTTTTTTTTGTGGGATAAGCGGGCTCCCAACCTTTTAAATGTAAGTGTTGCTAGTCTAAAATTTACTATTCCATCTATTTGGCCATTATTCAGAATTTAATAATAGAAAAGCATTTTAGTAATTTAACATCTATTTTACCCATCTTCTTAATAAATAAATATGAAATCCTTTTCGGCAATTTTAACTCTCATCTGAAAATTGCACTCAAGTACTTCCTTGGGAAATATTCCATTGCCATCGATGGTGCTGTAACTACAGCAACATCGATGGCATTTTGGGGGTCGATTCGACCTCCGTTTTGAAATCCGGGATCAGATCTGGAATCAGCACGACGATGGTGAGTTCCATGAATTTTACCCCAAAATGCCATCGATGGTGCCATAACTACGGCACCATCGATGGTACCTTATCATTCTTGGTACTTCCTTTATCAAATTGCCACACCAAACCCAAACACTAATAATAAATTGACAAAGAAAGGGACTTGTGTACAATTTTCATATTTCAATTACCAAAGATAGACCTTTATCTTTATTTACTCCATAAAATGTGTAAAATAAATGTCAAATTACCAAAATATCTGTATTTTATTAAATAAACAAATTGGAAAAAATTGACTTATGATCAAATATAGGAGTGGGGAAAAAAACCGGAACCGAACGGGTAGAACCGAAACCGAACCGAAAGAACCGGAACCGAACGGTTCTTTAAAAAAAATTAGGAACCGGAACCGGAATGAGAACCTAACGGATCCTTTTAAAAACCCGAACCGGAACCGGAATAGGA
Organism: Jasminum sambac; assembly: GCA_018223645.1. Taxonomy (NCBI): domain Eukaryota; kingdom Viridiplantae; phylum Streptophyta; class Magnoliopsida; order Lamiales; family Oleaceae; genus Jasminum; species Jasminum sambac. The sequence continues at coordinate 28,476,131 of CP073645.1, read as the reverse complement.
TAAGAAATAGCATTATATCTTCTATTTGATTGCCAACTTTTGTGAATTTTGTTAGTAAATTTAAAATTTGATGCTAATTCTAGTAAAATTCTAGTAAATTTTGGTGCTATTTCTAGTAAAATTCTAATAGAATTCTCATAGAATTCTTTTAACAAATGGCGGACTCCTAAAAGGCAAAGAAGAATAAAGCTTTGCCGCCTTGCAAAGAAGAAATTTCTTCTGATGGCAAACACCGCCTTGCATGTTGCTTTTTTTTTATTGTTATATTATGTTGGAATCAAAATTTTTATTTTTTTCTTGTGCTTTTCGAGTAATAAAAAATACATCGTAAAATAACCGGAACCGAACGGGTAGAACCGGAACCGGAAGGAACCGGAACCGGACGGGTACTTCATTTGAAAAGAACCGAACGGATCCATTTTTCAAGGAACCGGAATGTACGGTTCGGTTCCGGGTAGTTCACTACCCGGAACCGTACCCGGAACGCCCACCCCTAATCAAATAGATGGAATGATGAATTTTGTAACAACACCTTTATTTTAAAGGTTTGGGGGGTCCACTCATTTGTTAAAAAGTTGGGACTAAAATATAAATGAGTGTAAAAATTAGAAAGTAAACGTCAAATTTACCTAAGTTTAAGTTGTATATCAAACAAATGGCAGTTATTCATTTATATATCTAGTGTTTTTTTTACACTAGTGTTGCCCGTGTGCTATGCACGGAGACGATTAAGATGGTAAATTTATAGAAAACAATATTATGAAATGAAAAAATGCATTTATAAATACACAACAAAAATAATGAAACATATGCATATTAAAATCTATTTTAATAATGTTTTACAAATTTTGATCATAACTATAATCTTATAGAAAAAAGTTGTCATGTCAATTATCGTTTTAGCACTTAACTAATTTTATTATTTTTTTAATGATATTTTATCATTGTTTTATGACTTAACTAATTGAAAAGATTGTGATCTTGGGAAAGGTAAAAATAAAAAAATAAAAAAAATTATAATTTCGATTTTTAATATAAATTTATTCTTTTTTCTATGTATAATATAAATTTATTTTTAATATGTTGAACATTTAATTTACATAATTAGTTAGAACAAAAAAACACTTATTAGGAAAGAAATGCTACCTTAAAATGAAAGAAAAATCATTCTCTAAAAAAAATAATAATAAATAATAATTTTTGGACATGAGAATATGTCTCACGCATTTGTCTTATAAAAAGTAAAAGGTAAAAGATCATCAATAGTAAAATTGAGTTTAAATGGAAATCAATAAAAAAATAAAAGAAATTAGTTAGGGAAAACGATTTCCCATAAATTTAGGGAAACATGTTCTTATTTCCCACAACTAACTTGGTTCATGGAACCGTTTAAGAAAAGAGTGGGATTCAATTAAGAAAAATAGAACAAAAACTATTTCATTTAGGCGGGAAAATACAGTATTAATTATGCCAGCAACTCCTTCTTTTCTATATATAAAGATTTTGTATACCTAAATTTAATATATATATATATATATATAAGTGTGTTGTGATCTAGGTATTACACTCATTTGCAAATCTCAACCAATTGATAGCCAAATTAGAAAAATTAGAAAAAATAGGAAAAGATGTCCTTAAATATTGGAATAAGGACAAGATCTATTGCGAATTAAAGATTAAGAATCCAGATAAGATTATTAAGACTAAGAATATAGAAGCAACCAACCAAGATAGAGAAGACTTCCAAATGCATATTTCAAAACTTTTAAAATTAGGAGTTATTAGAAGATCGGATAGTCCCCATAGATCTACCGCCTTTATAGTGAGAAATCACAAAGAAATTGTTAGAGGAAAGAGTAGGATGGTAATCAATTATAAAAGACTGAATGATAACACTATAGATGATTCCTATAATATCCCTGATAAAACAGTACTACTAAATAAGATTCAGAACAATAAGATTTTTAGCAAATTTGATTTAAAATCAGGATTTTGGCAAATTAAGATGCACCCAGACAGTATTATATGGACAACATTCACCTGCCCAGAAGGACATTTTGAATGGTTAGTTATGCCATTTGCCCTCAAGAATGCTCCCAGCATTTTTCAAAGAAACATGGATTCTATTTTTAACAAACATAGTTCCTTCACAGCAGTTTATGTAGATGATATTTTAGTATTTAGCAAAAATAGTAGAGAACATAAAGGTCATTTACAGATCGTATTCTCAGAATTTATAAACCATGGATTAATTATTAGCAAAAAGAAGCTATAGCTTTTTAAGACGTATATAGAATTTCTTGGAGTAAATATTGGAGGTGGTAAAATAAAACTACAACCTCATATTGCAAAAAAAACCCTTGATTTTCCCGATAAAATAGAAGATTTGAAAGAACTTCAAAGATTTTTAGGATTAGTAAATTATGCCAAACCATTCTTGAAAAATTTGGGTAAAATTGTTGGACCGTTATACTCTAAGACTTCCCCTACAGGTAGAGATTTTTTAACTCTGAGGATGTTAAATTAATACAGACTGTTAAGAACCTTATTAAGACTTTACCAGAATTATCTATGCCATTAGATACAGACTATCTTATTATAAAAACAGACGGATGTTTATTAGGATGGGGAGCCGTACTCCTTTGCAAACCCCATAAATATGCAGATAAATCTATAGAAAGAATATGTAGTTATAATACTGGAACCTTCAAAGAAAAATGAATAAAAAGTTCAATAGATGTAGAACTCTTAGCAATCAGCTATGCATTAGAGTCTTTTGAGTTATATATTATTTCTAAAAAAGAAATCACGCTTAGAACCGATTGTGAAGTAATTGTAAAATTTTACGATAAAGTTACATCAGAGGGAAAGAGATCCAGTAGACGTAGATGGTTAGTTTTTCAAGATAGACTTATCAATACTGGAATTACTATTCACATAGAACATATAAAAAGACAAAGACAATACAGCCACAAACGTCCTAGTAGACTTCTACATCAGGAATTACAATGACAGACTAGCCAAGCTCGAGTAATAGCAATAAGAAACAAAAAGATCCTATTTTGCAAATAGACGAAAGCCCAGAAGCCGAAGATCCAGATAAGACCATTCCTCTAAACTTTAATCTCATAATGGATTTAAGTGAAAAAAGAATGCTTTTAATTAAAGCAAATGAGAATTATATAGACTGGAACGAGACATTGTACAAAAGAATCGAAGACTCTTTCTATGTTATTCAGACTAAAGAACAATTGAGAAGAAATCTGAAATTTTATAACAAGAATTTGGAACTTATAGATCTAATTAACAAAGTTTTACAAAGAAATATGATTACTAGTTCCGAATTAAAATATATCTTTGTTACACCAAGAGTTAGAACTATTCTTTCTTAAATCAGACATGACTGGCAAAAGAAAAGACTCTGAAGAAGAATCAAAAGAACCAAAGACTGTGGATACTACTTTAAGTAGTATTGAAGACGAAAGACTTCCACAAAGGTTCAGATGTAGTCTAGAAAAGACTAGATACAAATTTCAGAACTAGATGCTCAAAAGACAGACCACATTAAAACAGCTCTAAGACTCGTAGAACAAGACCTTCTGTATAGGCAAGACAGTGTACCAGAACTCAAAAGAGCAATACACAATTATACTCGAGAACTAGACTTTTTTAACAAAAAGATTACTATGATTGGAGATGTTCTCGAAAAAGACGAGTTAAGCTTAGACGAGTATATTTGGATATTCTCAGATAACTATAGAGGAAGCCTCAACCTCTTCAGGTAAAAATAAAGACGAAAATATTGAAAAGGTATAGGATAATATTGTTCCTTTTACCCTTACAGGAAAGGTGAGTAAAAAGACTAGATTATCATCTTTATGGCATACTACTCATGATATTATTCCATTTCCCAATAATGCATCTATTATAAAACAATTATTAGATAGAAAATATTTTTTAGAAAATGCTGTTGTTACTATTAAAATGCAAATCCATGAGTTATTAACAAGAGAAGAAAATATTTTACAAGAAGAACAAGCTTTGTCAGAATAAGAAGTTGACTTAACTACTAGACTTCAATTAGAATTTTATGAACCAAGATTAAGATTAGAAAATGAAGCTAGACAATATATTAAGATGATTAAACATATTTCTTTCTGCTTAAAAATAAATTGCATTAGTAATACAGAATTAACTGCAATCTGTTATTCTTTACCTAATCTTCGTTTTATTTAATTAGGTTTAAAGATGAAACCTCCTACAACAGCCGTTTCTTCCAGCAATAATTTTGCTACAAAAGCATTGCAAGCAGGCCCGTCAAATCAACAAGAACGTATGAGATTTGGATCCATAGAACTCCTGGTTTTTCCCTCCATCAGTAAACAAGTTTTTAGACCAAATACCAGCATATTGCTCAGCAAAATTTAAAATGCCTTTTAGACAATCTATGGATTGCCTACAACGAAGATCCAATAGATCAAAGGTATTTTCTCGCATGTATGAATGCCTTATCAGAACATTTCAGTCAAGATAAAAAACTATTTAAATTTTACGCCGTGCTCAGAGCAAGAAAAACGAGATTCTTTCACACATGGCTCGAAGTAGCTGATGCTATTAGGGATACCCCTGATCCCATGTATAAAGGTTTTAATGACTATCAAGAAGGACTTTCCATCGCTAGACTTAACCTTGGTACAAAGTTTTATATTTCCCCTTCGTTAAGAAATTATGTTGAAGAACTTATAGCCTTTTCAGTAGCTCGAGACACATACCGAATTATCTTTTGTGATCACTACGAGAACTCCCAAAATACTTTCAAGATCTTAACCGAAAACAATCAGCGACTCCAATTTGAAAACACCCAGTTAGAAAAGACCCATTATGCTCTACGCAAACAAGTCGCTCAGCTAGAAAAATAGATCTTTGAGGTTAAACTCTCTCAGATCATGGGTAAACCTCCAACCCAATCTAATATGGAGACGGGTGGACATTCCCCACTGAATCCCTCAAAGGAAACTGTTGATCCCAAGATTTCAACAGCTAGTCCAACTCTACCGGTAGTTGGTAAAGACTCATCAAATCCGGAGATGGCTTTGAGTTTGCCAAAAACTCATCAGACTCAAGGAACTGGTGATTTCCCTACTTCACATGCCTAACAGGACTATAAATCTCGAACACTGGGATACTTTGGGCCAGCGTAGTGGAAAATTTGATTATTATGTAAAATATACACCTACCAATTTCATACCTGACAAAACAAACCTTCCCTTAAAAGGAGTCCAAATAAATAAATCAATCCAATAAGCTCCTAAAGCACCTATTACTCCTGAAAAGCCCATGTCAAAAGCAGATGGAAAAAGACCTATAAACGAAACCCAATTTCAAGAAAGTCAAGACCCATATGCAGATACACTATCTCCTACAGAATTGTTGGCCCAATTAAAACAGTTACAAGATAAGCCCATTTTACCAGATTTTTCAGCTCTTATCCAAGAACAAGTTCAAAAAGCCTTTAAACAGTTTATTAATGATCTACTATCGAATTCAGAAAAAACAAAAGATATTCCTATTGATCATGATAAAACCAATTCCCATGAGGTTGCTATGAACACATCAGATGATGACAGTACTACACATACACCTCAGTCCGATGAAGGATCTTTAGGACATTATTCAGAAGACTCAATAATGCGACACGATTTAGACACAATCGACTAAAAGATAAAAAAATGAATGACCTCAACCCGACGTCAAGATGATATCATCACCAGCGCAAGCACTGACCTAAGCATGACATCAGCCGTGATGACAGCCTTACGTCAAAATCACGTCAGCCATGACATCAGCTTGATGTACTGATGATGTCAACAACGTGCGAAAAACTGTAGCAGATAGACCACTGTTTATCAACAGTAAAAACACTGTGCACTTTTGAAAAATTGGATGGTTACTATACACTTTAAGGCTTTTGAGGAAAAACAAGACAAGCATAGTAAAGATTCCCTGCATTATTATTTCCAATAACCAACCTTTACGAGACGCGTGTAAAGCCAATATAATTATTGAAGATCTGCAAGCTCCTCGAATTGCCTATATAAGGAAGCATTCAGTTTCAACACAAGAAGAAGGATAAGAAGAGAAGAGAAGAGAACGAAAAACAACGAAGATAACCAAAACAAAAAGAATGAAGTTCATGTATTGAACAACATTCAAAATAGCCTTCCCTATACAGATCAATTTCAATCCAAATTTTGTAATTAGTTAGTGTTTGGGATTCTCGAAAGGGAAATCCTTTGTTTTCTTCTATTCTCTATGGAATAATCCCCAATTTTGTACTGTAAGTTTGTTTTGTACATTCTATGTTTTGTATCTATGATTCCTTTAAACCATGTTAAAGGAACACTTCTAATAAATAAATTCTGATTTTCATATTATTTTGATTTTTATAAAAATCATTTTCCTACAAAGTTACTTCATACCGAGTATAGTATAAAAGCATTATTTAACCTACAGTTTGAAAACCGTCAAAACTGTATTTATATCATTAAAGCCCAAGTGTGAGTCCCGTTGAAGGCCAGGAGAGCCGTGTGAATGGCAATGGAAGGGGTCGCATATTAGTTGGTGTAAGTATTTTTACTCAAGGAGTGCCACGAGTGCCTTGGTAAAAGGTGGGTTAGATACAAGTTACTATATCTCGGATGGTAAACTTTGTATAAAAGTTTTCAAAGAAGAATACGTAATCAATACGTATTTTAACTTCTAAAAATTAATTTTTATTTCGAAAAAATGTTTGAAAACTTTAAGCCAAGCGTGACACAAACCTCGTCATACGTAAATACGTATTTAGGTTTTAAAAAAAAAGGAAAAGAAGTTTCGGGGATGAAAATATATAGAGATAGAAAAACTTACAAAGGAGAGTACTGAGTAGGTACATACAAGAATTGACGACAACAAGCTATTCCAACTGTTGAAGCGCAACAAAACCGAACAAAGACTAGCAGATCTCGAAGAACTCATCACAAAGATTCAAAAGCTTAGACATCCAACCACAACTACTACATCCACATCCACATCAGGTAACTCCCCTCCAAATTGGTATCAAAACAGAACAAAATAATTTGTTGGAAAAATTAGCCTCATTTCAGGTAGAATTAGAAAAACAAAAAAGACAGGAAGGCAGCGGAATACGTAATCAATACGTATTTTAACTTCTAAAACTTAATTTTTATTTTGAAAAAATATTTGACATCCAACCACAACTACTACATCCACATCCACATCAGGTAACTCCCCTCCAAATTTACCGTCAAAGCTTTTGAATCTTTGTGATGAGTTCTTCGAGATCTGCTAGTCTTTGTTCGGTTCTGTTGCGCTTCAGCAGTTGGAATAGCTTGTTGTCATCAATACTTGTATGTACCTACTCAGTACTCTCCTTTGTAAGTTTTTCTATCTCTATTTTCATCCCCGGAACTTCTTTTCTTTTCTTTTTTTAAACCTAAATACGTATTTCTACGTATTTACGTATGACGAGGTTTTGTCATTACGCTTGGCTTAAAATTTTTTCAAACATTTTTTCAAAATAAAAATTAAGTTTTAGAAGTTAAAATACGCATTGATTACGTATTCTTCTGTTAAAACTTTTATACAAAGTTTATCATCTGAGATATAGTAACTTGTATCTAACCCACCTTTTACCAAGGCACCCGTGACACTCCTTGAGTAAAAATACTTACATCAACTAATATACGACCCCTTCCACTGCCCTTCACACGGCTCTCCTGGCCTTCAACAGGACTTACACTTGGGTCTTTATGATGTAAATACAATTTTGACGGTTTTCAAACTATAGGTTAAATAATGCTTTTATACTATACTCAGTATGAAGTAACTTTGTAGGAAAATGATTTTTATAAAAATAAAAATAATATGAAAATCGAATTTATTTATAAGAAGTGTTCCTTTAACATGGTTTAAAGGAATCATAGCTAGATACAAAACATAGAATGTACAAAACAAACTTACTATACAAAATTGGGGATTATTCCATAGAAAATAGAAGAAAATAAAAGATTTCCCTTTCGGGAATCCCAAACACTAAATAATTACAAAATTTGGATTGAAATTGATCTGTATAGGGAAGGCTATTTTGAATGTTGTTCAACACATGAACTTCATTCTTTTTGTTTTGGTTATCTTCGTTGTTTTTCGTTCTCCTCTCTTCTCTTCTTATACTTCTTCTTGTGTTGAAACTGAATGCTTTCTTATATAGGAAATTCGAGGAGCTTGCAGATCTTCAATAATTATATCGGCTTTACACGCGTCTCGTAAAGGCTGGTTATTGGAAATAATAATGTAGGAAATCTTTACTATCCTTGTCTTGTTTTTCCTCAAAAGTCTTAAAGTGCACAGTAACCATCCGATTTTTCAAAAGTGCACAGTGTTTTTACTGTTGATGAACAGTGATCTGTCTGCTACAATTGTGATAAAGTGATATATATATATATATATATATATATATGTTGGAAATTATTGTATAGCCGGAACAATTTTAAAGTTTAAAATTTCCAATTATCAGATTTGATCTGATATAGCGGAAGCGATTTTGTAAAATTTCTCAAATTTTCACAAATCAAAGAACGACCATATGAATATAAATCATGAATAGATCTAAATTAATAGATCTAATGGGAATTAGTGAACTAACCTTTAGAATTAACCTTACACGAATTGGATTTGACAGAAGTTACCAAATTGGATCTAATAGAAGCCACAGCCTTCCGGTACAATCCTCTCAATTGACGGCAGTGTGTGGGCACTCCAAATACAGATCTAGAATTCCTAATTCTTTCTCTACATTATTTTCAACTCATGAAAACGTAGAGTTGACTTACTGGTTTGGGTGGAATCCTACACTATTATTGAGCTTACTCAACTCAATATTAGGAGAGAAAAATTCGTTAGATCTGTCTCACAGAAGAAACGAATTCTCTACAACTGTAAAAGTGTTGTGTTGTCTTGTCTTGTCTCTTGTCTAACAAAAGATCTCCTATTTATAGTTGTAGGATATGCCTAATCCCATTAGGATCCAACCTTTAGCGTCTTCTGGAATGAAGAGTTAAATCCTATTATAACTCAACTTTCAGTTAAATAATATCTATTAAATATTCTCAATATTTGTAGATATTATTAACTCTTATAATTATCCCATAATTAGAATAAATATAATTAATATCCCATATTCAATTATATTTACCATTAAGCCATTAATAAATATGGAAACTATTTCCCATATTTTATTAGGATTTATTAAACTGCATTTCAAGTCCGTCACTAATTAGAAAGGCGTACCGGGGACCATGGACCTATAATTAGGAGCTTCAATAAATTGGAAAAATAATTAAACTCTTTAATTAATTTTTCCAACTTATTAATTCCATTATTACTCCACTAAAAATATGAAATTGCACTCTCCTTAATTATAGAATATCTTACTCTACGTATTTGAGCAGTCCATTGATATAATCACTGCATATGAATTAATCCTCCATAGACAATTCGTAATTGACCAAGGAATTTTCCGTTTACCTTCTCAATTACTTCTTATCCTCATTTACCATTAATTCACTAGTGAGTGGTACTAATTATAAATTAGTTGGGCCCAACACTCAGTTCCAGAATTGATAAATGAGGGAATCGTCTCTCTACTTCCCGGAGGCAGGAATAGATTCCATATCTGTGAATTATATTCCCAGCCACTCATTTCAAATGCGAATCTAAAATGCCAGTGTTGTGAATGCTCGATTGCAAACGTAAACCAGCAAATTAAGAAACACATTGAAATAAACAGGAGTCTATATTCACCCCAGGATTAAGATCTATCCATATATGATCATCTTTATTATTTAATTTGAATTTCACAAAGATAACAGAATTTAATGTGAAATAGCAAATTAAATCGGTCCACGTCCTATATAATCTCATTATATATAAATGCCATCATCTAAATGTCTCCACATCGACGGTCCGGATAAGACGGTCACATTCACAATGTTCATGGGCCGCATTAGTGATGCTTTACTTTAAAGATCCCATACTTTAATTAATTTCATCACGGACTTATTTTAAATTTATTATCTACAATCCCAATCCTCTTGTATATAACTCTTATATACTAAGATTGTGATTACATCTAATAAACTATGGATTTTATTCTATGATATCCACGACAATAAAATCGCATGCAATATGCTAATATGTTAGAAAATAAATATCGCATTTATTAATTTCTAAAATAAAATAAAATTATAATGCTTTAAGGGCACTATCCCCAATAATATATATATAAATAAGTGATTTGTGATCTAGGTATTACACTCATTTGCAAATCTCAAATAACGGACAAATCTTTCAATGATCTCTTTCTGATAAGAGAGTTTAAAGTGCCTTTCTTGACTAAATTCTTCCTTGTTAAAAGAGAGATTATGTGGTCAAAAAAAAAAAAAAAAAAGAGAGAGAGATTATCTATATATTATATAAAATAGAGTTTTATTGGAAGTTATCAATTAAGAATTAGTTATAAGGTAGTTGGTGTGGTGGAATTGTATGGTAAGTGTGCTGGTAGTTATTGGTGTTACGAAATTGCTGGCTATTTTTATTTGTTATTTATTAGTAAGTGAACAATTGATAAGTGTCAATTTCTTATTGTATGCAATTAATTATTACACATCTATATATTATATATTTTAAGGTTATTTTAAGGAAAAACTATTTTGTCTTGTCACCTACATTTAACTACGAGCAAACTTTGAGCATTCAAGATTCATTTGTCGAGCTTTCTCATTTTGTTATTTTCATATATCTATTGTGAAGGAGAAATATGGATATTGGTACTAAACCAAGAAAATGAATTCAGAACAAGATACATACTGAGGGCCAGTCATGTAGTTACGTTTGGGTCTCAGTGAACTTCTAAGAATTTCCAAAAATGGGCCCCTTTTATTTTTTCTTAAAGCTCATATAAAGAGAGTACACACTGAGACTCAACTAGAGCGATTAAAAATTAGTCAAATGTATAGTCATAAGGCAACAAAGAATATAAAAAATTTAGTCGAGTTTAACGCAATGTAAAAAGAAAAAGCTCAACTGAGCCAACATAAATAAGTAAATAACCCATAGATCTAAAATAAATAAATAAATATTGATAAAAAAGGGGGCCTAAATTTCTTTTTAAAAGGGCATATAAATTTGGATTCAAGACTTGAATTTATTCATTGTTTTACTAAAAAATAGGCCCTCAGGGTTTGCAATAAATTTAAATTTGGACCCTTTAATTGAAAAAAACATAATACATAGTTGAATCCCGGGGTATACTTGATTAAAATGGGCCCTTGGATGGTGGGCTTGAGTCGGACTCACGGACTCAAAGGAGAACCATCCTGGATACATGCACGTGAGCATGTATCGTCATCTTCTGAGGTATAAAATTATGATTTTTATGAATTTGTAAATCATATTAATGGTTGGATTAAGTTTCAACTTTTTGTTTTCTAATTAATGAGAATTTTTGTTTATTTTCTACAAAAACAATACTATTGAAGCACAATATATCTGAAAAAAAAAAAACACCATAGTTTTTATAAACTTATGGATTTTCACAATTAATTAGATGTGTAATAAATTTTCACAAAAGGTAGAAAATGATAAACTAAGAGTGAGTTGCCTATTATTTCTAATCTTCACTTTTGATTTCTTTTTATACCAGGGTTCTAATTAAATCAACTTCTTTACATTGCTTCTAACTATGAAAACATAAAAAATGACAATAAATACTAGGTAACATGATAATTGCACCATGGTTATAAATAACATTTTCCATTTTGTATGATCAGTTACATTTAAAACAATTAAGCTTTTACACAGATTTACTACTTTTTATCAACACAATTTTTTCATAGTCCATTGTAAGAGATTTTATGAGTGAGGCCTTCAGGTTTGTGCATTATTTTTTACATGTTTCATCATTTCCTTAGATTACGTACATAGTACTATTTATCGTTCCACTCAAAGCTTTGATTTGAAACTTTGCTTGATAATTGATATACCATAGACATCTTAAGGTTTTCATGGGTTGGCACATTCGGTAACAATAAGTACTCATATTCAGCAAAGAAGAAACACGGAAATGGGTACTAAAGCAAGAAAACAAATTCCATTACACAATACATTCATGTCATCCGATCCTCACAAGGTACAAAATTATAATTTTTTATATATATTTTTTGAATTTTTAAATCATATTATTGGTTCACAATAAAATTTTAACTTTTTTTTTTCCTAAAGTGAATTTTTTTAAAAAAATTTATGGGGACTTATGGATTTAGCTTATCATTTTCCACTCAGTTGTGAGTTTTTATTTAGTATTAGCTTGGAATGTCTTTTATTAAAATATTTTGGGTAACATGACATTATACTTTCATATTTTTTTTTTTTTTTGGCAGGGGAACTTCACAATTATTTATTTAAATCAACTAGGAGGTGCGGTACAAGAAAGTCTTGTAGGCAATCAGCCCATACATGGTCTTTCCTCGCAAACTTAGCCAGCACATGAGCACATTTGTTCCCAGCTTTGGGCACATGTGAGAATTCAACATGGGAAAAGCCAGAGCAGAAACATAAAATCTGTTGAACCAAAGCTCCTTCACGTCGATGGAATCCCCGGTTTGGTTATGGCTTCCAACGGCATATCTTAATCGAGACTCCACCCATTTGACCCTCCAAACTTTTTCTTGGTCTAATTTGAGACCCTCTAAAATAGCAATAACTTTTTCATAAATTTGTGTTTTTACAAGTGTAGTTTCCTAATTTAATTTTAATATGAGATTATATGTTTAAATGATATTTTCTCTCATAAACAATATCTTGTCTTTTAACGTGATAATTTTAAAATGCAAAACAAATTAATATATTACATCTGTTAAGATCTATTGAAGTTATATATATGTAAAATATATAAAATCTCTTGAAATGAAAATTGATTGTGTCGAAAAGATATAAGATATGTAAATGAAATAAGAATATCTAAAGTTAAAAGATATAAGATTTCTTAACTTAAAATTGAAAATATATGTATGAAGTTTTAAAATCTATGAAAATATCCACTTCAAAAAAGAAAGGAGAAGAGAAAAAAACCGTAAAACATACTAAGTTACAAAATAATATGAAAGCTACGATTATATAGTTAAATGAAGATTTTTAAAATATTTATTAAGTGGTAAAAATAAAGTATTCAATATGACAGTCTATTTTAAAGTATTGCCTAAAATGTGATTTCCAAATTATCTTATAAAATGTACCTTTTACATCCTTCATTTAATTTTCTTAGCAATTTCTTTTTATACAAAATATCGATTTTAACCAAAAAGTCGTATGTTTAGTTACCTTAAATAGGTAAGTAAATTTAATTTTGTTTATTTCATTTTAATTTAAATAAATTTATTATTTTTTACTATCTTATTTTTTTAAGTAATAAATAAATTTATTAATGTCATTTTTTGTTGATTTTATGAACCGATTTGGTTGTAGCGTGATTACTAATATGTTGGACAAATGGGACTTCGTAGTTTGAATTGGACCTTTCTTCTTTTATTATCACGGTTGGGTTTTCCTTCATTTTCTTTCTTTTTTTCCTTTTTACCTAATAGGTACAGTTGGCTTTCCTTGTAGTTGGAAAATTGTTGATCTTTCTATAATGGCTTATTAGATTGAGAAGGAAAATGTGGTTGATCACGATCTAGCACAATCTAATTGTACTACATATTTATGTCAGAACAATATATATAATACTTTATTTCTATTTTTTCTATTTAATTTTTTTGATATTAATACGATTTGATCTTTGTTAAAAGCATTGATAGAATTTGAAAATTACTAATTATATTATATTATATTATAATTTATTTAACTGTGATCTCACTTAAATACTACGGTATTTTTTACTTTTTATTTTTTGGTTTGAGTGCAAATTTGGAATAGTAGGAGTGAGTAGTATATCAAATTGGACCAACCAGATAAAGGATGACTCTACCATTGTGATTCACATATGAAACAATTTATTAATTAAATTAATTCACATATGAAGTAATTTATTGAATTAATTTCCTACTTTTTATATTTAATCATTAATTGTGAACACATCACTAGCTTGCCTAACATAGAAAATTTGTAACAATATATGATACAAAATTTTGAAAACCTGTAATGGTGACTTTAACTAATAGTCATTCAAACAAAATTAAACACAAAAAAGTAAAAAAAAATAAAAGTATAACAGTATATGCTATCAAATCTATGTATTTTATCAAACGTTATGTTATTATCAATTAAACGCAATTGTGAACTACATGTTAAATAATTTATTTTCAACTAAACTTTACAACAAATTTCAATTTACAAAGTTTTACTTCCGTGCAACGCACGGGTGTGAAAACTAGTTAGATTAATTGTAGTCACTTTTGTTTCAAAAAAAAAAAATTGTAGTCACTTTCTACGGTTTTGAAACCTGTCTCAATTACACATTCTTGATTCTTTTGTAGACTTTCACTTTCAAAGTGGGTAGTAGCTACCGAACTTGATTGGTGGCTTTTTCTTAAAAGGATTTTTCATTTAAAATATTATTATTTTCAATAATTCAGTTTATTAATGTGATAATTTATTTATTTTTCCAAAAGTCTTCCCATGTATCGAACTACTACTGGTCGTAGTACGAACTAAATGTGAGTGGGGACTGGGTTTATCCGAATGTCTGAAAAATTCAAGTCCTCCCACAAAACATCAGAGTCCACGAGTTGAGTCAGTGAAGCAGACGATGCGGTATGACACGTGGCAGACTGTGGTTAGTCAATGTGCTAAACCCCACGTGATTGGCGTTGTATGCATCACGTGGTGCCTCGCAGTGGTACAATTTCTTGGTGGGATCACATCATGTTTGCTTATCCACTCACTCTATTGTGCTCCGTGTTTTGTTACTTTATGGACCGCTGCTTCGCCAGCTTGGAAGGATTTATGATTTTCAATAAAAAGCCTGATTGGGATGTAATTTTTCCAAATTTTTCCACTTTTTCAATTTTTTTCTTTCTATTAAATCAATCACATTCACATATCTCATCACATTTACGGAAAAAAATTCAAGCACTGAAAGCATTAAATCTTTCTAGTACCCCTGGAGTACCAAACACTCGGTACTCCAAACCAATGGAAACTGCCCACCTACACATAGGGGATCACTTTATATATTAAATTGTGGCTCATGTGTATGTGAGATTCATCGGCTGAATTTGAGTGTTCCAGAGTCTTAGAATTTTTCTTACATCTACAAATTTTAACCACTCAACACCACTCATTATCTCTCATCTTTTACATTAAAAACCTTTAAAAACCATTATAATTCATTCTCAATCACCTTTTTGAAAGGTTTTAAAGGTTTTTAATGTAAAAGAGGAGAGAGAATGAGTGGAGTTGAGTGATTAAGATTTGTAGATGTGATGAGATATGTCGATATGATTGATTTAGTAGAAGAAAAATTTGAAAAAAGTATTTAAAACACTTTTAATTGGTACCCTATCACGGCTAAAGTAGTAGTATTTTCTCAATAATAACACGTGACTCAAAATAATGAACTTCTATTCAAAAATAAATAAATAATGAAGTTATAAGGAATAGATTATAATAGTTTTTAATAATTTTTAATATAAAAGATGAGAGAGAATGAGTGGAGTTAAGTTATTGAAATTTTTAGATGTAATGAGATATGTGGATGTAATTGATTTTGGATAAAGAAAGAATGGATAAAAAAATTATAAAAAATAGAAAAAGTGGTTGGATAATGGACTCACACGAAAAGTAATATTTTTAATACAATATATATGCAGTTAAATTTTTTCCTTTTTTTTTTTTTTTTATCGGAGCATGAAGGGAACGGATGGTGGTCGAATCTGGAATCTTTTTGATAAGGAGTTGAGATCTTAATTTTGGACCAACCCCTTGGTGTGTGTGTATATATATATATATATATATATATGTATATATTTGAAATGGGTGCAAAAAGATTTTTTTTTTTTTTTGGATAATGGTGTAAAGAAATAATCATTATGAAAATATTGTTTCACTTAAAAAGACCATATAATGTGCATCAAACAAATTCCAATATTATGTTTGGGAGCAAACTTGATTTCGACAAAATGTGCACTTGAAAATTAAAGAACAATATATATACATATGTTATATAATGTGTAGTTATTATTTTTGAAAATTAGATTGCAGAAAGTTGGAACAGTTTAGAAATTTATATATATAGTGTCAAATAATAGCTTCAATTATTATTCCTTTAGCTTTTTACTATACGTATCAATATCTGAAAAATTTCATTTAAGTCATTTTTAATTCTAATTTTGATCAATTCAATATACGAAAATGAAATTTTTATTTTTTATTTAATTAAATATTTTTAAGTTGTAAACCTAACCAACGTAACAGCATAATGTACGTAGAATAAGGATGATTAACTTTAGTTAGTGTTCCATTAAAACAAAAAACTTTAGTTAGGGTTATTTTTGAATCTTAGTTCATCTAATTTTAAACAAATAAAAGCGTAAACACAATTACGATCATTGGGATCAAAAGTATAAAATTAATCATTTAATGAAAATATTTTTGCATTTCAAGAACTACATCAATATACATAAATTCTAACACTTAATTTTTTCAACAATCGCTATTATACTTTTCTAATATGATTACACTACAATTCCTCTATATATTACTTCTCCTTGAAGAAAAAAGTCTTTCGAGTATCTATGACTTTCTTCAAAAATTTCCAATGTAGTAATATTAGACATATATACTTAATTACTATACTATATTTAACTAAACACTAAGCTTACCTTATCAGTTTAGAAGGGTACGTACCAACATGTATATATATATATATAATATAAAAAAATCCTTTCAATTGTCCTCTTAAGGTTGTCATCCATCTTCATCAAATTACATACCAATCACTTCAATTGAGATCAATCTAATTGCGTTTTAAGACGAATAAGATTATGATATATTAAATTGTCAAACTTTTTTCCGAACTCAATCATTGATTTTGCCGCACTTTTCAAATTTCCATATCATCGTATGAATGAGATGTGCGAAATGTCATGGTTACTGCATTCAAACTTTCAAATACTCTAAAGATGCTACAACTATAAGGCTACAACCTTAATCTTGAACATGCTTTATATATTACTCTCAAGGGTCTTATATAACATATTATTTGAGAATAATTGTTCCCATAAATAAAATTGAATTCTCCTCCCTAACGTTTTCCCATTTACATTATTTGACAATAATTTTTTTCTCCTTTTAACTTTTTCCCCCCTCCCGAGCGTTTTTGCCCCACATTAATTTTGCTCTGAAAAAGAGGAAAAAAAAAAACTAGAGTATTTAACAACACCATCGTCACCATCCACTTTACTTTTATTAATTAATAATAAATATGTGTATATAATTGAAGTAGCTCCACCAACATTGGCAGGCCGTGGATGTCTCACCCGCTTGATATATATACATGTGAAACTACAAGTCTTCTTTATGTATAATATAGAGAGAGAGAGAGAGAGAGAGAGAGAGAGAGAGAGAGATGGATCCCAAGAGTTGGGAAGGGAAGTTATGAGAAGATACAGCTAAATTTTTGGAGGTGTGTGAAAGAAAGAAAGAAGCATCATCAAATCGGTGGTAGCCAAGATGTTGCCTTCATCTGCATTTACACCTGCACCTGCACCTTCACCTTCTTCCTCCTAATTTCTTCTTCTTAGATCGATGGTAATTAGTAAATGAATCAAGAAGCTGATGAGGAAAGTAAGTAGGTGCAGATGCATATGCAGATGAATGCTATTTTGGATTATAAATTAAGCTATTCTTCATCCTCTATTAATGTTGTGGCGCTGCTAAAATCTTGATAAGATTTCCTTCCTTCCTTCATATGACCAGGTTTCTCAACTCCAGCTTAACAGGCCAGTTCTCTCTCTCTCACACACACACACATTGGAAAGTGATGCCACGCACATTGATCTGCAGAGGGAGATTGGGGGTATGTTTGATTCACAGTAATATTTAATATTTGGGTAAGTTTTATTTTTTCGAATTGCGTGTGGATTATAAAGTTGAAAATAGAATATAGTATATTAAAAAATATAAAATAATTATATATATAATTAAAAAATAAAAAAATATTTTAAAAAATTATTGTAAATCAAACATGCCCTGGGTGTGAAAGTTAAATCTAAGGGCTTGTTCTTTCCAATATTTTCTTACACGCACGTATTTCCACACTCATTTTCAATCACACACACATTCTCCAATACAATATACACCACACATTTTATACGGAAAGTCGGTGCCAAGAAATTAATAACCAAAAGAACATACCCTAAAGTTATGAAGATTATTGGATGGAGGGATAGGGTTCTAGAGTGTGCCCCGGATGAACCCTAGATTTACCAGGCCTTTACTTTCCTAGTAGGCTATTACCCAATCCTACGCTGACCAAACACCTATGAAAACTCAATCATATACTCCCCCGTCCCACTAAGATAGGCACCCACCATTTTTCACACATATTAAGAAAACATCTTAAATGTTCTTGGAATTATAAGATATTTATATATTCTTCCAATTTTACCCTATATTGAATGGTCAAAAAGTAGTGTGAACATGTTTAAATATCTTGGGAGATGAAATATCTATCTTGATGTTTAGATCTTAAATAGGGGTATTTTAGTACATGGAAAATAAATTATACATTCAATAAGGAAATTGGACTATAATTTGGGACGGACAGAATAGGAATACTTGCCTATCTTAGTGGGATGGAGGGAGTATCTAGCTACTAGGATTTGGAAAAAAAAATATTGTAAAGTCCGAATTAGCAAGTGAGGTCGAAGTGAGCTCTTTAGAACACGATAAGATTAATTTCTTTTCTCGATCTTATCAAATAGTACAATGAATTATTACATTATACTTATATTGTGAGTTTTGAGTAACCTTTATAAATTTTTTTTGCAAGTGGATTATGTTCATTGAGTCAGAACAGATATAAATTAAAGCAGTACTTTTAAGCACCGAATGAATTCTGCAATTTTGAGCTTGTTCTATACACATTAAATTTTATTAATTAACATTTATTTTTTTCTTTCTCATTATTTTTAGCAACTCTAATATTAATTTGATAATTTATTTATATTTTTTAATACATCTTCTCGGACCTAGCTCAATCAAGCATTCAACACAAAATTCAAGTACGCATTTTTTTTTTTTTTTTATGTTGAAGAGAATAAGCCTTTATTTCACTCCTAAATGTCCTTTTTCACAACTTGGATCTATGAAAATTTGAGATGCTATTAGTACGGTCTCTGTAATTACCGCCTATCATCAATCTTAATAAGTGTTTAGTTTTTCGATACCACCGAAAATGTCCTTTACTTTAATGATATGTTTTTGAAAACCCTTAAAAAAAATTATTGCAAATACTAAAACCTAGGACGGCAGCTTTCTTTTTGTGGGTTTCATAAGCACATCAAAATGTTTAAAGATCACTATTATATATCTTCTTTAAGGAATCCAAAATTTGGTAATTGTGACTGAAATAGAACATCTATATTCCTCAAATTTTCAATTTAACATATATAGTAGTCATGGATAATACAATACATAAAATGGAGAAATTATAATTTATTTATTTTAATTGACTTCCATTTGATTCAATTTTTGGTTAGCATATATGAAATTTATGTGTACTATAAAGTTATTTTACCAACAGTAAAATCTTAATTATGAAGTTTATTTGTACACAAGATTTTTCTAATTAAAGGAAGTTCCTCATCATTCAACACTCAATATTCCTCAAGTTATCAATAAATCGACAATATTATTATGAATTCGCATCTAAATGATTTTGAATTACTACTACAACAGCATTTGCATAATTACGCACGATTTGACTTTCACACAGATTAAGAGTTTGAAATTAATATTTATTGGAAATGTAAATTTTACTTGTGTACTTCTCAATATATATACTCTTATATTAAATATGACAATTTACTTTTATTAATAATCATACATAATAAATAGGGGTAGATTAGGAAATGAAAAAGTTAAATTTATACTAATAAAAAAAGTAACCTATATTTTGGGAAAAAATAAATCAAGTCTATCAAAATGCATGGGACACAGAGAGTAGAAGAAATTAATCGTCAATATTTTACGAGTGGTTATTCCAACTAAATGGCCACTTACATGTATTTAATTTGCAAAGAACATCTTAATTATTGGAAATGTGGGACCGCACGCTTCCATTTTGATCATTCTTTTTTCTACATTGAAGAAATTAAATTGTGGAGCTGTTAATTATGAGTATGACATGGTGTGACAAGTGATATTTTTTAGAATAAAAAGGAAAGGAAAAAAATTGTGAATCTCATATACTTCTTGAGATTAGAAAATAAATTAGAAAATTTATAAGAAAAAGGATAGTCATTGGAGCGTACTGTCACGGACTTAGAGTTTTCGCTAACTCCGTGCGGCCTTCACCCCTCGGACCACCACTGTGATTGCTAGTGAAGCAGCCTTCGACCCCTCGATGCACTACTAAAGTGCTAACTTAAGGGAAAACCGGCAAGTACACAAGTAGTAGAGTAATACAACCCTTTGTATTAACTCCAAAGATGATTACAACAACTTGTAACTACTCGACCCCTCGAGCTCTCGTACAAGTGTTCCTCACAATCTCTACCTTTAGAAATCACTCACAACAATGCTCACTCAAGCTCTCACTCTTGAATGACTCTTCCCTTGGATGGATACAAATGAAGGCCTAACATCTATTTATAGGCAACCACCATCACCTCCTTAGGAATGGACGGTGGAGATCAATCCTAATCAATGGCTATGATAGAGCCTCTAGAACATCCTAGACCTTCTAGACCATTCCATACACTTCTATGCATTTCCATACATTTCTATACTATACAAAGTATATTCAAGAATGTTCTAGACTTGCCTACCAATGCTTATCTCTTGGAATTCTCTAGAATGCCGACTGCCTCGTTACTTCCGTGAACGCCCTAGAAGCTTCCTCGAGTGCTCGACCACGGATCCTTCCGGAACGTACTCGCTCGACCAAGTCCCGTAACCTTCCGGAATCTTCCATTAGCCTCAACGCCTCCTCGGATGATCTCGCCCGCGTACATGATCGGCCCTTCATGCATGATCCCTTGCCTTCGTCCCTACGTGGCTTAGGCGTCGTGCCCCGATCATGACTCCGTCCATGCCTTCCTTGCACGCCTCGTGCACCTTCACGCCCATCATTGCGCAAATGACTCGATCCATTGCTAGTCAAACTCGCGGGCGTGACACTCTCCCCACCCCAATGTCGCGACGCCTCGTCGCGATGGGGCGTGATGCTCCATCACTTGTCCGCATCCCGAACTAGCTCGATCGTTCCCAAGTAGTATACGTCACAACGGCTCATTCCCTCAACGAGTTGCATGCCGGAGATCCTTACCCCACGCGTCTCCTCAACGATGGGAATCACCCTCGGCTTGTCTCCGTCACGCACGTAGAGCAACCTCATGCTCGGCACAAGTGATGTCTTAGACTTCATCATGAAGTCTAGTCCCAATACGATGTTGTACCCATCCATTGGCACAACCGAGAAATCCACCCGCGTTTCCCATGATCCTAAGCGTAGCATAACCCCTCGAGCTACGCCCGCAAGTGGCCTCGCCTCTGCGTTAACGGTCTTGATCCACCCGTTTCTTTTTGTCACTACGAGACCCAACCTCTTTGCCTCGCCCTCGGACATGAAGTTGTGGGAGGCCCCCGTGTCGACCAACGCCTTAATCTTCTTCCCATTGATGTGTCCTCGACAAACATCAACGCCGCTTTAGGCAAGATGGCCGACGGCCTCTCCGTCAGAAGGCGTCCATCGTGTTGAGAAATTGCAACGCGCCTATTTGCTCAACTTCCTCGTTGCCTTGGTCGCGCTCCTTGCTCGGCTCCTCCACAAGAGCCGATAAGCGCCTTTAACTTAGGGCAATCCTCATGGCATGCGGTCCTTTACAACTAAAGCATCCACCCTTAGGCACGAAATTTCCTTCTTCCCTTCGTAGTTCTTTCGCCATTAGAGTGGTTTTCCTTCTCGCTCTTTGACACCATCCCCACTTCATCTCCCCACCTTTACCATGGTCCTCTCTCGACTCCTTCCTCCTTGGGCCATCGTCCTCGATAGTCCGATAGTGACTGCTATCGCTATAGCCTCGTCCACACTCCTCGGACTCCGCCGACGCAATTCCATCTTTGCCCAATGTTGGAGCCCATCCTCAGTAGAAGAGCAAGTCCTCATCCGTCATGCCCGGATTTGAAGCATCAAAGTGGTGAACTCGTGCACGTAATCCCTCATCGAGGATTTTTGCCTCAACTCCCGCAACTTCTTACGTGCCTCGTACACCACATTCTCTGGGTAGAATTGACGCTTCAATTCCTTCTTAAAATCCGCCCACGTATCGACTTGACACTTCCCACTCTCGATCTCACCATGCTTACGACGCCACCACAATGCCGCAATATCACTCAAGTATAGGGTGGCAGTTCTCACCTTGGTGGGTTCGTCGATGATGTTCATGCCCTCGAAGTACATCTCCATTTGCCACAGGAAATTCTCAACCTCCTTGGCGTCTCGCTTGCCGCCGTACTCCTTAGGCTTTGGATACTCGATCCTTGGCGCCATCACCGCTTGGCTAGATCCTCCACTAGCCATGGACCACTTGTGCATCGCCAACTCCCGACGCACCTCCTCAACCACCTTGTTGAGTTGCCCTTGCATAGCCGCCACCGCATCCATTACCTTAGATTCCAACACCCGCAACTCACTCCTCATTGAGTGTTGTTCCTCCACGACCTTGGCCTCAAGCACGTTAAGATCAACCCTCGTAGCATCATGCTCATACTTAACGGCTCCAATAGTTTCCGTGCAATACTTTTCAAGGTCGGCAAAGGATTTTTCCGTACCTTTGATGCGATCCGTTACCGTGGAGATAAACTCTTCAAGCGCCTCGTTTTGTGCCTCATTCCGCGGTCGGCTACGACTTCGCTCACGTCCCTTCTCCTTTGGTGGACTAGCATCACGACCACGGGTCTCCTCGATCGTGGTGTTGGACTCTTGGATGTCTCGGCTATGTGCACCTTTGTTCTTTGCCATCACTTCACTTGCGCTAGTAACACCCAGCACTTGGTTACCACTTGGCAAGCTACTAGTTCGGCAAACCTTCGCTTTGATACCACTTGTCACGGACTTAGAGTTTTCGCTAACTCCGTGCGGCCTTCACCCCTCGGACCACCACTGTGATTGCTAGTGAAGCAGCCTTCGACCCCTCGATGCACTACTAAAGTGCTAACTTAAGGGAAAACCGGCAAGTACACAAGTAGTAGAGTAATACAACCCTTTGTATTAACTCCAAAGATGATTACAACAACTTGTAACTACTCGACCCCTCGAGCTCTCGTACAAGTGTTCCTCACAATCTCTACCTTTAGAGATCACTCACAACAATGCTCACTCAAGCTCTCACTCTTGAATGACTCTTCCCTTGGATGGATACAAATGAAGGCCTAACATCTATTTATAGGCAACCACCATCACCTCCTTAGGAATGGACGGTGGAGATCAATCCTAATCAATGGCTATGATAGAGCCTCTAGAACATCCTAGACCTTCTAGACCATTCCATACACTTCTATGCATTTCCATACATTTCTATACTATACAAAGTATATTCAAGAATGTTCTAGACTTGCCTACCAATGCCTATCTCTTGGAATTCTCTAGAATGCCGACTGCCTCGTTACTTCCGTAACGCCCTAGAAGCTTCCTCGAGTGCTCGACCACGGATCCTTCCCTGAACGCACTCGCCGACCAAGTCCCGTGAACCTTCCGGAATCTTCCATTAGCCTCAACGCCTCCTCGGATGATCTCGCCCGGCATATGATCGGCCCTTCATGCATGATCCCTTGCCTTCGCCCCTACGTGGCTTAGGCGCCGTGTTCTCGATCATGACTCCGCCCATGCCTTCCTTGCACGCCTGCGTGCACCTTCACGCCCATCATTGCGCAAATGACTCGATCCATTGCTAGTCAAACTCGCGGGGCGTGACAGTACGATGTTGCTTCATATATAACGAAGGTTTTTGTTTTTCTTTTTGTATGCATCCTCCTTGTTTTACGTGGAGCTTCAGTCTGTTTCTTGTGATCGATTTTTCTACATAAAGGGTCAAAAGATGAGGGCTCCATTAATTCATTCAAGCAAGTTGTGCCCTAGAGTCCGATGATACATTACAATTAATTTGAATAAAATGTACGAGGTAGCCGAGAGTTACGTTCGATCTTCTTGCAACTTTTCTTTTTCCAAGTTTTGTCGTGTGTCGCCAAAAATATTGTTTGTGTTCTCTTCCTAGTCTGTGTTACGTTGGTTTTGTTTTGTGGCTAAAAGTTGATCATCATAATACTACAGTGTATCATCGTAACAACATGAGTTGTGTTGAGGCCTTCTTCTTGAACCCTAATATTCAGAAACGGGATTCATGGATTTGTGGCATCAAAAATTAGGCAACACATTCTCAAAGCGCTCTGAAGTAAATTAGTAAATAATAATTTTGTGGTGTCGTCTAAAACCTAGGGTTTAAAAATATTAAAACGGTTCTCTTGTTTAAACCGGAAAACCTTTTAATTTTTCCTCTGTTCCTTCATAATATTGCCCTGTCCGAGGCCTCCCATGAATCTAGTAGTATTGATAACAATGGGGTGGGTACGAGCCAGGGATCTCATTACTCGTCCTCGCCTCGTTGAGGTATTTCATTCCCCATGTTGTTGTAGGGTAAATTTAATAAATGGTCATTGAACTTTCAAAATGTAACCATTAACCTACTGAACGTTGAGGGCCAATGTAAGCCGTTAACAACTCGTTACGCATTCGCTTGAATCTCTTAACAGAAATTCGTGACGTAGCTAGTAGTATGATGCTCTTTCATTCATTTAAATCTGACATAGCATCAAAGTAGATGACCATATATATTATTAAAGCACTCCAACAACACTTAAAAATATTTTTTTAATAAATCTCAAAATCCCATTTCTTACTCGAACTTTTTTTCAAAACGTTTTTGAGGTGTCAATAAAGTGCTTTAATGATGTAGTCTCTTACTAGGATATCCTGTCAGATTCAAAAGAGTGAATAAGCATCACACTATATGCCATCAATTACATCACTAACTTCTGATAGGTGATTCAAACAAATGTCTTAATGAGTGGTGAACGACTTACATTGATCAATGTTCAAGTGGATGATTAGTGAAACTTCAAAGTTTAGTGACTTAATAGTTACATAACGAAAGTTCAATGGCCATTTATTAAATTTACCCCCGCCCCGCTGCATCCCCAATTAGTCAAGGTCTGGTCGGAATCAGATCCAGGTCGGCGATAATTGTAATCCCAATTTATTTTTTAGCTTTCAACTTTTCTTCCTCGTTGGTAGTATATATACACATCACATACTATTCTAAAGTAAAAAGCCACATACTGATTGTTGCAAATGATCTATTATTATGCTTGTAGCACATAATGCTTGAAGCCATAAATATAATCCCTAAAGGATTAACTATGTCTAAAGCATATAATCTTGAATGATTTATTATGTCTGAAGCGTATATGTAAAGTCGTGATGGAGATTAAATATGTATTGCACTTTTTTTTCTTTTATTGAGGTTTTGTCTCATTGGATTTTCCTAACAAATTTTTTTAATGAGACAACTTTAGTAGCTTGTTTGAAAAAATAATGTACTGTTTTTCGGTCACTTCGGTTTTTTGTCACAAGATTTTTCGTCACAATATTTTTCCTATTATGGTTTGGACAAGGCATATTCTTTCCGATCCAGCGTCAAATAAAAGTGGCATGAATTAGATACCAATAACCTCCGCATATTATATCGAATATTTAATGACCAGTGTCCCCCTCATATATACTTGAGTGAGACATATGATTTATTTTGCTCACTAGGAGATGACAAGAATTTATGGTCCAGAAGTATCATATTATAGTACAATAATCAATCCATTGCAACTTGCACGTGATATATTGAAGCACAATATATTCAATCCAAGATAGCCTGACAAGTGACAATTGTATGCGAGGTAACACTTACTCAGAGGCTATATTGAAGAAGATAATGCACATCAATTTCACGAAAATGAAGACACTAGTGTACAAGAAAATTGTAAAGATAAAGGGGAGTAGAAAATCGTAAAGATAAAGGGGAGTCTGTTGAAGTTCAACCAAGATCGATCAACCAGAAGTTTAAAGTACGCAAGCAATAACACGAGATTTTCCCAAAGGGACCGGAGGTTCGGCGACCACTATCAAACGCCTACGTCCTCCGTTGAACCTCCACAATCGTGGACTAGGTTCGAGGCCTTTATTAAACCAAATCGATTAACAAAGTTACAAACATACGAATCAAACAGCTCTCTCGATCTAAAGGCTCACCACAACCTCACCTCTCTCTAGAACATGTAAATCACAAAGAATTACACCTAAAACTGGATCCCTACACTTAGAGAAACAAAGTACAGAGAGACGAGAACTAAAGAAGAAGCCCCAGATTCACGCAAGAGATTGGAGAAGAATGAATGTCGTAGTAAACCCCTCTCTGAAGGCTGGATGTATATGTATGTGAGAGATGAGCCATCAGCCGTTAAGATCCTGCCACGTGTACGCTCGATCTCTGTCCTGAGGTTATAAGTCGTATTTTCAAAATTAGAGAAACACGCTTTTAACCTTACATACTCCACCTTGTTGATCTAATTTGGTTCAAAATTTGGCCTTTTCACCTTAGTCACTGATTGGATCCTTAGTTCACAACAACCTGCAAGAGAAAAACAAAACAAAAGTCAGTAAAGTAAAATAGGAGAAAGGAGAGGCTCTACCACTCCTCAAGATTAAGAGTGTGCAGGCAGCTCTTAAACTTGTTTAGTGGTAAGACTTTGGTTCCAAAATCAGAAGGGTTATATTCAGTAGGTATTTTAACCAAGTTAATAACCCCCTTTTCAACCATCTCTCTAACAAAATGGAACTTAATATCCACATGCTTAGTCCTATCATGATGGACTGGATTCCTGCTCAAGTGGATTGCACTCTGGTTATCAGTATAAAGGGTTAACTGCTTGTTCATGAAACCAATTTCATCAAGCAACCCTTTAAGCCAGAGTCCCTCTTTTACTGCATCGCATGCTGAGATATACTCAGCCTCTGTAGAGGATAAGGCAACCAGTTTCTGTAACTGGGATTTCCAACTCACACATGAATTGCAAAGTGTAAAAACATAAGCTGATGTGGACCTTCTTTTGTCCAAATCCCCTGCAAAATCAGAATCACAATAGCCCTTCAAGCCTATACCTTCTTTACACTTAGCAAACTTAATTCCCAGTTTAAGAGTGCCACATAGATATTTAAAGAGCCATTTTACTGCATTCCAATGAGTTTCTCCTGGATTGCTCATAAATCTACTGAGAACACTTATACTATGTGCTAGGTCAGGTCTAGTGCATACCATCATATACATAATGGACCCTATAGCATTGGAATAAGGAACCCTAGACATTTTTTTAAGTTCAGCTTCACAATTAAGAGATAATGCAGATGACAGTTTAAAATGGGCAGCAAGTGGTAAAGAAACTGGCTTAGATTAAGACATAGAGAATTTCTGTAAAACCTTCTGGATATAAGGTGTTTGATGCAAGTACAATACATTGTTACCTCTATTTCTCAAGATATCCATGCCAAGAATTCTCTTGGCCTTACCGAGATCCTTCATCTCAAATTCTGTACTCAATCTAGCTTTAATTGAGGCAATTTCAGCTTTATCTGCACAAGCTAGAAGCATATCATCGACGTACAATAAGAGATATACAGGATTAGGGCTTCCAATGCCCTTGAAAAATAAGCAAGCATCATAACAGCTTTTCTTAAAACCCAGACTTTGAATAAATGTATCAAATCTCTTATACCATTGTCTAGGTACTTGCTTAAGACCATAAAGTGACCTTTTTAGTAAACACACATGACCAGACTTAGACTTAACATCGAAACCCTTGGGTTGATACATGTATATGGTTTCTTCTAGATCACCATGCAAAAAGGCAGTTTTCACATCTAATTGATCAAGTTCCCAATCAAAATGAGCAACTAAAGCCAAAAGAACTCTAATAGAAGTGAACTTTGTAACTGGTGAGAAAACTTCATTATAATCAATACCCTCTTTTTGAGAAAAACCTTTGGCAACTAATCTTGCCTTAAACCTTTTACCAAAGCCACCAGAATCACTATCTTTAATTTTGTAAATCCATTTACAATCCACAATATTGTGATTCTGAGGTTTTGGCACCAAAATCCAAGTTTTGTTCTACATTAAAGAAAATATTTCATCTCTCATAGCATACAATTCTATTGTTTAATAGTAATGTTCCAATGCTTACTTGTAAACATGGGAAAATACCTATAAGTGGGGAGATTGGAGCACGTGTCCCCCCGACCCCCCACCATTAGGGGGACATGTACCACAATCTGCCACTTGTGGGCATGCTACCATGCCTACAAGTGGGCAATTGAGCATTAGCAACTAATTGTTTATTATAAATTATTTCCCCTTGTCATTTTCCCCTGTCCATTTTATAACAATTTGTGTTTGTGTGTGTCCATGTGCTGCACAGGCAATTTGACGCACTTGAGGGCCTAGACGAGCGACGCAATCACCTAAGCCCCCAATTTAAATCCTTTTTTCTCTTAATACAAAAAATACCTCTAAATATCGAACTCACAGTAAAAAAAATACCAACTATCAAGATTTTCCTACGGTCTCTAAGAGCATCTCCATTGCAAGGAAGTGAATTGTGAAGGATGGGGGGCGGGGCCCGAGGGGGGGCCAGTAATAAATTCAAAAATAATATTGGGGGTGTGGAGTTGAATGTGTGATTTGGAAGTAACATGGAAAGCGATAAGGAAAAAGGGAAAAAAGAGGAAAAATGATAATAAAGAGGGAGAAACAGGACCCATTATCTTTAATGTGTTTGTCTCTCCCCCCAACTTTGAGTGTCATATAGGATGGAAGAGAAGTTTGCGATGGAGATGCTTGGGAATGATGTGTAATAGGTAAAAAGAATTTGATTATTTTAATTGGACGTAAACGGAAAAAATTGTATGAAAAAAGAGGTGGAAGAGCGGAAAAAGGGAGAGGACGTGAAAACAAATACAAAAATAATATTAGAGGTGTGAAGTTGAATATGTTATTTTAGAAGTGATACAAGAAACAATGAAGAAAAAGTGGAAAAAATTAAATGTGATGAAACGAGGGTATCAAAGAGAAGGGTGGGACCCACTATTGTAATTTGTCTATATCATTCTTCAAATAGATTGTCCCATAGGATGGAATGGATATCGTGTAATGCATATGCTTTAACATATCAAGACCGACCTTAATTTAATCGATAAACTCAAGAATACCCAACATGCGGATTGACTTTGTTCTTGAATTTTACTATCATTTTTTCCTGCTATATTTATGCCTTTCATGTTACAAAATTACAACCAAAGTTATAAAATATTCTAGCCTAGAAGAAAAAAGTACTTCTTGTTATGAATAATTGAGAATAATTTGGTGGTTATGAATTATGAGGAATAATTTGGTGGAGGAATAATTTGGTAAAAGATGTAATTATTATATGTGAATGACTATTATACCCTTGATGAAATTATGTAATTACGGTTGTACCATTCGAAGTTTTCCTATAAATAGGGCTTCAGTTATTAATGAAATTCATTCCTGAGAATTCCTTAGAATTCATTCTCTCTAAATTCTCTCTATTGTTTCTATACTTTTATAACACGTTATCAGCACGAGTCTCTAGCCATTTGAGTAATATGAAGGGAGTATGCTCTACAGTTGCATCTATTGATGAACCTCAGTATCGTAAACCTTAATATCATCGATTAATTGTCTCTAAAACTATGCTCACAGAACAATTCTCTGGATCAAGATTCTCTCCTCTCAAAATCATCTTCATTCGAGAGATCTCCATTATTCTTCTTCCTATTCTCTCACGATCTCCGTTCTCTTTCTTCAGCACGCAACATTCATAACTTTTCTCTCATCTCTGGTGTTTAATTATAGTTTAATAATATTATATTTTGGCTTAATGATGATTATTGCATTATGGGCAATTCAAGAATTGGCAAATGGAGGAAATACGTGCATGTTCAATTGCTTCTACCAAAGAAAAAGGAAAAGGTATATATAAATTTTATTACTTTATAATATAATAATATATTAAACTATAATATTCGTTTTCTCGAGATATAAGGAGTATACGTTATCAAAATTAAATTTTCTAGACTCCATTATAATCGATTTAATGAGAGCTTCGATTTGACACTAATATTGATAAGGTAAACTTTCAAAAATTTGCAAAACAAGACTTCAATTTTTGAAAAAGTTACAAAATAGTCCTGAACATTTTGATATTGATAAATTGAAGTAGAAAGGAGATAATTTTCAATCGTAAAACATTGATAAAATATTTTTGACAATTTTACCTTTGCGAATTGGAATGGACAATTTTACCTTTAGGGTAAACCGACCTAATTTTAACGACAAGGAAAAATGGATAGAATATTCATGAAGAAATTCTAAATCCATTGATTATATAAAATGGCTTGAAGTCCATTTGAGTTAAAAGATCGAAATATTAATGTAACTCCCGAAGAGTTCAATTACATAATGTACTTATTCTAGAAGGATAAGTGTGCGCTTGTAGAAGTAATGAGTATTTGTTGTAGAAGAACAAATGCTCCCGTGAGAAGCAGTTCAATATTTAATTCGCACTTTATTTACTGCAATTTAATTCTCGCAATACCTCCTACTTGATGATGGGTTCAACCGTCACTAAACGGAAGGTTTTATATATTTGCACTTTATATGCTAAGTGATGGGTAATACCTTCTACTAAGCAGATCCTACTCTCAAGAAGTAGTTAAACATTATGCAATTTAATTCTTGCTATTTAAATTCCGTAAATTTATATTTATTGCAATAATTCCCATAAGGTAGGTTCGACCACCTATTGGAGGAAATTTAATTTCTACAATTTAAATTTACGCACTTTAGATTTCGCATATATTTCCAATGTGGTGGGTAATACTACACGATTGGTTATAACTAATCATACTCCAGAAGAAGTAGTTGATCAAATATTCTAATCCTACTCAAGAAGTAGACGATGAGAATAAAATTACTTCTCCATATATACCAATATTAATGGAGAAAATTGAGCAAGTGGTACTTGAAGTTACCATTGGATAAATAGATAAAAGTAAAATGCTCAATAGGTCCCATGTTGATAAATCAAAGAAAATATATCGCATGGAGAGATTATATGAAGTAATCTCATCGATGATATGAGATTGTATTAATATGAGAATAAAATGCTCTTGAAGAAGCATAATCACTAGATTTCTGTATTTGAATAAAGCCAATATGATATTATTATTACTCCAGAAGAAGTACAAAACAGTCGAAGTGGAACATATTGAGATTATCAAAGATGACAATAAACACTCGAAAATATAGAAATACGAAAAGAAAATATATATTGAACCCATAAATGAGGATGCGTCGAGAGTATAAATACTCAGTAACTCGCTTACCAGAACATTCGGGTTCATAACTAAATATCCAAAGGATCTCTTTTTCGCTTGACACCGATGATCTGTGACCGATGGGTTTTAGCTTCCTGATTTTTGAACATATGATTGAATCTTGATGAGTAGATCAACAATCTGTATTAGCAGAATAAGTATATTTCTCACTAACGAGAAATAAATTTATGTTCTACACTCGATCTAGAAATGCTAGCAAACCATCGAAAAAATAATTAATATTTAATAAACCTATGGGTTTGGTATGAAAATTCCTTGTGCAAATGACGCTATATTGAATATTTCCTCCAGCGTGTTATAGCCGCTGGAAGAACAATAAAAGCTTCACTATTGCTCATCATGTACATCGTGCAATCATGGATGGATTGTGTTTGTAGCATCAATCAGTTGGACTAATGACATTTCTAACTCCAATTCGACATCGCCTCCAATTCGATGAAAAGGTATTATACTTGACACTCTTATCCCCCATAATTGTGCGGCCATCGTAAGACTCCTTAATAGTTTGTTATTAGTCCCTCCATATAGTATATTGATATTTTGTTTCCCTAACTCCCTTACAAGTTGGTCTGCCATATCCACATATTGGATATGACCTACTAGTCTGGAGCCACCAAGAACACATATAGTTTTTACTGGCGAGGTAAAGATTGACTTACATGAGATGATTACGATATCTCCATCTCCATCTCCACCTCTATCTTTCTCTTTCAACTAATGAATGATAGATATATGAATCCTCTATTTAAAGAAAAATTTTCAAACCAATAATTGAGTGCACTATTTACTTTTTGACAAATATGAAAGAGAAAAAAGGAAAAAAATTTAAGTGAAAATGACATATATCTGTCGGTGATAGAAAATAAACGAAAAAATCGAAAATCGAAAAACGATATTTACAAATAAAAGAAAAATATTGATATTCTATATTACATAAATTTGTCTTACATAAATATGGGAAAATCATTATACTAAGTTATTCTACTAAATTTACAAACTGGATCTTTTAAAGTAAGTATTTCAAGACTATAAAGTGCTTGTTGATCTTTGAATTTGGCCCATAAGGCCATTAGCTCACCTTGCACGTGTCCACTAGGATGTGTCTCAAGAGCCTGTTGAATATCATCCAAAGGCTCCTTACTCAATCCATCCTTAATGAATGCTATTTTATCTTCTCGGTTTCTGGACAAGTACCCCACAGATTTACATCGAGTGTCACATGTCCACCGAGCACACTTGTAGCATCCTCCTAATCTTTTTGCTCTCCGTTTCTTTGAAAAACTACTTTTACCCATACCAGGCATGTATTTAGAAGGAATTGAAACCTCACCAGATAATCGAACCTTTGCTTCAATCAAGCATCGGATATCTTGTGGGATACCCTTATTCATTAGCATCCTTAATCTTTCCAAATTTACATCGATAAATCCCTTTTAGGATTTTGATCGGTAGTGATGGATAGTATTTTCGAAGATTTGAGAGCATATGATCCATTATAATGTATAGACCCTTGTTAGGATGAATTTTGCAATAATTTTGATGATTTATTTATAGAATAATACGACGCGTATGAAATAAGACTCCGATTTTAAATAAAGCGTAAGAGCTACGATTTCGGAATTAAATAATAGCGGATGTGATGCGTATGAGTCAGTAACTCCGTGTTTGAACAGTAGTAGACAATAATGTCACCAAAAGATGATGGAATATGTCGGTGAATTGTTTCTATGATAAATCATGTTGAGCACTATACAGATACTAGTGAAATCGATATAAGAATTT
Source organism: Jasminum sambac (assembly GCA_018223645.1). Taxonomy (NCBI): domain Eukaryota; kingdom Viridiplantae; phylum Streptophyta; class Magnoliopsida; order Lamiales; family Oleaceae; genus Jasminum; species Jasminum sambac. Next base: position 28,442,488 of record CP073645.1, on the reverse strand, counting down.
ACTGAACTAGAAGTTCAATAATACTCGTTTGCAAAACCGGATTGACCATCCCGGTTTAAATAATTATTGAAATCAATATTTCAAGTGAAGAATTAAAGGAATTCTTCAATGATTGTTCTCGATAAATGATGAAATCATTACTAGCCAATATTGGAAATAAATCCCAAATATATCTGGAATAAAGGATGAGAAATATGGGCCCACTCATCCTCCATGTGGACTACTAGATATTATGATATGGATCCACTAGATAGTCACATGTGTATATGATTCGTAATTTGAAATTTATTTAAATATTTGCTCACTAGATGAGCATGATTTTATTTAATGATAAAGCTAGTAAATATATATCCCAATACTTGAATAAATCCCTGAAGGATTGAGTATGCGCATACAAGTGGGATATTATATGGAAAATTATTTAAAGTCCTCAAATAAATTGCCGATATCGAGAATAGAATGCAAACGGTCTAAATTCCCATATTAAATTTGAATGATGAGAACATATATGATTAAAATCATACCAATCGTATGAGTTTTGGTGTTCTAAATTTTCTCAAAGATGAGGGAGTATTAAAGGTTGAAAATGATATGTGAAATGCATCATGTTATATCCTCACAATTAAAATATGAACTTGAAGTTCAAAGATGCATAAAAGATGCTATGAACAATCACATATATCAGTTAAGATGCTTTGATAAGTTAGCACGCCAGAAGCGTTGATATTATGAGATTTCAAACATATATATCAAAGTAAATTATAAAAGATGGTCTTAATAACGGAGGCATATGCTCTTGAAGAGTATATAGACATAACTATATTGTGTAATCCTACAAGAGGATTGATAATGAGATATCTCGATAAGTTATGTCGATATGGGGAAAGAAATGAAATTGAAAAGTGTCGACACGATATGAAAATGTAGCGCTACATATGATCAATGATAATGAAAATATTGAGATATATTGAAGATGATAACTGGTGAATGTGAAATCCTTGATTTATGAGATGATGAGATGATGATGACTGGTGCTCAAGTTTAAAGATAAGCATGGTGGTCATTATATGTTGCATGCTCATGAAAGTTAAATTACCGATCGTGTATGTAGTACCAAAAAGAAAATTAAAGGATCGGGTGAGCTAAGCTCGTGTTTATAAGTACCCTAAAGGGGGAGCTAAGCCCCTGGGAATGAAATAACCTATTAAATGAGTATTAAATGTTAAATGATATATTTTAAGTGTTAGTTAGTTGTGAAGGTTTACTTATATGTTTACATGTTTTTATGATGAATTTATATGCTTTAAATTGTGTGTTTTGAGATATGTGTTCATGGTGAATGTTTTGTAGTTGTGTAAGAAAATTGATGCACTCTAAATGAACAAAGAGTATAAAACCAATGTATATGATACTCATACAAATGTATGAAAGATTTTGAAATGCTTGCAACATACTTGTATAAAATACGCATTGCACTCTTTTTCCCTTGACTGAGGTTTTATCCCATTGGGTTTTCCTAGCAAGGTTTTTAATGAGGCAACTTTAAAGGCGTATTCACATGAATAATGTACTCTTTTTCCTTCATTAGGTTTTTCCCAATCGGTTTTTCCTAATAAGGTTTTAACGAGGCATATTCATGGTATATTGAGAACGATAGGAGAAATTGATACAAAGTGTATCTATTGGATCAAGTTATAATGGAGCTAATGCTTTAGATCCAAACGATGATGATATTGAAATCATTTACCGTAAGTAAAGATATCGCTTCTCAAGATATGAAATCAAACTGAGCAAATTGCACTCTTTTTCCTTCGATCAAGTTTTTCCCACCGGGTTTTCTTGACAAGGTTTTAACGAGGCAAAGACATGAATACTCCTATCACTGGAAGACATCGGGGGAGCAATGTTTTGATGAAGCAAAGATATAACCACTCCAAGCTATCCCCGCAATCGGTTTGGAAGTTTTTTCCCACCGGGTTTTTCTCCAAACAAGTCCGTAAGACATTTGTATTAATAGTCATTCAAGGGGGAGTGTTATGAATAATTGAGAATAATTTGGTGGTTATGAATTATGAGGAATAATTTGGTGGAGGAATAACTTGGTGGAGGAATAATTTGGTAAAAGATGTAATTATTATATGTGAATGACTATTATACCCTTGATGAAATTATGTAATTACGGTTGTACCATTCGAAATTTTCCTATAAATAGGCTCGCTTATTAATGAAATTAAATTCACGAGAATTCGCCAGAATTCATTCTCTCTAAATTCTCTCTATTGTTTCTATACTTTTATAACACTTCTGTGCTGATTAAAATTGATCGATTATTTCTTTAGACCACACCGACCCCAACCTTTTTAAAATTAAATTCACCCGTCCAAATTGGCCCCATTACCCTGCAATAGCAAATTATTAGGTTTTTTTTATTTAATAAAATAAGGATATTTTGGTAATTTTCATACTTGACCATTCTATTAATAAATTAAGATTAAAAAGGTGATAGCCAAACATTTTTACTATACTTTTTACTATTTTTTATCCATTATTTTTTTTTGGTCAAATCAATCATATCCACATATTTCATGACTTACATGTACTACATAAATCTCAGCTATTCTACTCCACTCACTATCTCTCCTCTTTCACATTAAAATACATAAAAAAAAAAAAAAACCAATTAAAAATTATTCTCTATCACCCTTTAGTCCTCCTTTACAATTTATAATCTATAGTAAATATTGCATTCAAATCTTTACAAGATTCAAAATTTCAACACAAATCCTACCGGCTATCCCCTACCTACCCTACCCGCACTCCAAAGTCTAACCCTCTCCCACTGTACACCATCTGCAAAAACCTGGGACAATCCCCTAGTTGTTGCTGGAAAAAAAAAGCGTGAGATACATTGATTTTTTAAGGGAAAATCGCTGTAACGTCAGAGACAGGCCCGTTTTCTGGCAATACTAAGGGATTCCGCAATGTGTTTACCAAGGGAGAAACTCGCAAACATGTGTGTGTTATTGTTAACCAAGTGATTTCTCTCTTGTTTTAATTTTCGAAAACTAGCATGAGACCACACTTTTTTTCCACTTTTAATCTTGGGGCTAATGCTGGTTTAATTTTCGCGATTGGCATGGTCAGGGAGTGTTAGGTGGCGTAGGTGGGGTTTATGTGCTCGGATTTGTGTTAGAAATCTTTATATTTAAAAAATTGAAGTGCCACATTGGCAAAGATGCCAACGTGACACATATTAAATATTTTTAAAATATAAAAAAATTAATTTTGAAAATAATTCAACATTAATTAGTAGTAATTAAAAACATAATTAAAATAAACTAATATTTAAACCAAACATTTAATGAGAAAAAATTAGTTTTGGAAAGACTTTAAATATAACTTCATTTTTTAAAGTTCTAATTCAAAATATTAAATAATAAATATTTTTTTATTTATTTTCATCGTGTTAAAATTATAGGTTTTGATAGTTTTTCTTAGTTACGTGAATTGGATTATTCAAAAATAGTGAGTATTTTTTTTACTTTTTTATTTTTTAAAATCAAATAGTGAGTAGTGAAAATTATAACTGGATTTATGTGTAATAATTTGTCGATCTTTAAGTAAATAGTAAATTATTAATCTTTATATTATTATGATTGAAGTGCCACGTTTGGCGGATGCCCTATTGGTAGTGTTAACATGGCATACGATTTCTAATTTAAAAAGTTAATTACTATTTTTCGTTTTTAATACGACTGATGCGATATGTTCACTGACTGAATTTTGCATTGCATGTATTTTTCCTTTTCTAAGTTAAAATTAAAAATAAAAAATTTTTATTTCTAAAATTAAAATACGGTTTATATAAATGGAAATAAATCAAATGAACTATGTAGATGCGGAAAATTGTGGGTATTACTATAAATTTAAGTTACATAAAATTAAGTATAATACATCTTATACAATGAGGTAAAATGAAATAGCAATTATAGCTAATCACTAAAAGAATGCATAAAATCATAAAATTTAGAGTGCGTAATATCAATTTCAGAAAGGAAAAAGGTGTTCAATATAAATTTGATTTGTACCAATGAGAAAGACAAGTTTTGATAATCAAAGAATTTTTAGATATTCATTCCCAATGGTTCGCTTACAATTAATTAGTCTTAACGAGCACTGTTGTGCAATGTGATACACGACAATTAGAATTAAAGTTATACGTTTTGATAAATTTCTTAATTATGCAATTCACGTGAATTTTTTTAATTTATACTCCACTTTTTTTGCATTGACTATAATATACAATATGATAGACTAATTATATAATTTCCTATGCATAAATTACATAAATTATGTAATTTAACATTTATATTCAATATATTTATTATATTATATTAATTATTTATTGTACATAAATTTAATTGTTCCCGTGCATCGCACGGGCGTGATACTAGTTTGAATAATTTATGGAGTTGAATGTAATACGTACATTAATTTTTAAATTGCAAAATTAATACTTCATCTTTATTTCTTATTTGTCTATGTAATGCTTGCTAAAAAAATTATTTATTAATTAAAAGGGTGATAGGATTGAATTTTTTATGATTTTTTAATGAATTTTTATATGAAATAGAAGAGAGAATGAATGGAGTTGAATGATGGAGATTTGTGTAATACATGTAGATCCCACAAGATATGTGAACGTAATTGATTTAGGGGTAAAGAAAGAATGAATAAAAATATATAAAATAGTTTTATAAAGTTGCAAAAGTTGAAACCTAACATGGGCTAAATGCTAAAATAGATGTTAAATTGCCAAGTTATCTTTTTTTGATTAAATTAAAAAATGAAAATGGCCAAATAACCTGCTGTTGCAGGTTAACCAGGTCAATTTGAATTGTTAGCTCTAATTTTTGAAAGGTTGGGGGTTGTGCTATCCAAAAAGAAAAAAATTGGGCTCCGAACCGAAAATGGAATATAAGATTGGAGACCATTAGCGTAATCTACCATTTTATGAACTAAGGGTTTGTTCTATACACTATAAATTTTCATTAACTTTCACTAATTTTTTTTTTCATTATTTTCAACCACTCATATAATTACTTTACATTTTTCTCAATTTTTAACTACACAATTAACACGTCGTTCTAGTAAATTTACATTATTAATTATGTATAGAACAAACCCTAAATGTTATTGACTAAACAATTACTTTTCTCTCTCACACACACAAAAAAGAAAAGAAAATAGAAAAACTAAAAATCAACTAATGTTTTTTGAGGTTAAGCAGGTCAATTTGAATTGTTATCTCTAATTTTTGAAAGGTTGGGGGCTGTGTTGTTTAAAAAGGAAAAAGTTGGGGGCCAAACAGAAAATGGAATGTGAAATTCGAGACCATTGTAGTAAGGAAAAATTTAAAAAACCATCAGATGGTTTTTTAACTATGACACTCGGCCATTTTAAAGGCCTATCTGACCTCTATTTTGAAATCAGGACTAGATGAAGAATTAGTAAGGCGAGAAGGAGCTCCAATAATTTTGAAAATTTTCTGGTGATACCGTTGGTGGTGGTCAAAGTTTTGGCAATAATTTTAGGCAAAAAATGTAGCAAAAATTTGACCGGCCGCTCGGGCCGCCACGGTATCTCGAAAAATTTTATAAATTGTTGGAGCTCTCTCTCGTCTTGCTGATTTTAGATGCGGTCCCGAATTTTAAAATAAAGGTCGGACGAGCTCTCAAAATGACCTAATGGTTCCATAACTATGATAAGAATGATAGTGTTGGAATGCGATTGCCATTAGTGATTTTCCCTTTTCGAAACTAAAGGTTATTGGTAAGGACATCTCCGAGGGAGACGGTAAAACGCCAAATTATGGGTTTTGCCGTTTCCCTCGGGTCCAACCCAAGCGGAAAAATGCACTGTATTTTGCCGCTTGCTGTGCTACAATAGGACGCCAAATATAACATCCTACTGTGTCAAAATTGTACATTTCTTTTTACAGTTTTTGAAAATTCCCATTTTATCCTATGTATTTTGTGTTGTAACCTTTTTTATTCTCGTGTCCCTTGCTTATATTTTTGTATAGTTATTATATTTAAATTCATTTATGTATCACCATTTTATTTTACTTAATAAGTTGAATATTTGTTTTGAATATTATTTTAGTTATCATAATAATATTTTTGAAAGGACTTGTTTGGCTATACAATATTTTGACTAAATAAAGCAATATTGCGGTATGCATGCAGGTGTTGTACTTCAATAAATGTAATATTTTACTTACTTGATGGTTAATTTTATAAAACATTTAATGAAATACTTAAACTAATGCTAAAATTTATTTCAAATCAATTAGTCATTAAAATAATATAAAAATAAGAAATATTGCTCATCTAATGTGAAATTTAAAACTTTGGATTGGAGAAGAAATATAAGAATAGAGTCAGAGAAACTATATTATTTAGAGTTTCAGAAACTATATTTTAAAGTTTCGCCTTGGGGTTGCTCTAATCCAATCACACGTACATAGACACTGTAACACCAGGCCGTTACAGGCTTACAACCAATGTTAAATTTTTAACTTTTCATATTCCAATCGAATCGGCATTGCGGATAAGTATCATTGTTGTATTGAAACATTCGCTAACTGTTCTTTCCACTGCCACATGCGATAGAACTTCAAAAGATAGTCATGACTTCAGAGTTTCATGCTTTGAGTAAGTAGTAACATAAATACAAATCAACTAAGGTTCTCTCTACAAGTTGTGGTCAATAATTACATATACAAGAAAGAGCATATTGTTAAATCTTGTTTCAAATAAGTTCATTACAAAACCTCAAAAAGTATCTTCCCACCACCAAATGCTATATCAAGTTCAAGATGTAAAAAATTTTGAGAGATTGAAGTATTTTGACAGGCCATAATCTACTCATTTTTCGTATGATAGGCGGATAGGCTGTGGCCTTAGAGCAACTTCCACAAACCTGAATAGCGAATAGACACAGCAAAAGATTAAGCAGCCTCAGAAGTTGCCTGCCCGACTGTTTTGGTGTCAAATATTTCAATCCAGTAGCCATCGGGATCTTTAATAAATGCGATATTCTTCATACCTGAGATGAAATCACATAATTATTCAGGACAGGGTAGCTTTCACAAGACAGAGAGACGTTGATAATGGGATATGTGAATCAAAAGAGTAGATTTATAATTGGAACCTACACAAGCAGAACTCAGCGCAAGAGGCTAGTAATTCAGGATATTTTGGCTTTACCTAACAGATGCTAACTACTTTCGATGGATTGATGCAGAAAAAGGATGGCAAATTTAACGAGAGAGCAAAAAGATTTACAAGTTTCCGCACCAGTGAAGCTCATATTCGCTGAAACAGATCAACTTTTTACGGCAGTGAACAAATGCATTACAATATTTCTTTCTTGTTGTGTCACCCTTTTCATAAAATAACCCTTTTTTTAAAAATCAAATAAAATGACCCTTCTGAATTTTCATTACTATGGAATTGAAATTATCTTTGGATTGATCAGAAGATCCTTACATGGAAACCAATTCAGACATGGAACCAAAAAGACTTGAGAAAGTGAAAGGATTAGGTTACCATCATTGGGTTTCTTTACAAACTCCACATTCAGTCTTTCAAATCGCTTGCATGCTTTGTTTACATCATGAACAGTAATACCTATGTGCCCTGAAAACATAAGAGACATATCAGCCATGCAAAAATCGTAACACAAGGAGTATCTCATAGACAGTGAAAATTCCTTTTAACGGATAAATCACTCTATAGAAACAACGGAACACACAAAAATCTAACAAGAATTATTGTCTCTGATATGTATTGATTCCTTGCATCGACCAGAAAGCTGTTGAAGATGATAGAATCTAGCATCTAAAAATTCTGATATTGAAAGATATTTTGCCACAAACAGACTAGCATATGGCTTCCACTTTAAATTCAAGTCGGTGAAACAATGACCCAGACTAAATTCAGCAAATTCATTAATATCTCTCATCATCCCATCAATGCAATAGATGTAGTTTGTCCACTAGGCATCAAAGTAGATATACACTCATTTACACTGAAAAACGAACACCACGTATGAGCACAAATATCTCCAGAAGCTTATTTAATTCAAACCTCTATTCTAAATCTCCACTCTCCAGCGACCGCAGGTGACAGCACTCAGTTGGAGGTTGTGTTCTAAATGATAGTTAAGCAGCCTATTCATACTATGTTAATTAACCAAATTAGAAAGGGGGGGGGGGGGGTGGGATGAGGGTGAAGTTCCGGGCAGTGGAAAAGTCAATAAACTTGCCACAAGTGAAACCTTAATAAATCAGCATTAAGTGACCAAAGTCCTGGCATAGTGAACGTAAAGCAGCCTGATAACTCATATCTTATTCAGTGCATAACGTTTAGCTTTTGTTTATGTTAGCTTTTTTCTACCAAAAAATCAACTTTACTAGTCAATCAAAGTGAAACATCAACATAAACCAAACTTTTCTCATCAATACTCGTTATTGTCCATATATCTCGTGGTTAACATCACTATTCAAGCTGCTTAGTTTTTCGAAAAATAAAACTACCCAAAGATAACCTTAATGTTTTGCAGGACAAGCAATCAGAAGTGTTGCTTTGATGATTTTCTTATAAATGAAGTTCCACAGCATCTAGAACATACATTTAAGCAAAGTTATCCTAAGTAAACAAGTATAAGAAAGACAGAGACACAAGATTGCACACCTCACAAGCTATCATAGAAAAGCAAGAGGAGCATTTTTTCTTTTCGTTCCTTTTTTTTTTGAATGAAGGAATGTCTTTTCTTATAGAAATAACTGTGGGAAAATTCAAGATAGATGCATGTTAAGGTTTAAGGTTTAACAAACCATATCCTCGAGGTACCGAGTTCCCAGTACTGTAACCCTTGAAATTCGGATCATTTTCAGTACCCCATTCACTGTGACAAAAACAGAATAGTCATACATCATGCAAGAGCTAGCTGAGTATATATTCTTCTTATGTATTCTGTAATAGGAGGGTCTTACTGTGCAAGTTCAAGTACAGCTTTCTGACCAAAAGTCCAATTTGTGCGCTCAATGGGATCTCTCGGAGCTGATGAAGCATCCTAAACGACCCATACACACAAAGATTTAAAGAAAAATTCCAATATGTCAATATAATAATTTCTCTAACCGTTCCTAAGAAGAACAAACATATATGCACACAAATGCTATAAAGTAAATGCATAGAGACCACAGTATACAATGGCATTTGATGTTTTACCTCATAGCCCAAAAGGTATATTGTAAGCTTGTAATCCGTAAAATCCAACCTCTTCAGCAACCTGTGTTACACAAGAATATTATCATATAAACTTAGTTCCACATTGACCTATACAAGCAGTAACATCAAGAAGTTCATTTCGAAGTTAACACAAAAGTCGATCTGCAGGCATAGTTTTAACTTGTTTATAAATGAGACTTTGAAACCATGAAAATAAAAGAGACCATTTCTTTGAGCGTATGTGATCGGTTGGGAGGATTGAATATCCCCATTGCTCCTATATATTTCAACATGTTTTGCAACTACCATTGAACTTTTAAAAGTTCAATAAAAAATTGGAAAACATTTGGGAACTTTAGTGGCATTTTGGGTATTTGACTGTTGGTTTGGGAAAGGGGCACATTTGATACATAAATAAAATCATGAAACAGAGTTATTCTTACATAACACAATCAAACCCATAGTTCAACGAAGCATCCCTCAGCCGAGGAATGTTCCAAAATACCCGGGTGTGCGATAAGTATGACACTCTTGGGTGTTTTCCTATCACATACGATCTCCGTTGGGAAAATAAAACCAGATCCAGAACCAACATGGCAAAGCAAAGCTCCAGCAACCCGGAAAATTTTGCTCAAAAACGCCATTTGACTTTGACCAAAAACTTTGATTTTGAGCAAACGGCATCGTTGGAAAATTTTTTGAACTGCTGGAGCCTCGCCATGTTGGTTTTAGATCTGGTCTCAATTTTCCGAACGGAAATCGTATGGGACAGGGTGTGCAGGGTAATTACCACCCCTCAGCAGGCTTATAAATCACTATCGAACCAAAGTAGTGGTGGATCTCACGAATTATGTGACCATAACTGAGCAATAGTCATAAATGAGCAAAGTTACAAGATGACCACAGAATTATTCAAGTAAATCCAATGTATTAGAATAGACATAGCATCATAATTTCAGGAAAAAGAGTACAGAATAACTAATAGGAACTTGAAAAACAAATTCATTTCATCCCAAAAGAACAGATTGGATAATAAACAGCTGTTTATTTCGAAACACTTACGACATGCCCATTATTCGAGAGTAGAAATCGAGGCTGATTTTGGGGTCCTTCACCCGATAATTCTGATTCCAAAAACAAAATGAGCACTTAATTTGCTGTAATTGAAAGTAGAATCAACAACAATAACGAATGAACAATCCCAATACAAGAGGGGAATGGAGGGCTTACGGTTTGTTGTATGAAGAAACCTTTGGTCTCCTTATCGGGATCAGTATGCAGGCCTGGGTTGTTAGATGCTGACTCTTTGGTTTCTGATGATGCCATTGCTAATTATATCAACTCTGCTTGATAATAGATATCAGGATGATGACAACGAGTGTTTCTATCGTCAGAGATAAAAGGGCGTATATAGTGTTCGCACCTGGGATTTGAACGTTACAATAAGTATAGACAGAGAAGACAACAAGGGAGGCTTTAGCAGCATAGAAGAATGGAGAAGGTATCGATCAATGAGTAAGTAGATGACATTAACGTAGAGAGAGAAAGAACACGAGGCTGCGTGAGTGCGTGTTGAAGACGACAAAGGCCAAAAAAGGGACAACGAATTGGTGCGAGAACGGGACAGTTTTGTGACTTCGTCAATTTTGAATGGATTCGCTCGTTTGCAAAATTGGAAGTTATACACTTTAGTTTCCATTCGTGGATCAACCGGTGGACAAGCCCAACGAGTCAATTCAGGAGCGCGGCTCTCGAGCTTGTCCTCTTTTATCTACCTTTACCCACAATATTATAGGCTAATGATCAAGTGCACCATAGTTATGATATTTTCGGATGCTTTTACCGATTCGGTATTCGTTTTGAAATTCGAGATCGGATCCAGATTGATGGGATGGCGAGTTAGCTCCAAAGAATTTTTTAAAAAATTCGACAATCGCGTGGCATCCGGTGGTCGGCTTTGTCCAAAATTATGGCCAAAACTTTGACCGGCCGCTACGATGTCAAATTTTTTTCAAATCATTTAACTCGCCAGACTAAATCAATCGATCTCGATTTCAAAACGGACACCGAACGAACCCGTAAAAGCATTCGGGATTACCGTAACTATGATACACCCGGGTGCAACATAATATTCCTACAATATTATAATTAATTTTGAAAAATTTTGAGACGTCCTGTTTCAACTCCATAATATAAAGAACTTTCAACTACTATCCTAAAGAAAGAATTTTTTTTTAAAAAAAAAATTGAAATTATCCATGGATTTAGACCGATCTATGAACAATTCGGGTTTGACTTGTGGATCAAATAGGCCCGAGGCGAATTCAAGCTTTTCGTTTGGGAGACGAGCCGGACCAAGCGCAGTCGACAGGCCGAACTGGTCAGCTCGGCTCGCTTGCCATCCGTGCGAACCATAATGTCAACCCTTAGGGTCAAACGTATGGCTTTCCGCAAAGAGTAAACATTGGCATACTAATTGCAATACAAAATGAGTTTTCCATATGGAATTATCGGTCAGGCGTTAGACTTCAAAGCACTGCAACATTGACCGACTTGTTTGTTTTTTTTTTTTTTTCTCTCTTTTAAACACATATATTTAGACCAAACCGAGTCAAACAGCCTTCCGAGAAGCCATAGGTTAAAATCCATCTAAATAGGATTTTTTTAAAAAAAAAATTATTGGTTGAATTATAGGTACAAGGAAAGTGTAGTGGAGGGGAGATGATTGAATCCTTAACCTAAGAGATGTAAGATCAACTCAGATATCACTAAGCCACATAGGTATTGACATCCATTTCTAATAGGTACTATGCATTCTAAGTGGCAATTTTATAATTTATATGTTGCATTAGACGGTTAAGTCTAAAAATGATTTTCGTAATTTTGTCATCAACTTAAATTTTATCTTTAATTTATATTTAATAGGAGAGAAAATGAATAATAAATAAGAAATGAAAAAAAGAAAGAAAGAAAGAAAGAAAGCATGCTAGTTAGAAAGAGAGAAATTATTGGAATTATGACAAATCATAGTCTCGTTGACAATGTACATATTTAATCTTGACCATGGCAGAACGGCAGCTAAAGGCAATTTTAAACATAATTCTTATACTTTTAACTTATCTTATGTGTGACAATTAATTTTTCAAACGGAGATACATTTAAAGACATTCTTGCAAAGTAATGTCAATAGCTGCAGCAACGCAGTTAATGATGCTATATTGAATCACAGTAACTAGTTAATGTAGACGTGATAGTAAGTTGGTCGAGCTCGATCAATTGAGTCGACTCAAATTTTCATCAACTATAAGTTCTTAAAATTTGTATACACAATTTTTAACGTGCGTATAATTTTTTAAGCAATCGACCTTCGATCAAAGTGTAAAAGCGGCAGATAAAAGTTCGGTGAAATTGACTTTTCTAGGTAAAGCCCTTAAATTCCCAACAAAGTGCAAGTGAGGACCAACTTATCCAATATCTCAACATTCATCTACTTGTTTCTTATCAAATTAATTGAAGTTCGAATTCATTCACAATTTGGTAGAAGTCGTAATTAGTAGTAACTTGAAATCGACAACCTATGAACCTACTCAATTCATTTTGAAAAGAAAAAAAAAACCAAGAAGAAAGAAAGAAAACAGAAAATTATCAAAGAAAATCACAAGACAACTTCTAATAGGTAATTCTTAAGATGAAGACGACATACACTGAGCCCCATGTATTTTACATATATGCTCAATAAGGTCTCTATGAAGCTGAGAATGAATGTTTTCATCCCTAATACGACGATGAGCTCGTATGAACTTCAAAACGTTCGTTGTACGCTGACTTGAAACTGATATGTTTGGAATTTCATCAACTGCGTCATAGTGAAAAATTGAAAATCCATATTAGCAGCATCTCTTTCATCTTAAACAACCATAGTGTGTAATAGGATGCAAGCTTTCATTATTCCCATGATACTTTCATCATCAATTCTTAATTTTAACAACCTGACATCATCTTCGTTTGATGACCTTAGGTATTTATCTGAAAATATTGGGAAATTATTTTGTTCAACAAATTATTTATATGAAGGGTTTAACGAGATGAGAATAGAATAAGAGTGAAATGAGAACTTGAGAAGTGAAATTCACAAACGGGTGTACATGGAAAACAAGTTTGAACAATTTCATGCGTTGCGGCCACACAGTTCAATTCTAGAGACTGTGAAAATACGCTATGCGACCGCATAGTGTAAAACCATGCGGCCACATGGTTCAAAATCTGCACTGTAGCAGCAGATTGCAAATTGATTTGACTTTTGGCAAATATTGACATCTTTTTGGCCAACAATTATACACTTTCGTCCACACCTATTGCAGTATTATATATATGGGATGAATTTCACTTGGTTGGATTAGTCAATAACAACAAAGACATCATTCTTGTACTCATTCGATCAATTAACCTTCATAAAAGTGTTTTAGTTCGTGATTGAAGATTTATGTGTTTTTATCTTCAATCAACATAGAGGTTTAATTGATTTAATCCTTCAAACCATTTGCTGAGATGACCATATATAAACACTTACTAATAATCCCGTGGTGGCAAATTCAGTTTGACGACAGCGATTACGTGGTCGAATCTCTTTCCTTTTATCTTGTTCATTTCAATAAAAGTTTATTCATTTCTTGATTTATTTTTGTGTTGTTCTCCATTGTTATATATCAATTTTCTAGTAATCTCAAACCAAATTTTATTTGACATGGAGAACGAGACAACTTTGGCAATGGAATCAAAATGATCTCTTCGCATATGGACAAGTCATCATCAGTCGGAGAAAGACTACAGATTTGCAGTGGAGAAACCGAAATGGGACTTAAACCTTTGCAACGTGACTTCATTACCAGATAAGCAAATTTTAATCTTTACGCATGAGGATGAAATTAAATCTGAAAATGAACATAAATATGAAGATTCCATATTCATGGTAATATTTTGATTTGAAAGTTGATTAAAATCAATGATGTTAGAGTTTGATAAGATGCCAAATGATGGCTCAAGGCTTTTAACCTTGTCACTTGACACTTTAGTAATTATGATCATTGCATCCGATTACTAATTCATATCGTGCCTCATAATAATCATATAAATATGGTTTGGAGGAATATGAACATTCTATATCTTGGATTTAAAGGTGTACTCTAATTTTAATCGATGTGGTGATAGAATTTGATATGTATCACATGATTATATTATTTTAAACATTGAGATTTCAAATCATAATTATATGTTGGACGAGCTGTCATATTCTTTCAAATGGTGAAAGAATTAAAACGGGAAATGTTGCCTAGCAAATGTTGAAAATCGTAACATGCGTTAAGGAAATTTTCTTAAGGAAAAAACTTAAGAAAGAAAATACATTCATCAATTGAGTGAAGAAACTAAAATAGAAAACATTTCTTTCATTGAGTGAAAGAATAAGAGTTTACCCTTAAAAGTGGGGGTAATGAATTTACTATCAAAAAAAAAAAAAAAAAAAAAAAAAGAGTTTAGATTCGTGAGATTACCCAAAAAAGTGGGGTGATAGATTCACTACGAAATTAAATACTACTAGACTAAAAGATGTGTGACTTTTACCTTGCGTAGGAAAATAAGAAGTTACTCTAATAAAAAATTGATGTGCCATGATCTATAAGGTGCGCACAACTGGATTACAAATGGGGTGTGAGAAGTGTTGTCAAAAAATATTTCGAGATGTGATCACATTTAGTAATTAAAATCCAGACATGTGGAATAAAGTTAGATTGGAATTGGAATTTCTAAACATTAAAACCGGAGTGGATATGGTTGAAACTCCACTATATATATCCACACCCTACCCGTCATTACTCGAACAATAATCATGGGTTCAAAGGGTAAAAACAAGTCATTCAATAAGCGAATAAATTCAGCACTTAATATCTTATTTAAAACCATATCCTAAGTTATAAGTGTTGATTGTTATAGTTTGGAGGGTCGAGATTTCTAACAGTTAATGAAGTTTAGTACAAGGTACAAGTATCCCTAAACGTAACAAAGATATTGGAAGAACTTCACCTAATTAAATTTCTATCTTAAAAGTTTAATCAACAGGATGAGCGCAAGGCCCAATATAAAAGTGCTAAGCATCGAGGAACTAGGCGCATAGCACTTGTGTGTGTTTTCGCTGGTATTATCACAAGAATTAGCAAGTCCAAAGCTATCAAGCTACTTGAAAATTCGATAATACTATGCGAGCATTACAATATGGTCGATTCAAATCGAAAAATATCTTTTACCTTATGCACAAGTGTTGTTCTATAATTTATTGAACAAGTGGAGGATTGTTGGAAATTATTGTGTTCAATAAATTATTTATGAAGGGTTTAACGAGATGAGAATGGAACAAGAGTGAAACTAGAAGTGAAATTCACTAAACGGGTGTGGAAAATAGGTTTGAACAATTTCATACTATGCGGCCGCACAGTTAAATTCTAGAAACTGTGAAAATACACTATGCCACCGCATAGTGTACAACCATGCTGCCGCATAACTCAAAATTTGCACTAGCAGCAGATTGCGAATCGGTGTGGCTTTTGGTGAATATTCACATTTTTTGGCCAAGAATCATACACTTTTGTCCACACCTATTGGAGTAGTATGTATATGGGATGAATTTCACTTGGTTGGATAGTGATGAATAGCTTCAAATACATCATTCTTGCACTCATTCAATCAACTACCCTTCATAAGAGTGTTTTAACTCGCTATTGAAGATTTATGTGTTTTTATCTTCAATCAACATAGAGGCTTGATTTAATCCTACAAACTATTTGCCGTGATGACCATAAACATTCACTAACAATCCCCGTGGTGGAAAATTCAATTTGAGGAGAGCGATTACGCTGTTGATTCTCTTTCCTTTTATCTTGTTCATATCAATAAAAGTTTATTCATTTCTTAATTTATTTTTGTGTTGCTCTTCATTGTTATATATCAATTTTCTAACAGTCACTACCTTCACAATTCTTTTCGAACTCTCAACTGTAATGCTTTCACCAATTTGTACATATTCATTAATGAAATTTGCCGCAACTCCATATGCAACCATCTTCAAACTAAGCAGCAGTGATATTTTTGAGAGAAGATAAACTAAGAGTTCTTGCCGCATTCCTCTTATAGAGAAAGTATGGGCCATAGTTTTCTATGGCTGTCTTGAGACGGATAAAAAGGCTTGGCTCATCCGAATACTCCTCCGAAATAGAGTTGGAGAATGCACAGGACTCTCACCTCTTATTGAGCAACTCACCATCTACAAACTATGATAGCTACTATCATTTCCAAATCATCATCTGAATATGAATACTCATCAGAAATCATTTTGATTAATCTACTTGTCGACATATTTAGGAAAAATAGAGTTAATTTTTTTCCCTCATTAGAAAAGGCAGATTACTTGCTTAATTTATAGAAGAAAGAAAAAACTTGGAGGCCAGAAGTGTGGGAAAAAACGAATGGATTGGAAGCAAGAATGAAGATAAATTTTTCATGGATGAAATGTACATAGATGCTTTGAATTTATTGAAGAAAGAAAAAAAATTGAAGAGAAACGGTATTTATAAAAAAGTAAGAGCATCCACAATAGACTCTTTAAAAGCAATATACTCTTTATTTTAAAGAGTCAAACATCAAAAGTTAGCTCCAATAAATTTTTTAATTTAACAATTTTAAATAGAGAGTGAGTTTGACTCTCCAAATTTGAAGAGTCAACCCCACTCTCTATAATTCAATTGTCACATATTTCAATACAATTTTTCTTGATTCAATAAAGTCACAAAGAATTTTATTGGTAAAAAACAATTAAGGTAAATAGGTATTGATTAAAAATAAAATATCATAATAATTGTTTCTTGATATAAACAAAATAAAGAGTATAGATAAACAGATTGTTGGAATGAATTAAAAACTTTAGTTTCTAAATTTTAAAAATAAAGATACTATTGGAGATGCTCCAAGAATGCAATAGTCAAGGAGTCTAGCACCAATTTGTTTACTTAAAATTATGCCCGTTTTGGTATTATAAATTTATTATGGAAGTAAAACCTATTAAAGGAAATATATAATCTTTGTCTAATCTATATTTATGGGGTTGTTTGATTGGGTGTAAATTTTATCCTCGCGGTATTCCGTGTAAAAATGTGTGGTTAATATTGTATTGAGAGATGTGTATGTGGTTGAAAATGTGTATTGGTTATACGAAATTGCGTGCTGATTAGTTTTACACCCAATAGAACAAGCCCTATATATGATATATCTATACCAGTTTTAAAGGTCTCTTCAGAGTAGAGAAACATTTTTCAACAATTTTGTTATTATAATCATTTTGAAATTCCTTATTCAGAATTATTTCAATAATTTTTGTTACAATATTGTATAACTAAAACAATATTTGTCTCATTCCAAAAAAAAAATGTCATTTGACATTTGACGGATTTGTCATTCTCTTCAATTTCTCGAAACAATACAAGCATTATTTATCGGATTGAATTTACGTTGTCCCTTTGGATTATATATTTTTTCCTTTTCATTTTAAAACATTATTTTGATTTGTGTTGATGTTGCCCAAAAAATTGAGAGAAAAGAAGCGTTTGTTTGATAAGATTAGTAAACATAATGCAATTGAGAGTCCATAATTTATCATTTTAAGCCATCTATTCTATGGAAGAAGACCTCTTAACCACCTTTTCTTTTGTCTGAATCTTCTTACTAATTCACTGTCTAATTGCATTTCAATTAAATTCCACAAAAATTTTCTTCTTTAGTTAATTGACAAATATTTTAGGCCTTGTTCGGTTCACAAGTAAATTTCCATGCACGAAATTCGAGGTAAAATATGTGGTTGATATTGTATTGGAGAATGTGTGTGTGGTTGAAAAGAAGAGAGAGAATTTTTTTTTTCCTTACATGTGCAACCGAACAAGGCTAATCATGCATTTGCTCTTTGTCAAAGGGCGTCACTGTTCTATGGTTTAATTACTTGTCGCTGGCGAGAAACTGGGATATGGTTTCCAATAATTTCCAAAGTTTGCTTATTTATTTATTCCGACCGAATGGAGGTTTTCTCCTCCATTGGCCCAAAAAAGGAATATATCTGCCAGATTATCAGTCATTCAGTCTTCACATCTGCCTCTGCCTCTTCTTCTCCATTCTCTTGCAACTGTTCTTCAAAATCTTCACCAACTCTTTGATCGGAATACTATAGCAATATATTAGTTTATTCTTTTCTCTTCTTTTGAAAAAGAAAAACTAAAGAAATAGATATTTGAGCACAAAATAGTATAACATCGTTATAAAACAGCATGCAAGGCACGTGTTTCATATCAGTCTCTTCAAAATCGTAAGAGAGAATTATAAAAATGTGTGTGATAGTAAAATCTTCCCCCCAAAACTACTTCCCAAAAAAAAAGAAAAGAAAAAAAAATCACTTCCCCCAAACAAGGCCTAATTTTTTCATTTCCGTAGCACGCACACAAGTGTCGTATAAAAGGTAGATCTCCCCCCAAACAAAGCCCTAATTTTTTCTTTTCCCTTTGAAGCGCAACACCCACCCAAAAGTCGTGTAAAGGTCCAATTTATTGAATATTGATAGTGCAAAAGAGGAGCACGCTTTTGGGTACATGACAACTCATCACGCGGGGTCCACTCACACAGCACCACTACTCCATCTTCTCCACTTCCCCTGCATTTATACCGCTCCAATCCTCCGTGCCACACTCGGTTTCACAACACAAACTTCTCACAAATGGGTGCGGTAAGAAATTCTCAGATTCATCTGCCTTCCGTTCTCATTTTTCCGCTTTAATATAATATAATTTTTCACTCCACTTGCTTTTCATGATATTTTCGTTCATCCTTTTATTTATTTATTTATTTATTTATTTATTTATTTTTCTCTCGAGTTTTGCAGAAGAACAATGATGCAGGGAAGAAGAATGAGAATGACGCTAATAAGAAGAAAGAAAATGGGGGAAATGAAAACATCACTGCCGTTTTGAAGGCCGATTTGCACTGTGATGGCTGCGCTACAAAGTTCCTCAAGTGCATCCGATCTTTCGATGGTTTGCCTCTCGAATCTCACTTCTACTATCCTTTTTTTTTCTGGGTTTTTTCATATTTTCTGGATTCATTCGTGTTGGGTTTTACGCGTGACAAAAAAAGGTGTGAAAGCATTGACTATTGATGACACCCAGAAGATTACAGTCACCGGAAAATTTGATCCGGCGAAACTCCGTGACAAAGTTGAGGAAAAAACCCACAAAAAATTGAACTGATTTCTCCAGGGCAGCCCAAAAAGAACGACAACAACATCAACAACAAGGAGAATGCAAAACTCAAAGAAAATGAAAAAGAAGAGAAAAATGCAAAGAACAAAAATGAAGGCAAAAAATCCAAGGACAAAGAGGTAATGTTTGTATTTATCCTATGGTTTTTCTGAATTTCCTTTTGTCGTCTTCTATATGCTTTTTAAATTTTTATGTTTTCTCTTTATTTTTGGTTTATTTTTGCTTATTTGGGTTGGTTGCGATAACAAGATATACATTGAATATTCCGAAGAAAGTGGGGAAATCATGTGTTTGCTGCGGCGCACTTTAGCAATGAGCAGTTTCGATTTTGTTTGCTGGGGTGCACGTTAGCGTCGAGCAGTTTCCGTTTTGTTTTCTGCTGCAGTTTGTTTCGACGTTTCACATCATGTATTCAATTTTTGAAAATAATCTTTCAATCAATTACGTAACAGTTCAAATATCCAACATTCGCATTTGGCAATTTCTTAATTATTTTTTAATTGAAATTAGTTTCAAGAATTAAAGGACTACTTTGTAATTTCAGCCACCTGTGACGACTGCGATTCTGAAGATGCATTTACACTGCGAGGGATGCATACAGAAAATTCACAAGCTTGTGAGCAAAACAAAGGGTGAGTGAGAATGAGACTTCCAAAAAAACCACTTCTGATTTTATGCATTTTATTTTACTTAGTTAACGGAGACAATTGACGTCGTTAACAGGTTACCAGGAGATGAAAATAGACCGACAAAAGGATTTGGTGACAGTGACGGGAGCAATGGACGTGAAAGCTTTAGCAGAGACTCTGAAGAAGCATTTGAAGAAAGAGGTTGAAATTCTGCCGCCCAAGAAGGAAGGCGGTGGCGGCGATAAGAAGAAAGAAGGTGGTGGCGATAAGGGAAAAAACAGTGGCACTGGCGGAGATGGCGGTGCTGATGAAGATGGCGGCGAGAAGAAGGGCAAAGGAGGCGGCAGCGGCGGTGGTGGTGGTGGCGGCGAAAAAGGGAAGAAGGGTGGTGGCAATTACGAGGAAGATGGGGGGAAAGAGAGAATGGAAGGAAACAAAATGCAAGTTCAGTTTGGGGACCCGTATCCGTATATGTACGGGCCGGGTCAAGTGGGTGAGCAGTTTCAGTATTATAATCCGAATGGATATGGACCATATGGACCCTACCATGCGCCTCAGATATTCAGTGATGAAAATCCGAATGCCTGCAGTGTAATGTGACGGAGAGGAAATCAATTTGTATATGAATAGAATGGAAGCAGTGGAGAGTAATTAATTAGGTTTGTTTAATGGATGGTTTTAAGGTTTAAAATAGGTTAATTAATGTTCTACTGGAGTATTTTTTTTTTAGTTCGCTAGTCATTGTCATTGCCATTTTTCTATAAATTAGTTAGATTAATCGAATATATGAATATATTATACAATAATAATAATAATAATAATAATAATAATAATAATTTTTCTATGGCGGAGTTTATTATTTGTTCAAAACAAAAAGGTTATAAAATGATCATTATGTGCTTATTACTCACAATAAATACCAAATGGTACGTATATAATTTTTCTAATTTGAAATTGTCTTCTATTCATTTTTGTTATGTAAAAGTGTGATAAAGTGAGGTGCAAGTTTATAGGGATGGAAAAACAACCCGAAAACCGTGGGGTATCCGAATTGAACGGGTCAAAAAAACCCAAATCGATAGATCGGCGGGTCGGATATGGTTTTTGATATTAAAACTCGAGACCGATATGGTTCGGATATGGATATTAGCGCCAAACCCGAACCCAAACCGAATATCCGATATATTTTTTTTTTCTCCCAAAAAATTTAAAATGAATAAAATTAAAAATTAAATTTCAATTCAAAAGTCAATAAGAATTATTTTTGACAGATTTGAGATTGAAAATAATCAAAGTAAATTATTTTTTAAATTATCGAATATATAGAAAAACATACTCATAAAATATTATTATTTAGTATTTATATATTTTATTACAATTATTAGAATTTAGAAAGGAGCAAAAAAAAAAAGAAATAAAGAAGAAATAAAGAAGCATGAAAGAGTGAAAGACAGCCATAGGATTGAACACAATGCAAAAATTATATCCCACATCCAAAGTTTTGAGAGTAAAAGCTAGGATTCTACTCTATTTAATGGTTAGGTAGGTTTTGGTCGTTCGTTGGTCCATTAATTGATAAGACTCAGGCCTGTGGTGAAGGCCAGATGTGCAAACATCCAAAAAAAAAGTTTTAAAAATAAAAAATATTAATTGTTGAATTTACTGGTTAATCACGATTTTTTAGGCTTCAACCTTAACTTGTTCACAAGGAGGAGGGGGAGGGTTAAAGGTAAATGGGTACTCGAACGGGTTTGAAAATCAATCGAACCGAACCCGAATAGAATGATCGCGGTTCGGATATGGATATGGATATGGTCAGGACTTCGGCTAGGATATGGGTATGGTCGACTCGAACCGAACCCGATCCGTTGCCATCCCTACAAGTTTGTATGTGATACACATGAATATAGTTTATCATTTACTTCAATATATATATATATATATATATATATATATATAATCATAGTTTCATGTTAGTAATGTATCTAGTGCTTATTACTCACACGAAGGCACAAGCCGCTTGGCTCGAGCTCGCCTGGCTCGAGAGCTCGAGCGAGCGGCTCGTGAAAAACACGAATCAAGCTCGGCTCGGGCTCGGCTCGTCGAGCCATTTTACCTAGTCTAACCTTGATATAAGCTTAACAAGCGGTCGTTTGAGGCACTGATTTTGTACTCCCATTTATAAAGTTATAATCTTATTTTATTTTATTTTTTCATGTTAAAAATTTAATAGGATAAAGCCAGTAACTTAGTGTTCACTGTGCCGATAATTAATTTTATTAGATTACATTATAAAAATTTTTATTTTTCCTAAACTTTCTTTTTAATTTTTAAAAGTTGGGTGGGCTATGGCCTAGTTTGGCCCACCCCTAGCTATGTCCCTGAAATTTAAGCTTGATTTTGCATTTTGTAGTTTGTACTTGTAGGAGCTCAATATTTACTATTTCACTTTCTAATTCTAAATTGTCTTTTTTTTTTCCTTTTCTTTATTTTTTTATTGTTTTTGTTTTGTTTTGTTTTTTGTTTTTTTTTTTTAACATAACTCTGATTTGTCTTTAAAAAAAAAAAAAAACTCTGATTTGTCTTCCGTTCGTTGTGTTAAAGTGTGACAAAGTGAGGTGTAAGTTTGTAATTATGTATGTGATACACATGATTAATGATTATTAACATAACACACGTACATGATGTGATAATGGTATGTATACGCGCAGCGTTAACGCTAAAGCTTATGCACATTCTTTTGTCAGCTTTCGGAAAAGAGATGAGTGCGTCCCACACCCACGACAAAGGAAAAAGTATAATTAGACGAAGCAAATTACAAATAAATTCATTTCGTTATCATGTAGTACTTTGGTTCTCACAAGGTAGCTTTGTTTACATTTTCTATACACAAATTAAATGAAACTCATTTATTAAAGTATTGCTTGCTCGATGTCGAAATAAGGTTTTTAGAATAGATGTTGACAGTCGACTAATCATGACGGTAATAAAAATTAAAAATTAAAAATTAAAATTAGAAATACTTTTTGCAAGCCTAGTGCTAATGAATGGTAGGAAAAGAACTCTTAAAGGAATTTGAAAAATTAACAAATAGTTGCCCAAAGTTAACTATGAAATTATTTACTTTAAATTTAACAGAAAATATCATCTTGTTCGATTTCTAAATGTACTTTAACATTGCTCACAATAAGTAAATGTAACACATCTTTATCAATGTAAATGCATATCTATTTTAAACAATCTCTTTTAACTTGATGGAATGACATGTTTTCGTTGACAAAGAGGTTAGGGCGTGTTTGATTGGCAAATCAATTGCATGTAAATGTCAAATCGTGTAAAATATTTTATATTTTTGCCGTTTGATTGCACGTTGTAAATGGAAAATATTTTGTAAGGCACAATGAGTTGATGCACGATTTGTGCCAATTGCATGTAAATATTTTTTTAAGTAATAGTTAGATAAATATTTACCATGCAAACATTTATCAAGGAAATGATTTACAGCTTGTCAATCAAACACACCCTTAGATTTTTTCTTATTTGGACGGTCTTAACGTGTGTTTTATTGTCAGGTAAGATTTCGAATATCACGGAAACTTGTCTATTAAATTCAACAGATGTTGATGTGAAAGTAACATGGATGGTGTACAATGATAATCTCCTTTTTTTTTTTTTAAAGAAAAAATCTCCATTTAAAGTTTAGTAAGCAAATCGTGTGTTCTTTCTATTTTTTTATTTTTTATTTTATAAGAGAGAGAAATTGGCACTTCTTTTGGTTTCCTGTAAAATTGGTACAAGGCAAGCAATTTAGGTGTTTACTAATTTTACCCAATAAGAAGCTAAGAGAAAGAAAATGATTTTGTGTGTTTGTGTTTTTAATAAAATTTGCAGCGTCATGTATGGCGAATTTGGGACACATTTTGTGCAAATCATATTTAATTAGTTAAGGTGAAACCTAATCTATTAGCTAATAAAACGAATCAAAAAAAATTGTTGCTTGTTTGTAAGATATGAAAGATAATAGGAAAAATGTTATTGGGTGCGGCTAAATGCACCCCCACCCAATTTTGCTGAATACTACAACCCCCAAAAATCCATTCCAATTTTACCAATTTTTACTTTTTTTTTTTTGTCTTTTTTATTGTCTTCAGCCACTGTTAGCAAAACACCCCAAAGCCTTGGAACCAAAAAAAAAAAAAATACCGGCATGTTTGCCCCAATGTTATTTGAATCAAATTCCTTAGAAGTGATTAGTGATGGCAAAAAAATCCGATCCGATCCAAATCCGATGGATACCCGATCCGAATAGAGTAATTTTTTGCCGATTCAAAACGAATTTGGATTTGGATTTGGATCGGCCTGATCCGATCCGAATTGATTTTTTATTTTTTGTTTTTATTTATTTTATTTTATTTTTATTATTTTTTATTTTTTAATAAAAACCTATACCAATATGGATCATATTTGGATTTTTTTCTTGATCCGATCCGATTCGAATCCGATCCGAGGAATTTGGATTTGGATTTGGATTTGGATCGGGGTCTTTGATTTGGATTTTGATTTGGATTAGGCCGATCCGATCCGAACCCGATCCATTGCCAATACTAGAAGTGATGATTAATGTACGCATATGTATTAAACAATTGCTTATAAATAAAAATAACTATAAGTTATAATTAAGTAAATTTTAGTACAAAAGAAGATGAAACTATGTTAAATTGTTAATCAAGGTGAAAAAGAGTAAGATAATTATTTTGTCCCAATTTTTTTATTTTTTATTTTTTTAACGACAAGGCCAAGGGACAGTGTAGATGAGATGAATTGAACCCTAGATATAAAATAACTCATAACTTTACTTTAAAAAGAAATTTACTGCTTAGTATAAGATTTAAAAAAAAAAAGGTATTTTAGGGATAAAATAAAATTATTAGCCAGAATTTTATCACATTATTCTTGTGTGTTAATGCTGATATATAAGGTCTTTTTCTTAAGTAAGGGTGTGTTTGATTGCAAAGTCGGAAAATTGTTGGAAGGAAAATATTTTCCGGGTAAATGAATTCCGAGAAAAGGTTTTCCAGGAAAATGGTAGTTGTAGGTGTTTGATTGAGTTAATTTGAAAGTTGGAAAATGATATTATTTTCCTTATTTTTGAGTTTTTTAATGAAATTTGATCATTTTCTTATCTTTATGGTTACGTAAACTGTCCATTAAAAACAATGCTAAATTTTTTTCGGAAAATAAAAGCCACCTCCCTCTTAAGGAAAATATTTTCCTTCAAAACAAGAAAAAGAACGGAAATCAAAAAAAAGTTGGAAAACGTTTTGCAGGAAAAAATTGTAATCAAACAGCCAATAGTGAAAAAAAGTTGGAAAATGACTTTTCCTAAAGAAAAAAGAGTGAATCAAACACACCCCAAGATGTAAATGTAATATAGAGGAGTATGAATTTTTTTTAATCAAATTATCTGAATTTTAAAATTCAAACCTGAAAAATGATTTCATTAATTGTAAAGAAGATGCCAATAGTCGAAGGAGACATAAAACATTAGCTCGAAAAACACAATGACATGCAAGTGTTCAATCAATATGTGTAATTGTAATTCCACAAATAACTGTTAGACCACGTTTGATCGCATGAATGGAACCTGAGTGACAGGAAAATGTCACAGAAAATGCCAGGAAAATGTCACGGAATTGAACTTATCGGAACATATTTTCCTGTGAAATGACCATTAAGGGATTGTTCTTTTAAAGAGTTCACGTCATTTCGTGTAAAATGTGTGATTAATATTACATTGAAAAATGTGTATATGTTACAGGGGATTGCGTGAAACCTTGAAAAGAATAAGGCCTAAGTGTATTTGACGGGAATTAATTATCTACCTAGGAAATGCACATTCTCTATCTCACAAATAGTATAAGTGTAATGTAATTTGACTTTTACAAAGGTTAAGGGATTGTAATTCATACTACCTCCGTCCCATAATTATAGTCCACTATTCCTTTTTAGGCCGTCCAAAAATATAGGCCACCTTCCTTTTAAAGATATTGTTAAAATATTAGTTGTCTTATATGCCCCCATTTAATGTACATAGTTATTATCAAAATAACTTAATTGAAATAAAAAATCCAATAAATGAAGGGGTATAATAGGAAAATAAGTTTAAATTTTACTTTTCCAACACTATTAATTGCAGTTTCTTAATCTTTGTGAAATTGAAAGTGGACTATAATTATGAGACGGAGGTAGTATTATTGGAAAAGTAATTTTTATTTTTATTTTTTAAATGTATTTTTATATTAAATGATAATAGTGTACTACTATCGTATAGTGCATTAAATAAGAATATGACAAAAAAAAAGGAAAATAGTGTATGTTTTGGGACGATAAAAAAAAAAAAAAAAAAAAAAAAGCCTATTAAGCAATATCAGATATTACACTATCGCGATTGTTCATGAACCCATTAATATTTTGAGGATTCTAACAGACCAATTATGCTAATTTTAGGATTTATACAACAAAAGATATTTAGAGATATTAAGGAACTAATAATTAATTTCTACCCGAGAGAACTAGAATGCAAATTCATCTTTTCTTTATGGCCAAAAATGAAAAACTAGGTATTTCATATTTAACTAGTTATATCATATATGTATATTCCAAAGGACATATTAGTTTAATAATTAATGTGGCCTTCGTGTCGGTTGGTTATTGCCACATTCTTTCCATAGTACTATATTGTATGTTCCACGAACCTGTTTGTTGATTTCTAAAAAGAAAACCGACATTTTTGCGGTCCAGTTTCTACAGCTCTCAACTTAGCTTTAATAATGGAATAGTTGCTATAGAACTCAGCTTCCTACACCTTTTGCATTGTCATTTTTCACGAATACGTGGCTTGTCTTGGAATTATGCGAACAAAATCCAACATACATTAAAACTTAAAAAATGACGAGTTTAGAAAAATTGTATTACTCTTCTTAATGAGTTAATCATTTATTATGAGATCTCAATCTCTAACATCTTATTGATCTTAAAATGCAGTAGCAAAATACATTTAGATGCTAGTTAGGATTTGACTTGCAGACTTGGAATCTATATTGAAAGATGTTGTCAATTAGGATCTAATTATTTCATAATCTACAAACAAAAACAGAGATTTTAGATAAAAACCATAAAGGGGGAAAAGAAGAAGAAGATTTTAGATGAAACATTACAATACAAATTAATATTGAGATGTTATGCAACCGTTAAATTCATTACATACAAATAGCTATACCTTTTCATGTCATATTCATATAATCTAACAATATAAATTTAGATAACTATTAATACAAATAGCAATAGTGATATGATCCGAGAACCCCTAAAAAATCAATTTCATGTTTGGAGCATTATTTGGATGCAAATGAATTGAAAGCAATCAATTTGGCTCAAATTTGAAGTGATTTTACAAACAAATCAAAGATCTAGGGCCCGTCTGATTCAAAGAAATGCATTTTTGACAGAGATATATGTCGAATTTGGAAATTACTATTTCTTGAAGAATTGTAGCATTTAATCTAGTTTCTAACGAATTTTAAATCACTCAATCCGGATGTCGGGATAAAAAGTTACGCCAAAATACTGAAGATTACGTGTGCAAAAAATTATGGACAGTGGGCAAACACGGATTTCTCCCTTTTTTTTTTTTGCTATTTGAGTTATTTCCTTAGTTAAATATTATTTTCGAGTTTCCTCTCAAAATTTTCATTCTTCACGAACACCCAAACTTATCAAGACCGTGATCATTTGTTATGACACTCACCCCTATTAGTTGCCAGATTCGTGTTTGTGGAGGTAATTGGTTTAATATACCAATTGTTGTATAGCTATGAGTTGGAGGTCGATAGGCTATCGATCAATTGGCTGGAGTAATTATCTTTTTTGGGATCAGATTTAATCCCGTGTGGATTGTGTTGGCACCGTTCCAGCGTGGTTTGCATCAAAGACCTTTTCACGACATATTCATCAACCGCAAATTTTAACAATATAAATTTAGATAAGTATTAATTAATAATTAATATAAGGTGTGGGATCAAGATCTAGCAGATAGCAATGCAAAGTAGTGCTAATAATAAATTAGAATTATAATACAACTTATTGTTATAAAAGTATAGAAACAATAGAGAGAATTTAGAGAGAATGGATTCTAAGGAATTCTCAGGAATGAATTTCATTAATAACTGAAGCCCTATTTATAGGAAAACTTCGAATGGTACAACCGTAATTACATAATTTCATCAAGGGTATAATAGTCATTCACATATAATAATTACATCTTTTACCAAATTATTTCTCCACCAAATTATTCCTCCACCAAATTATTCCTCATAATTCATAACCACCACATTATTCTCAATTATTCATAACACCTAATAATTATTCTTCAATTATTATTCATAACACTCCCCCTTGAATGACTATTAATACAAATGTCTTCCTGACTGTTTGGAGAAAAACCCATGGGAAAAAACTTCCAAACCGATTGCAGGATAGCTTGGAGTGGTTATATCGCTTCATCAAAACATTGCTCCCCCGATGTCTATCAGCATATGAGTATTCACGCACGCCTCGTTAAAACCTTGTCAAGAAAACCAGTGGGAAAAAACTTGATCGAAGGAAAAGAGTACACCGCCCGCTTGATTTCATATCTTGAGAACTGATATATTTACTTCGTAAATGATTTCAATATCATCATTGTTTGGATCTAAAGCATTAGCTCCATTATAACTTGATCCAATAGATACATTGTATCAATTTCTCCTATCGTTCTCAATATACCATGAATATGCTCGTTAAAACCTTATTAGGAAAAACCCAAAGGGGAAAAACCCTAATGAAGGAAAAGAGTACATTATTCATGTGAATACGCCTTTAAAGTTGCCTCATTAAAAACCTTGCTAGGAAAACCCAATGGGATAAAACCTCACTAAGGGAAAAAGAGTGCAACGCGTATTTTATACAAGTATGTCATAAGCATTTCAAAAACTTTCATACATTTGTATGAGTATCATATACATTGGTTTTATACTCTTCGCTCATTTAGAGTGCATCAATTTTCGTGACACAACTACAAAACATTCACCATGAACACATGTCTCCAAACACACAATTTAAAGCATATAAATTCATCGTAAAAACATGTAAACATATAAGTAAACCTTCATAACTAACTAACACTTAAAATATATCATTTAACATTTAATACTCACTTAATAGGTTATTTCATTCCCAGGGGCTTAGCTCACCCTTTAGGGTGCTCATAAACACGGTTTAGCTCACCCGATCCTTTAATTTCCTTTCTGACTACACACACGATCAGTAATTTAACTTTCATGAGCATGCAACATATAATGACCACCATGCTTATCTTTAAACTTGAGCAATAGTCATCATCATCTCATCATCTCATAAGTTAAGGATTTCACATTCACCATTTATCATCTTCAATATATCTCAATATTTTCATTATCGTTGATCATATGTAGCGCTACATTTTCATATCGTGTCGACACTTTTCAATTTCATTTCTTTCCCCATATCGACATAACTTATCGAGATATCTCATTATCAATCCTCTTGTAGGATTACACAATATAGTTATGTCTATATACTCTTCAAGAGCATATGCCTCAAGTATTAAGACCATCTTTTATAATTTGTTTTGATATATATGATTGAGGAAATATCAACGCTTCAAGCGTGCTAACTTGTCAAAGCATTGTAGTCAAGTATATGTGATTGTTCATAGCCTTTCATGCATCTTTGAACTTCAAGTTCAGATTTCAATTTTGAGGATATAACATGATGCATTTCACATATTATTTTCAACCTTTAATACTCCCTCATGTCGAGAAAATTTAGAACACCAAAACTCATACAGCTTGGTATGATTTTAATCATATATGTTCTCATCATTCAAATTTAATATGGGAATTTAGACCGCTTGTATTCTATTCTCGATATCGGCAATTTATTTGAGGACTTTAAATAATTTGCCATATAATATCCCACTTGTATGCATACTCAATCCTTCGTGATTTATTCAAGTATTGTGATATACATTTACTAGCTTTATCATTAAATCTGAAATCATGCTCATCAGTGAGCAAATATTTCAGAAATTTCAAATTACGAATCATATACACATGTGACTATCTAGTGGATCCATATCATAATATCTAGTAGTCCACATGTAGGATGAGTGGGCCCATACTTCTCATCCTTTATTCCAAATATATTTGGGATTTATTCCCAATATTGGCTAGTAATGATTTCATCATTTATCGAGAACAATTATTGAAGAATTCCTTTAATTCTTCACTTGAAATATTGATTTCAATAATTATTTAAACCGGGATGGTCATCCGGTTTTGCAAAACGAGTATTATTGAACTTCTAGTTCAAGAAATTCTTATATCGATTTCACTAGTATCTGTATAGTGCTCAATATGATTTATCATAGAAACAATTCACCGACATATTCCATCATCTTTTGGTGACATTATTGTCTACTACTGTTCAAACACGGAGTTACAGCTCATACGCATCACATCCGGCTATTATTTAATTCCGAAATCGTAGCTCTTACGCTTTATTTAAAATCGGAGTCTTATTTCATACGCGTCGTATTATTCTATAAATAAATCATCAAAATTATTGCAAAATTCATCCTAACAAGGGTATATACATTATAATGGATCATATGCTCTCAAATCTTCGAAAATACTATCCATCACTACCGATCAAAATCCTAAAAAGGATTTATCGATGTAGGCTAGAAAGATTAAGGATGCCAATGAATAAGGGTATCCCACAAGATATCCGATGCTTGATTGAAGCAAAGGTTCGATTATCTGGTGAGGTTTCAATTCCTTCTAAATACATGCCTGGTATGGGTAAAAGTAGTTTTTCAAAGAAACGGAGAGCAAAAGGATTAGGAGGATGCTACAAGTGTGCTCGGTGGACATGTGACACTCGATGTAAATCTGTGGGGTACTTGTCCAGAAATCGAGAAGATAAAATAGCATTCATTAAGGATGGATTGAGTAAGGAGCCTTTGGATGATATTCAACAGGCTCTTGAGACACATCCTAGTGGACACGTGCAAGGTGAGCTAATGGCCTTATGGGCCAAATTCAAAGATCAACAAGCACTTTATAGTCATGAAATACTTACTTTAAAAGATCCAGTTTGTAAATTTAGTAGAATAACTTAGTATAATGATTTTCCCATATTTATGTAAGACAAATTTATGTAATATAGAATATCAATATTTTTCTTTTTATTTGTAAATATCGCTGATTTTCGATTTTCGATTTTTTTCGTTTATTTTCTATCACCGATGATATATGTCATTTTCACTTAAATTTTTTTCTCAGATTTTTCTCTTTCATATTTGTCAAAAAGTAAATAGTGCACTCAATTATTGGTTTGAAAATTTTTCTTTAAATAGAGGGATTCATATATCTCTCATGTTCATACATTAAAAGTATAGTGCAAAAGAGAGATAGGAGTAGAGATGGATATGGAGATTTTAGAATCATCTCATACAAGTCACTTTACCTCGCCATATTAAAACCGTATGTATTCTTGGTGGATCTAACTGGTAGGCCATATCCAATATGTGGATATGGCAAACCGACTGTAAAAGAGTTAGGGAGACAAGAAATCAATATACTATACTGGAGGAACCAACAACAAACTTTTAGCTAGACTTATAATGGCCGCACAATCATGGGGAATAAGAGTTTCGAGTGTAATACCTTTCCATCTAGTTGGATCTAATACTCGAATTAGAGTCGGCTTCTACCATGGGTCCAAAGCAGGTTGGTGCTACAAGCGCAATCCATCAACAAGCGCATGATGTATATGATGAATAATAGTGATGCTTTCATTGTCCTTCCAGCGGCTACAACACATGGAGGAAATATTCAATATAGCCTCGTTGCACGTGGAATTTTCATGTCAAACCAATAGGTTTGTTGAATATTAATAATTTCTTTGATGGCTTACTAGCGCTTTCTAGATCGTGGTGTAAATAATAAGTTTATCTCTCATTCAATGAGAAAAATACTTATTTACGCTAAAATCGCTGATGAACTACTCATCAAATTTCATGCATATGTTCAAGAATCATGGAAGCCCAGTCCGTCGGTCACTGCATCACGTGTCAAGCTTAAAAAGAAATTGATCCTTTAAATATTTAATTATGAATCCTAATGTTGATGGTGGCAGAGTTACTGAGTATTTATACTCTCGAGACGCATCCCTCATTTATGGATTCAAGATGTATATTCTTTTTGCATTTCTATATTTTCGAGTGTTTAATGCCATCTTTGATATTCTCAATATGTTCCACTTCTACTGCTTTGTACTTCTTCCGAGTAATAATAATAATATCATATTGGCTTTATTCAAATACAGATATATCTAGTGATTTTGCTTCTTCAAGAGCATTTTATTCTCATATTAATACAATCTCATATCATCGATGAGATTACTTCATATAAGCTTTCCATGCGATATATTTTCTTTGATTTATCAACATGGGATCTATTCAAGATTTTACTTTCGTCTATTTATCCAATGGTAACTTCAAGTACCACTTACTCAATTTTCTCCATTAATATTCGATATATGGGGAAGTAATTTTATTCTCATCGCCTACTACTTGAGAGTATGATTAGAATATTTGATCAACTACTTTTCCTGAGTAGGATTAGTTATAACCAATCGTGTAGTATAACCCACCACATTGAAATATGCACACCAATCGTGGTGGTATTACCCACCACATTGGAAATATACTCAAACTATAAAGTGCATAAATTTAAATTGCAGAAATTAAATTTCCTCCAATAGGTGGTCGAACCTACCTTATGGGAATTATTGCAATAAATATAAATTTACTGAATTTAAATAGCAAGAATTAAATTGCATAATATTTAATTACTTCTTCAGAGTAGGATTGCTAGTAGAGGGTATTACCCATCACTTAGCATATAAAGTGCGTAAATATATAAAACCTTCCGCTTAGTGACGGTTGAACCCATCATCAAGTAGGAGGTATTGCAGAAATAAAGTGAATTAAATATTGAATCGCTTTACGGAGCAAATTTGTTCTTCTAGAACAAATAATCATTACTTCTACAAGCAAAGCACACTTATCCTTCTAGAATAAGTACATTATGTAATTGAACTCTTCGGGAGTTAAAATAATATTCCGATCTTTTAACTCAAATGGACTTCAAGCCATTTTATATAATCAACGGATTTAGAATTTCTTCATGAATATTCTATCCATTTTTCACTGTCGTCAAAATTAGGTCGGTTTTACCCTAAGGGTAAAATTGTCCATTCCAATTCGTAAAGGTAAAATTGTCAAAAATATTTTATCAATGTTTTACGATTGGAAAATTATCTCCTTTCTATTTCAATTTATCAATATCAAAATGTTCAAGGACTATTTTGTAACTTTTTCAAAAGTTGGTGTACTTATTTGTAAATTTTGAAAGTTTGATAATAACATATTTCAAAACGAGTTATTACCCTATCAATGTTGGTGTCAAATCAAGCTCGTTAAATCGAGTATAATGGAGTCGAGAAAATTTGATTTTGATAATGCATGCTCCTTTATATCTCGAGAAAACGAATATTATAGTTTAATATATTATTATATTATAAAGTAATATAATATATATACCTTTTCATTTTTCTTAGGGAGAAGCAATTGAACATGCACGTATTTCCTTCATTTGCCAATTCTTGAATTGCCCACAACTCTTTATCTCTGCATAAATATTTTCTGTGAGTGATTGGGAAGATAGAAAGAGTGAGACGTGAGAAAGTGGGAAAAAGATAAGAGAGAAAAGAAAGATAAGTATTGATTGGAGATGGATTAGGTTATTTATAATAATTCGGTTTACGATCTGAGAAGATCATCTATAAGATCTGTAGAAGCATCTTTCCTTCATATTACTCAAATGGCTAGAGACTAGCGATAACGTGTTATAAAAGTATAGAAACAATAGAGAGAATTTAGAGAGAATGGATTCTAAGGAATTCTCAGGAATGAATTTCATTAATAACTGAAGCCCTATTTATAGGAAAACTTCGAATGATACAACCGTAATTACATAATTTCATCAAGGGTATAATAGTCATTCACATATAATAATTACATCTTTTACCAAATTATTTCTCCACCAAATTATTCCTCCACCAAATTATTCCTCATAATTCATAACCACCACATTATTCTCAATTATTCATAACACCTAATAATTATTCTTCAATTATTATTCATAACACTTATATATATATATATATATATATATATATATATATATAATGTCACATGCAATAACATTATTCTACCAACAGTCCTTCAACGGTTTCATGATCATCATTCATGCAAAACACTTCACTCAGCAGTCATCAAGAACAAGTTTGGAGAAGCCTAAATTAGTGAAAACAAAATTACTTTTAAGTTCAAAAAATACATTTAGATAATTAATTACTTATATTTTCTTATCCTTGCTAAGGGAGAACGGTAACTCTCGCGTTTTACTACTAAAAAACTTAATTTATTCCAACAAAATTTTCATGGTATGAAAATGCTATAAACATCAACTCACTCGTAAATACTAAATGCTTCTTTCAGTTTAGCGAAGCATTAACAAGTTATGGTGAAAGCGTGCTTGATTGACTTTTATAAAATTAAAAGGGAACATTTGAGGGAATATTTGGGAGAGAATGGGATTCCAAGTCCATGTGATCAGTAATATCTCTTTTCATTTTAGCCATAATGATTACGTGAGGTAGAATCCATGTGGCCTTTTTGAAGATACTGAAACTGACGGATCATAAAGAAGCCCACGAAATAAGAAAAACTAGCATTAATAATTAGTTGTATATGATGATTTTGACAATTTGCCTAGGACCGGACATTGTTTGACAAAACATTTGTTCTAAGAATAAAAATAGTCCCTTAGGACACTGTCGTTCGTGCATATTCCTCGATTTATCCCTTCCACAGGGCTCTAGGGGCGGGTAGTGAAGGCTGCCAGGGTTGCGGTTCAACATTTTTTTTTTTAAAAAAAGCCTTTTTTTTTCTATGAAAGCTTGAATATAATATTTTTTGTGATACGTATTAAAAATAATTGCAAGAAAAGTAATTATGAAAATAAAATTTTTAAATAAGTACTAATTAAATTGAAAATATTGGAGTAACATCCATTACATTATTAGCTATTTGTAGTGCGCACATGATAAGTCGATAATGACAATATAGCTCTTGCACTGGAAGCACATCTTTTGCCAAAATTTTCAATTATGCCTTCGCAAATTGTAACTCGAAATTTGCATTGTCAGAAGGGGCAGATCAATTGTTGGTTTTTTTCCCACTATTTTTTGTTTCATTTTGTACATATTTTTTGACTTAATTTTTTTCAAGTGTTAATAATAGTACGATCATTACAAATTTATGGACATGTAGTAATGACATTAATTTTTAATAGTTTGATAAATTTAAAATATTCGTATAGTGTATACTAGAAGCTTTTAAAATTATTATGCTAACGAAATGACATACTTATGTACATAAAAAAATTGACGAAAATTATTTAATTATGACCAAATTAGTTTGATAAATTTAATTGCGGGTGAAAAAAAAATATAAAAAGTTAAAGTGCAAATAGTATAATTTAAGAAAGAATTAGGACTACTGTGAACATGCTTAACAATATTAAATTTAATTTTCTTTTTGGGATCAAGCTTGTCGTTCGCACATAGATAGATAATGGTGAAAATGGATGGCCAACTGATGGCAGTCCTTGTTTCGCAAGAAAACTTGCAAATAACTCACAATTTGAGATAAAATTTTAAACAACTCCTCGTTTTGTAGCGACTCTAAAAATGGAACTCTAACTCGGCTAATTATCCATTGAATTAATTAAGTTTAGAGACCGAATTGATTGAAATCGAAAAATTAAGGATTTAAAGCTAAAAACATCAAGAAAGCTAAGTTTAAATTAAAAACTTATTCCTATGTTCAGTTCACATTATTCCCCCATTACCAGATTAACGATTGTAGTGGAGTAAAATGGCATTCATTTTGGAATTATACAACTTTGAAACCACTATTATTTGTGGTAATTCACATGTTGAAAAATGTTTTTGCCTCAAAAATGTATTTTTTTCTACCATAATTTATAACCACTATTTACTCGTGTGTTTGTGTAAAGATTTTTTAGCATATTTTTTGAATATTCTTATATCGCAACGGTGAACCTTTGAAGTTATTTTCAGTAATATATACCAAAGCAGCGCAAATATATGTTTTGAAAGTGAGATTGATTTCAATATATATCATGATGAGTAAAAGTTTTATGAGTTAATATGTTATGGTAAAATGATCACCACTCAATTAAAGCACGAACCTATATGCTACATCACTTGCACATACACCCATCATTTCTTTCGGAAGTGAACAAGTCAGGGTATCCAATTTAAGAGAATGTAAGAAGTATCCAAGAGGGCTTCACATCATCCATAAGTTGTCAAATAAACTTGAAATTCGCTTATATAATGAAAATATTTTCACCAAATCCTAAATACTGCACGTCTAAACAACCACAAAGTCATAACACATAACAAAAGTTACCCTCCTTTCCAAAAGGATACAAGTACATATATACCATAACACCTAACAAATTTTCGATCTACCTACATAATGAACTACTCCCATTCTATTGCCAACACGTTGACAACATAAGTTGCCAACACCTCCATTTTCGGGAGGAAAAAAAAGATAAAAGCCGGGTGAGACCCCCCACCATCAGGGGGCAGTTATGTATTATTCATCTCACTTGACGTAGATTCCAAAAAAAAAATTTAAAAAAAATATTTAAAAAAAAAAATTTTGGCCGGTGACGTGGCGCCATGTGAGGGCGCCACGTCACATATGTTGGTAACATAAGTTGCCAACATGTTGGCATTAGATCATTCACCCATAATGAACATCATTCATTATAAGAGACAGCAAAAGGATACAAGTACATATATATACCATAACACGTACGAGTGACATAGAATTCAAATGAGTTATACCACAATACATAAGTTAAATAGAAATTACATTCCCATAAACTCAGTAAGACTCACTCCATCAAGTAGTGTTGTGTAAATCTAGAATGTGAAAAGATGGAACAGAGGTAGAGCTACGGGTACATGGGGTGGTGACCGGCCCAATAATATTTTACAAAATTTTAACTTTATATGTGAATTTTGAAGTTTCACTTAAATTATGTAACTAATTACAATGGAGCATAAGAAATTACAAATGGTGTGTAATGAATTATAAAGAATACGTAACCATAGGCGGATTTACGATGGGGCCAATGAGGGAGGTTGCCCCTACTATGATTTCAAAAAACTCATTCAGTAGTTGGGTGATTTTACATTTTATAAAACTTTCCCCCATAAAAAGATGTATATAAAATGTTTCCATAATAAACAAGTTAGTGTTATAAAAGTATAGAAACAATAGAGAGAATTTAGAGAGAATGAATTCTAAGGAATTCTCATGAATGAATTTCATTAATAACTGAAGCCCTATTTATAGGAAAACTTCGAATGGCACAATCGTAATTACATAATTTCATCAAGGGTATAATAGTCATTCACATATGATAATTACATCTTTTACCAAATTATTCCTCCACCAAATTATTCCTCCACCAAATTATTCCTCATAATTCATAACCACCAAATTATTCTCAATTATTCATAACACCTAATAATTATTCTTCAATTATTATTCATAACACTCCCCTCGAATGACTATTAATACAAATGTCTTCCTGACCTATTTGGAGAAAAACCCAAAGGGGAAAAAACTTCCAAAACCGATTGCAGGATAGCTTGAGTGGTTATATATCGCTTCATCAAACATTGCTCCCCCGATGTCTATCAACAGATATGAGTATTCACGTCTTTGCCTCGTTAAAACCTTGTCAAGAAAACCCAAATTGGGAAAAAACTTGATCGAATGAAAAAGAGTACAATTGCTCCGCTTTGATTTCATATCTTGAGAATCGATATCTTTACTTACGGTAAATGATTTCAATATCATCATCGTTTGGATCTAAAGCATTAGCTCCATTATAACTTGATCCAATAGATACATCAGATCGCTTTCTCCTATCGTTTCAATATACCATGAATATGCCTCGTTAAAACCTTATTAGGAAAAACCCGGTGGGAAAAATCCTAATGAAGGAAAAAGAGTACATTATTCATGTGAATACGCCTTTAAAGTTGCCTCATTAAAAACCTTGCTAGGAAAACCCAATGGGATAAAACCTCGATAAGGGAAAAAGAGTGCAACGCGTATTTTATACAATTATGTCGCAAGCATTTCAAAATCGTTCATACATTTGTATGAGTATTATATACATTGGTTTTATACTCTTCGTTCATTTAGAGTGCATCAATTTTCGTACACAACTACAAAACATTCACCATGAACACATGTCTCCAAATACACAATTTAAAGCATATAAATTCATCGTAAAAACATGTAAACATATAAGTAAACCTTCATAACTAACTAACACTTAAAATATATCATTTAACATTTAATACTCACTTAATAGGTTATTTCATTCCCAGAGGCTTAGCTCACCCTTTAGGGTACTCATAAACACGGGTTTAGCTTATCCGATCCTTTAATTTCCTTTTCGGTACTACACACACGATCGGTAATTTAACTTTCATGAGCATGCAACATATAATAACCACCATGCTTATCTTTAAACTTGAGCACTAGTCATCATCATCTCATCATCTCATAAGTTAAGGATTTCACATTCACCATTTATCATCTTCAATATATCTCAATATTTTCATTATCATTGATCATATGTAGCGCTACATTTTCATACCGTGTCGACACTTTTCAATTTTATTTCTTTCCCCATATCGACATAACTTATCGAGATATCTCATTATCAATCCTCTTGTAGGATTACACAATATAGTTATGTCTATATACTCTTCAAGAGCATATGCCTCCTTATTAAGACCATCTTTTATAATTTGCTTTGATATATATGTTTGGGGAAATATCAACGCTTCGCGCGCTTAACTTATCAAAGCATCGTAAATGATATATGTGATTGTTCATAGCCTTTCATGCATCTTTGAACTTCAAGTTCGTATTTCAATTTCGAGGATATAACATGATGCATTTCACATATTATTTTCAACCTTTAATACTCCCCCTCATGTTGAGAAAATTTAGAACACCAAAACTCATGCAGTTGGTATGATTTTAATCATATATGTTCTCATCATTCAACCTTAATATGGGAATTTAGACCGTTTGCATTCTATTCTCGATATCGGCAATTTATTTGAGGACTTTAAATAATTTGCCATATAATATCCCACTTGTATGCGCATACTCAAATCCTTCAGGGATTTATTCAAATCATTGGGATATATATATATTTACTAGCTTTATCATTAAATTTGGAAATCATGCTCATACCGTGAGCAAATATTTCGTAAATTTCAAATTACGAATCATATACACATGTGACTATCTAGTGGATCCATATTATAATATCTAGTAGTCCACATGGAGGATGAGTGGGCCCATACTTCTCATCCTTTATTCCAAATATATTTGGGATTTATTCCCAATATTGGCTAGTAATGATTTCATCATTTATCGAGAACAATCATTGAAGAATTCTTTTAATTCTTCACTTGAAATATTGATTTCAATAATTATTTAAACGAGATGGTCGTCAGGTTTTGCAAACGAGTATTATTGAACTTCTAGTTGATAAATTCTTATATCGATTTCACTAGTATCGTATAATGCTCAATATGATTTATCATAGAAACAATTCACCGACATATTCCATCATCTTTTAGTGACATTATTGTCTACTACTTTGTTCAAACATCTGAGTTACACTCATACGCATCACATCAGGCTATTATTTAATTCCAAATCGTAGCTCTTACGCTTCATATTATTTATTTAAAATCGAGTCTTATTTCATACACGTTAAGTATTATTCTATAAATAAATCATCAAAATTATTGCAAAATTCATCCTAATAAGGGTCTATACATTATAATGGATCATATGCTCTCAAATCTTCGAAAAATACTATCCATCACTATCAGATTAAAATCCTAAAAAGGATTTATCGAGGTAGGTTGGAAAGATTAAGGATGCTAATGAATAAGGGTATCCCACAAGATATCCGATGCTTGATTGAAGCAAAGGTTCGATTATCCGGTGAGGTTTCAATTCCTTCTAAATACATGCCTGGTATGGGTAAAAGTAGTTTTTCAAAGAAACGGAGAGCAAAAAGATTAGGAGGATGCTACAAGTGTGCTCGATGGACATGTGACA
Source organism: Jasminum sambac (assembly GCA_018223645.1). Taxonomy (NCBI): domain Eukaryota; kingdom Viridiplantae; phylum Streptophyta; class Magnoliopsida; order Lamiales; family Oleaceae; genus Jasminum; species Jasminum sambac. Next base: position 28,401,738 of record CP073645.1, on the reverse strand, counting down.
CTCGATGTAAATCGTGGGGTACTTGTCTTAAAACCGAGAAGATAAAATAGCATTCATTAAGGATGGATTGAGTAAGGAGCCTTTGGATGATATTCAACGAAGCTCTTGAGACACATCCTAGTGGACACGTTACAAGGTGATCTAATGGCCTTATGGGCCAAATTCAAAGATCAACAAACGACATTACTGATCTTGAAAAACTTACTTTAGAAGATCCTGTTTGTAAATTTAGTAGAAAATTTTAGTATAATAATTTTCTCATATTAATATTAGGAAGCTCTTGTAATAACGAAGATCAATGTTTTTTCTTGTAATTGTAAATATTGTTTTTTGATTTTAAGATATATATATGTATATATATATTATTTTTCAATCATAAACAGATATATGTCATTTTCACTTAAAAAATTTTTCTGCATTTTTTCTCTTTCATATTTGTCAAAAAGTAAATAGTGCACTCAATTATTGGTTTGAAAATTTATCTTTAAATAAAGGGATTCATATATCTCTCATGTTCATACATTAAAAGTATAGTGCAAAAGAGAGATAGGAGTAGAGATGGATATGGAGATTTTAGAATCATCTCATACAAGTCACCTTTACCTCGCTTGATTAAACCGTATGTATTCTTGGTGGATCTAGCGGTAGCAGGCCATATCCAATATGTGGATATGGCAAACCGACTAAATAAAAAGAGTTAGGGAGACAAGAAATCAATATACTATACGGAGGAACCAACAATAAACTTTTTAGCTAGACTTATAATGGCCGTGACAATCATGGGGAATAAGAGTTTCGAGTGTAATACCTTTCCATCTAGTTGGATCTAATACTCGAATCTGGAGCCAGTTCTACCATGGGTCCAGCGAGGTTGGGGCTACAAGCGCAATCCATCCACAATCGCATGATGTATATGATGAATAATAGTGATGCTTTCATTGTCCTTCCAAAGTGCTACAACACACCTGGAGGAAATATTCAATATAGCCTCGTTGGGCGATGGAACTTTCATGTCAAACCAATAGGTTTGTTGAATATTAACAATTTCTTTGATGGCTTACTAGCGCTTTCTAGATCGAGTGTAAATAATAAGTTTATCTCTCATTCAATGAGAAAAATACTTATCTTTGCTAATCTTGTTGATGAACTACTCATCAAATTTCATGCATATGTTCAAGAATCTGTGGAAGCCAGTCCGTCAGTGGCCACAGACCACTTTGGTGTCAAGCGAAAAAGAAATTCGGATCCTTTAAATATTTCATTATGAATCCTAATGTTGATGGTGGCAGAGTTACGGAGTATTTATACTCTCGAGACGCATCCCTCATTTATGGATTCAGTATGTATATTCTTTTTGCATTTCTATATTTTCGAGTGTTTAATGCCATCTTTTGATATTCTCAACATGTTCCACTTCGACTGTTTTGTACTTCTTCTGGAGTAATAATAATATCATATTGGCTTTATTCAAATACAGATATCTAGTGATTTTGCTTCTTCAAGAGCATTTTATTCTCATATTAATACAATCTCATATCATCGATGAGATTACTTCATATAATTTTTCCATGCGATATATTTTCTTTGATTTATCAACATGGGATCTATTGAGCATTTTACTTTCATCTATTTATCCAATGGTAACTTCAAGTACCACTTGTTCAATTTTCTCCATTAATATTCGGTATATATGGAGAAGTAATTTTATTCTCATCGTCTACTTCTTCGAGAGTATGATTAGAATATTTGATCAACTACTTCTTCTGGAGTAGGATTCGTTATAACCAATCGTGTAGTATAACCCACCACATTGGAAATATGCACACCAATCGTGTGGTATTACCCACCACATTGGAAATATACTCAAACTATAAAGTGCATAAATTTAAATTGCAAAAATTAAATTTCTTCCAATAGGTGGTCGAACCTACCTTATGGGAATTATTGCAATAAATATAAATTTACGGAATTTAAATAGCAAGAATTAAATTGCATAATATTTAACTACTTCTTCAGAGTAGGATCTCGCTTAGTAGAAGGTATTACCCATCACTTAGCATATAAAGTGCAGTAAATATATAAAACCTTCCGTTTAGTGACGGTTGAACCCATCATCAAGTAGGAGGTATTGCAAAGAATTAAATTGCAATAAATAAAGTGCGAGAATTAAATATTGAATCGCTTCTACGGGAGCAAATTTGTTCTTCTAGAACAAATACTCATTACTTACAAGAGCACACTTATCCTTCTAGAATAAGTACATTATGTAATTGAACTCTTCGGGAGTTACATTAATATTTCGATCTTTTAACTCAAATGGACTTCAAGCCATTTTATATAATCAATGAATTTAGAATTTCTTCATGAATATTCTATCCATTTTTCACTGCCGTCAAAATTAGGGCCTCGGTTTTACCCTAAGGGTAAAATTGTCCATTCCAATCGCAAAGGTAAAATTGTCAAAAATATTTTATCAATGTTTTACGATTGAAAATTATCTCCTTTCTACTTCAATTTATCAATATCAAAATGTTCAAGGACTATTTTGTAACTTTTTCAAAAATCAAGTACTTGCTTTTGCAAATTTTTGAAAGTTTACCTTATCAATATTAGTGTCAAATCGAAGCTCTCGTTAAATCGAGTATAATGGAGTCGAGAAAATTTGATTTTGATAACGTATGCTCATTATATCTCGAGAAAACGAATATTATAGTTTAATATATTATTATATTATAAAGTAATATAATATATATATACCTTTTCCATTTTCTTTGGCAGAAGCAATTAGACATGCACGTATTTCCTCCATTTGTCAATTCTTGAATTGCCCATAATGCAATAATCATCATTAAGCCAAAATATAATATTATTAAACTATAATTAAACACCATAGATGAGAGAAAAGTTATGAATGTTGCGTGCTGAAGAAAGAGAACGGAGGTAGTGAGAGAAGAGGAAGAAGAATAATGGAGATCTCTCGAATGAAGATGATTTTGAGAGGAGAGAATCTTGATCCAGAGAATTGTTCTGTGAGCATAGTTTTAGAGACAATTAATTTGATTAATATTAAGGTTTCTGATACAGAGGTTTATCAATAGATGCAACTGTAGAGCATACTCCCTTCATATTACTCAAATGGCTAGAGACTCGTGCTGATAACGTGTTATAAAAGTATAGAAACAATAGAGAGAATTTAGAGAGAATGAATTCTAAGGAATTCTCAGGAATGAATTTCATTAATAACTGAAACCCTATTTATAGGAAAACTTCGAATGGCACAATCGTAATTACATAATTTCATCAAGGGTATAATAGTCATTCACATATAATAATTACATCTTTTACCAAATTATTCCTCTACCAAATTATTCCTCCACCAAATTATTCCTCATAATTCATAACCACCAAATTATTCTCAATTATTCATAACACCTAATAATTATTCTTCAATTATTATTCATAACAGTTAGGCATTTGTCATTTGGTGGTAAGACTTTTAATACGTTTCCTAAAAGGAAGGTTGTTGGTTCAACTCCCAAGTGTCACATATTTTATTTATTCTTTTGTATAAAATTATGCAATTAGTACCAAACCTTTATTATATTTACGAAATTAGTTGTTAAATATTTAAAATGATTTTTTCAATCTCCAAATTTACTTAAATTGTAAAGAATTAATATTTTTTTCACTTAATGAAAAGAAAAACTTGATTTCAATTATAAAAAAATTTAAATAACATAAAAATGTGAACTCAAGAAAGGGGCTACCACGCCCGGCCCCAATCCTTCACATTATTGCTCTTCTCTTGAGAATTATTTAACCCTCCCTACCTCTCCCCCCAAAAAAAAAAAACTAGGGATAAGTCCTAGCTCTGCCTATATGTAATAAATTACAAAGAGTGTGTAACTCACTACAAAGTGCGTGTGGCAGTTAATATTACCGAGCATTGGCATTTCTTCTATTAGTTCGTGTAACAATGTGTAATGTTCATCGATTTTTGGTGTTTTGGGTATAGAATTGGCATACGGTGTCTATTTTAGATGGATAGTATATTTTTTTTTTTTACGTTTCTCGATGAGTAGGATGCAACTGGCCACTTTGCTATTACAAATGTGGATTTTCTCGTAAATTATTTTTCATTTGTGAGTTATCAAAGATTTTTCAAAAATTTGAAAAAAAATTGTATCATGCGATCATGGACTTATGCCATGCGATTGCATGGGTTTTATACAAAATGCAATCTGGTCAACCTGAATGCTTTTTGTAATTAAGGGTATTTTAACTTATTTTTGAAATCTGCATTTTCAATACATACAAAAGTATAAAGAACCCTTTTTGAATTTTATATCTTTAATCCTGGTAAGCCTGCGAACACCTGAAAAATTCGCAATTAAACCCCAGCTGAAGCCCACTGTCAACCATAAGCAAAAACTGCAGTGAAGTCCATTTGGCAAAATAAAATGGTTGAATGCACAAATACCTTACTTTACTCATCAAAAATGAATTTTTACCACAGAACTTTTAAAAACAAAAATTTATTGTATTTTGAGAGTATCATAATGTGATAATTTCAAAGTATCACAATTTAACATTTTATAGTATCACAATTTAACATTTTATAATTTTTATAATACTTTATAGAATGTAAAACATTATAATATGATTTTTTTGAATCACCACCATTGATCACCATCGCCATTGTTGTCGTGCACCACCATTGCCTCTGCAGTTGCCGAACAATTCAATAGGGCATGGGGATGGGGGCGGCGGTGGTGGAGAGCGATAGTGATTATTTAGAAAGTATTATTTTATGACTCGAAAAGTATCATAATGTGATGCTATCTCCTGAGAGTTTTGAGTTTTGTTTTTAGTTTTTAGTTTTTTTTCCAATGTAATTGTAGCAGTCTGTGTGCTTAATCCAAAGAGTAATGCTAGATCTCCACGCAAAAAAGTGTGTGGAGATGTCCACACTCCAATAGGGGTATGAGCTCCTCTTTCAAGGGGCAATATGGTCATTTACAATTACTTTTATTAGGGTGTTGATTTGTGTGGTCCAATTTTTATGTGGAGACTAAGAATTATCCTAATCCAAATCCGAGGGCCAAATCCCCAAATTGAATTCTTTTCTTCCATTCTCTGCATCGCCTCTTTCCCAAATCACAGAAAGCCACACTAGTCCCCAGGCCATGAGCTATCCACTCCCTCAGTGTCTTGTAGCTACCCAACTCTCACGCACTCTTTTTGCCTTCTCTACTAGCTAAAGCAAATGCAGGTAATTACATCATATGAGTAAAGCCTTCCTTCCAAATCTCAAAAGAAATGGAAGAATCTTTTTCAGATTCCTCAATTCAATAGTGGTCGAAGAAAATCAACTCCTCTACTGATCCGGTCCTTACTCTTCCGTCAGAACTTATTTTTGAAATTCTATTAACACTCTCCATGAAACCGCTCTTGAAATTCAGGTGCGTAACAAAATCATGGCTTTCGTTTGTGTGAGAAAAATACAATCTTTTATATTTCAGTGGGGATTCAAGGCGATTATACATGTGTTAGGAAACTATTTAAAAAATTTTTTTTATCACTTTTTACCACTTTTTTATTCAGGATATGTTTGATTGGTGATAAAGTTGATATGCACATAATTCCGTGTAAAATGTGTGGTTAATATTGTGTTGAAAAATATATGTGTGGGTTAAAATATGTGTATAATTGTATGGAATTGCGTGCGTATAAAGTTATAACCAATAGAACAAGCCCTCATTCTTTCTTTACCCAAATCAATCATATCCATATATTACATCACATCCACAAATCTCCACTATTCAACTCTAGTCATTCTCTCTCATCCTTTACATTAAAAACCTTTAAAAATCATTAAAAACCAACCCATATCACCCTTTATGTTGCTAAAAAATATTTAGCCGGTAAATATAATTGGTTAGACATCCCTATCTAGTTCGATTGGGAAGTTGTGTTAAACTAACATGTTGTTATCATTTCCATATTCTTAGTGACGCTTTCACTATTATTCTAATTCAATTTGTTGATTTATTATGCTTTTAATATCGCTTTTGAGTTTATATAATTATTGAATTTATTTTGGCCAATTGAATCATTTAATCTTTAAATTCAAGTTCCATGTTAACATTAGAACTCTTGATCCGTAATTGTCATTAGATTATAATCCAAAGTAGCAAATAAATGTTGTGCATATTTAATAGCTGTAACGACCACGTTCAATTTTTATAATTACACGACGTCGTTACGACCCAACCTATTAAATTTTAATGCTCGTCTAGCCGTGAATAAAATAATTAATTAATAATTTAATCGGTCGACAATTATTTAGGGGCCAAAGAAATTGTCCTATGGGCTTTAGGCCCAACTATCAAAGCCTATTTCAATTACCTATTGGGCCAGCCCACTCTAGATGAATGGGGATCGTAATCCTATTCAAACTCAAGTTCTACTCTCCTACTCCGTCTCAACACCTCTACTTGTAATACTCCCCAAACTCCATAAATTTTTCACGTACACAATTTCCTCTCGTCCAAACCCCTCTCTCTCTCTGCAAACTCTCGTTCAAATCTCTCTCTGCAAACTCTCAACTCACGTTTCCATCCAGCAAGGGGAGTCTCCAATCAAATTCGCAAGGCAATCACCATCGCAGCAAACACAAATCAACACCAACACCAGGTAACTCCATTCTCTTCCACTACAAATTTACCTCAAATGCCAAATCATCTACTGCTAGCTCCTTTACGTATTGTAGTTGCTGTGAATTAACCAACATACAACACACACGCACACGGCCTTACACGCATGTATATACACAAACAACCAATTCCATATCAACTCAAATCCAATCAAAGAAAAATTTCAGAATTCGAAACCATCATGATGTTCAGTTCATCACGTTCATCCTCTATTCGAAAAAAAAAAAAAAAAAAAGAGGGACGAATTTCAGAAATTGCCGAGAGAGGAATCGGCCATGGCATTTCACCTTCAACCTCGAAATCCTTGCACAATCAGCCACCAAATCCCATAGTCGATCCTTGATAACCTAAAACCCGAACTCAATTGATGTTATTGTGGCCGGAATACCTTCAATTTCGCCCGATTTTGGCACTCAAAACTCAGCATGGAGGCTGCGTTTTTCCCTCTCTTTCCACCGAGTGCCCACGCGAGACCACCGTCGCCGGCAATGGTACATCCGGCTGCTGACAGCGGCGGCGACCGCGGTGGTGGCACCTCCGGAATTCCTTCTCCCTATCCTCTGTGTTCATGGCGTACGACTGTGAAGGAGATGAAGCAAGGGCCGGTTTTAATCCTCAATCCGGGAATTTGCACTCCAAGTCGCTCAAACTCGAAAATTAGTATACGTTGGTCCCAAGTTTCGATAGTTATCTCGATTGGTCCCCCAAGGTCGATTATCCTCTGCAATTGAGTCCAATCAAGTTATAAAAGCTCAAATTAAGTCCTCAAAGTCTTGGAATTACTTCAATTGACTCCCATTTGGCTCATAGTAATTGCAGTCAACCCCCAAGTTCTAATTTAGCTTCAGAACAGTCCCTAAACCACTGATTTCCTTCAATCAAGTCCAAATTAAGTTTTAAAAGTTCAATTTCAACCCCTAAAGTTTCAGTCGAGCTTCGAATTAACCCTAGTTGACCAATTACTTCAATTTCCACCCTCAAATGAATACTTCTCTTTCAGTTTAACTCAAAGCAACTTTTAAAGTTATCAATTAGGCCCTATAACTTTTAAATTAAATACTTTAAGACCCGAATAAATTATTAAAGTCAATTTTAATATTCAAATTTCTAAGAGATGTTTAATTTCTTCTACTAGACGACGAGCAAAGTCCGTAGAGGCGCAGCATCACCTCGGCCCTAATCTCGAGGACAATTTACAAGAACAATTGAGGTGGGGTTTGTTTGTTTTTATTTCTTCAAAAATTATTTTATTCTAAAGGCGATTGTTTATTTAAAAATCCATATCATGTCTTTACGTGTGATTATGATTTATGGTATATTTACTATGTGACATGCATGTGATGGTGTTAAGTATCATCTTCTACGGAATGGTTAAGGGCCATTCGGATTGTCATAGCGACTTTCCCCCACGTTGGACGGGAGTTTCCAACACTCGACTTTTCTATAGTTTAATTGCCTATAGTTGTAATTCATGTGTGGATATGTGATATGGTAAAATATTTTCTTGTTCCACTTGAGAGTATAACAACGTTATACTCACCCCAAATATTTTAAAACTCTTTTGATTAAGGAGTCCGCTAAGCGGCGAGACGAGACGGCACCATCCACTTAATTACCATATTAAACTATTCTTCTTTTATTAGGGAATCATTCGAAAATTTAGTATTGAATTATTTTGAGCTTCCGTGATATTGTTTGGAGGATTTAATTCATTTCTCTGGGAAACGAATATTGGTTTTTCAAATTGATTAATATTGATTCATTTTAGTATGTGGATTTCGAATATTTTATTATTATTCTTAAAAATAATATTATCGTCATTATTATTTCTATGGTTAGTGTGATTAATATGATATTATTATTATTATTGTATTGTTGCTATTATTAAAAAGGGTTTTAAAAAAAAGGGTCGTCAATTTACCCTATTTCGAATAAGTAAAGGCTAATTTAGTAACTCTTCGATATTTAGAAATCGGGGCGTTACAATAGCAATTCAACTTAGATGAATTAATTTGAGTTTGTGAAATTAATAATCTAATTCGACTCATTCTTCTTGTTTGTTTCATACTAGTATTGCATTAAATCCTAAGATCTTGTTTAGGATTATCCAATAGTTAGAAGTTAAATGAAAGAAGTTTCTTTAATTTAATACACTTAAGGAAAAATTCGTTAATCAGATCGTTTTGATTAATTGGAGTTGATAAATTGAAGAAAGAATAGTATCACATTACATAGAAAAGATTTACAAAAGTTGTTGGCACAATTGAACCCGGGAACTAGATATTTATTTCAATTGATTTATTTTGTCGTTCTTTTACTAGCCATTTTATTTTCAATTCTATTCGGTTTTCACATAACCCCCATTTTATGTTCTAATTAATAAAACAACTAAATTAAATACCGTTCCTTGTGGTTTCAACTCTTACTTTCCACTTCTACATTAACTTGTAGTTTTGAAATCGAGTAAGGAAAATAAAATAAATTTTGGTGTAATACGAAAATGCACTAGGTATTCTCGAATATCTAATGGGTGATGGGCGTAATATACATGCACAAATATACTCCGCAAGTGTACGGGTCGTACAAGTAATAAAGTGGACTCTAGGAGTCCGGATATCGATCCCACAGGAAAGGTATTTGTATCGAAGTTACCTATTCTAGAATGAAAGAAAAACTATATACAATAAATACACACAGAGCCTGTTACCAAACAAAACAAAACAAAATGCATTTTTTTCAAATTTCAAATTTGATCAAACAAATCACATCTATATATTTCTCCACTCATTAAATCTCCACAATCCAACTCCACTTATTCTCTCTCTTCTTACTCATAAAAATACATTAAAACTCATCCGCTAACACCCTCACAATCAAAAGACGGGAAAGTAGGCTACACTAAGCTATACTAAGAAGGCAATAAAAGAAAGCAAGAAAATGGGCATGAAAGGGAATGAACTCGGATTAAAGAGATAGTTGAGATTCATGACTTCAGTCAACCTAGTTTCGTCAATCCATTGTTGAACTTAATAAATTACTCATCTTCGATGTTAGACCCTACTTTCTTATATAGGTAGTTCCTCTTTCGAATGTCAAACTACTCATAATCAATTAATCCAACCTACTACATTTCTGTGTCGATTGTAAATCAATCAATTGAAAAATCACCACCAACTTGAAAAGAAAATTCCAGAATTATTTGGAGCATTGCCAATTTGCAAGCTCTTTGGAAGAATCTAGAATTGACATGAATTGCATCCGCTCTAGAACCTTCCACCACCTCCATACTAGAACTTTCCCACCGTCATACTAGTATGTTCCAATGGTATCTATAAATATGGATGATGTGCATTGTAGAGTGAGTGAGTAAGTGGGTGAGTAAGAGAAGTGTAGTGAGAGTGTGTGAGCAAGAGAAGTCACTTGGTGTGTATTAACAAGTTTGTACAAGTTTATATTCTAATAAAAGAATATTTTTGTGTCTAACAATTCAACAAGTGGTATCAGAGCTTGGTCGAGCGAGGACCTAGTGTTTCAAAAGTAAGGTGTTTAAGGGGAGATTATTTTAAGTTTCAAGAAGGTCGTGCACACATTGAGGTTATGAAGCTATTATAGCTTACTTGGTAACGTGGAGGTTATCCAAGTCATGATGGCGGACCTACAAGCGGTAGGTGGAATGAAGAAACTCAATAATCAAAACTACACCACATGGAAGACGTGCATGGAGTCATATCTCCAAGGCCATGATCTATGGGATGTAGTTGGTGACGATGACGTGACGCCGCCAGAAGATGCCGAAGCTTTGAGAAAATGGAAAATTAAGGCAGGAAAGGTCTTGTTTGCACTCAAAACAACAATTGATGAAGAGTTGTTGGAGCACGTGAGAGATGCAGACACACCCAAGAAAGCATGTGACACCCTTGCTGCATTATTTTCAAAGAAGAATGAATTCAAGCTGCAACTTCTCGAGAACGAGTTACTATCACTCACTCAAGGGGAGATGACGATAAATCAATACTTCAACAAGGTAAAGTCTCTTTGTCGTGAAATCTCTGAACTAGATGATACTAGTAAAGTCTCGAACTCTAAAATGAGAAGAATAATTATACATGGATTGAGACCCGAGTTTAGAGGCTTTATTGCCGCAATACAAGGTTGGCCTGAACAACCTTCACTGGTCAATCTTGAAAATTTGTTGGCCGACCAAGAAGCGTTGATCAAGCAAATGCTAGGGGTCTCATTAAAGAAAGAAGAAGAGGCACTATTTAGCCACAAGAAAAAAGGGAAGATGCGCTAACGAGATAAACAAGAAATTAATAAAAATAAATTGAAAGGAAGAGATGAAAGAGGATCTAAAATAAAGGGAGCCCAACAAAATCATGAGAAGAAAGGAGATTTGTCTAAGGGATATAAAAATGGCCCGTGTTTCGTATGTGGAAAATGAGGTCATTATGCTAGAGATTGTTGGTTTAAGAAAACGTCAGTAGAAGGAAATGTTGCGAGATCGAAAGAGAAGGAAAAATACGATAGTGAAGAAGAATGGGATCTTGAGGCATCTACTGCAATAACTGAAGAGGCTCATAAGGAAGAACTTATATCAGGCTCAGAAGGAGAAACAGCTCTAGCAGTGGTCATCCCTGGAAGAATAAACTATGAAAATGATTGGATTGTCGATTCAGGTTGTTCTAATCATATGACAGGCGATAAGGAGAAGCTACAGAACACTACAGAATACAAGGGTGGCCGCACGGTGGGGACTGCTAATAACTCAAGATTGCCAATAACTCATATTGCCAAAACAATCATCACACCACGATTCAGTCCTAGTCAAGTATAGCTCCAAGACGTTTATCATGTGCCGGGAATGAAGAAAAATTTGCTATCGGTGGCGCAGCTAACATCTTCAGGTGACTATGTATTGTTTGGACCGCAAGACGTAAAGGTGTATCGAAATATTAAGATCTCAGGAATGCCTGTCATGGAGGGTCAGAGATTAGAGTCTATCTACGTAATGTAAGCTGAATCTGCTTACGTAGATAAGACTCGAAAGAACGAAACAGCTGATTTATGGCATGCAAGACTAGGACATGTAAGCTATCACAAGTTGAAGGTGATGATGAAGAAGTCGAGACTCAAAGGCCTCCATCAACTTGAGATTAGAGATGACACGATATGTGCTGGCTGTCAATATGGCAAAGCACATCAACTCCCATATGAAGAGTCAAATTATAGAGCGAAGCATCCATTGGAGATGATACACTCGGACGTGTTTGGACCAGTCAAGCAACCATCAATTCAAGGAATGCGCTACATGGTGACATTCATTGACGACTTCTCAAGGTCCGTTTGAGTTTTATTTATGAAAGAAAAGTAAGAGGTATTTACAAAGTTTAGAGAATTTAAAGAAAAAGTCGAGGGAGAAGTTGGACAAAGGATTCGGTGTATGCGCACTGATAATGGGGGAGAGTATATTTCAAGAGAATTCTCCCAATATCTAAAAGAACATAAGGTACACCATCAATTGACATGTCCAAACACGCCACAACAAAATGGTGTGGCCGAAAGGAAGAACCGACACCTTGCAGAGACGTACAGAAGCATGCTTCACTCAAAGAATGTGCCAGCCAGATTTTGGGTGGAGTGTGTGAACTCAGCAGCACATGTGATAAATAGGCTTCCTCAGCCAAAGATAGGATTCGTATCACCCTTCGAGAAGCTGTGGAAAACTAAACCCACGGTTAGCTACTTTAAAGTCTTTGGTTGTGTTTGCTATGTGAAATTGCGGTTTCAATCACTTATGAGCAAGTTCGATAAAAGGCGATCAGTGCATATTTGTAGGATATGATAGCCAAAGAAAGGGATGGAGATGTTGTGATCCAACTACTGATAAGTGTTACACGTCACGTAATGTGATATTCGATGAAGCATCTTCTTGGTGGACATCGCAGAGGATGGAGCTACCAAACTCGAAAGAGATTGAGTATAAACTTCAAGAAAGAGAAGAGAAAGTTTTGAAGGCACAAGAGAGCGAAGAAGAGATTGAAAAAGTACAAGAACCTATTGTTGAAGAAGAATCTCCAAGGGCAACACATAGTCCTTGGCAAAGTGGGGTGTATCAAAGAACACCGGAGGTGGATAGACCGAGCCAACAAGAAGAGAATGAGGCACAACAAATTTCTCAACCACAGGTAAGAAGATCCACAAGACAAAGAAGACTAAATCCCAAGTATGCTAATGCGGCAGTCGAGGAAGAAGCTAAAGAACCAGAGACATTTGAAGACGCAGTCCAGCACAATGAATGGAGCAAAGCAACGGACGAAGAGATGATGGCTCTGAGGCAAAATGAGACGTGGGATTTGGTACACAAACCTGGTAGAATAAAGCCAATCTCGTGCAAGTGGGTGTACAAAATAAAGAGATGACCTGACAGATCAGTCGAAAGGTACAAAGCTTGGTTGGTGGCTCGAGGATTCTCGCAACAATATGGGCTGGACTATGATGAGACATTTAGCCCAGTAGCCAAGATTACTACAGTTAGAGTGTTGATTGCACTGGCTGCTAGCAAATCATGGAAAATGTGGCAGATGGACGTGAAAAATGCTTTTCTGCATGGCGAACTCGATCGAGCGATATATATAGACCAGCCTAAGGGACATGAAGATAAAGAGAATCCAAACTACGTCTGCAGATTAAAGAAAGCTCTATACGGGTTGAAGCAGGCACCACGAGCATGGTACGGTAAGATAGCAGAATTCCTAGTTCAATGTGAATACTCAATTGCACCAGCAGATTCAAGTCTCTTTGTCAAGATACGAGATGGGAAACTAGCAATAGTACTAGTATATGTGGATGATCTCATCATCACTGGAGACGACGAAAAAGAGATCCAACGCACTAGGAGAAATCTTTCAGTGAGATTCCAAATGAAAGATCTTGGAGAATTAAAACACTTTCTGGGGCTCGAGCTGGAAAGAACAGCAAATGGAGTCTTCCTATACCAGCAATAGTATGCTAGAGATTTGCTACAGAAGTTTAGGATGAGCGATTGCAAGCCTATATCGATCCCAATATAAATGAACTCTAAGCTATGTGCTGAAGAAGGTAAGGAATTGGAGAACCCAACCATGTATAGGCAGCTTGTTGGAAGCCTAATCTACTTGACACTGACAAGACCTGAAATCGCATATGCGGTAGGAATTGCAAGCCGCTTTATGGAAAAGCCAAGGAAGCCACACCTTGAAGTAGTGCGGCGCATACTCAGGTATGTAAAAGGAACTATCGACTATGGTCTCTTTTATAAGAAAACCAAAGATTGCAAGATTGTTGGCTACTGTGATGCGGACTATGCTGGATGTCGAGATACAAGAAGGTCGACTACAGGTATGTGTTCAATCTTGGGCTAGCTGCGATATCATGGTGTAGCAAAAGGCAACCTCGTGTCTTTATCAACTACAGAGGCAGTATAGAGCGGCGACAATGGCGGCTCAAGAAAGTACATGGCTAATGCAATTACTGAAAGATCTAAATCAACCAACAAGCTATGCGGTACAACTATATTGTGATAATCAATCAGCTATTCGCATAGCAGAGAATCCAGTGTGCCATGCAAGGACGAAGCACGTTGAAGTACATTACCACTTTGTCAGAGAAAAAGTTCTTAAAGGAGTGATTGAATTGAAGCATATCAATCTTGAAGAGCAGTGGCGTCTTTGACAAAGGGTGAGCGCTCCAAAATTTGAGGAATTCCGAAGACAGCTTGGAATGATAACAAGAGAAAGTTTAACTCAAGGAAGTCGGTGCTGAAGGGGAGAATTGAAAAATCACCACCAACTTGAAAAGAAGATTCCAGAATTATTTGGAGCATTGCCAATTTGCAAGCTCTTTGGAAGAATCTAGAATTAACATGAATTGTATCCGCTCTAGAACCTTCCACCACCTCCATACTAGAATTTTCCCACCATCATACTAGAATGTTCCAATGGTATCTATAAATATGGATGATGTGCATTGTAGAGTGAGTGAGTAAGTGGGTGAGTAAGAGAAGTGTAGTGAGAGTGTGTGAGTAAGAGAAGTCACTTGGTGTGTATTAACAAGTTTGTACAAGTTTATATTCTAATAAAAGAATATTTTTGTGTCCAACAATTCAATATCAATTGCATTAAAATTTGTGATAGTAGCTCGGAGGATCACATAGGGTTAGGGGTATATTTTTATCCACTACAAGAACCTATGGTGGTTGTTTCTACGGTCCAAGACGAGCCCTTTCTTTCGAAGAATAAAACAACTTGCACATACATATATCCGGTGATCAACCAAATCATGGAAATAGCTCAAAACAACCACACAAGACATGAGCAATTCAATACAAATCAATTCCAACAACTTATTGGATTAACTAAAATATAGATTAATATCAATCAAAAATCCCAACTTACAATACTAGCTCATAGTATAGGAAATCATTTATACATATACAATCAATACAAAGGAAATAGAAATGAAAGAACAAAACAAGATTGAAGACAATCTCCCTTTGTAGAGCAAAGTTTTGTTCTTCACTTCTTCTCCATGCCCTCCTGATTTCCTTGCTTCTAACTCCAAGCAATCACCTCCAATCAATTCCCCTAAACTAGAAAAGAAAAGGGAAGAACAAGAAAGAAGAGGCAAGAAAGAAGAAAAGAAGAGAAACTCTAACCCTAAACCTAAACTAAGGATGAAGATGTGAATTGGGAGAGGAAAAAAAGGTGTAAAAGGTCCCCAATTCATGGTTCTTATGTCCCCAAAAGACCCTTCAAAGTGATGAAGAAGAGGGATAAAATCGAAAAAAAAATAGGGAAAATCCGAGGCTGCTGGTTCTTGTGTTTTTACGGCTGTATTTCCCATTTTACGGCCGTATTTCCCATTTTATGGCCGTACAATTACTTGGTACGGCCGTATTTAACTCTCTGTATGAAACTGGCCAATTTTATGATAATTTACGACCGTAAAATATAAGTTTCGGCCGTACAAATACGATTTACGGCCGTACATATTTTTCTGCATGCCCAGGTTTCAGTATTTTGGCCATAACTTTTGATCTCGATGTCCGATTGAGCCAATCCAAGTTGCGTTGGAAACTAGACTCGACGATCTACAACTCTCTAGTTGATTGTGGTTTCCAACTCAACTTTTATCTTCATCAAAAATGCTCCTCAAGTTCGGATTTCTTTGCAATTTTCGTCCATAATCTTCGTCTGGCCATATCTTTTGTTTCGGAACTCGGAATTGAGATCCGTAAACAGCTATGGACTCCACATTCCGTGTTCTTCCATGTACGCTCAAGAAACCAGGTCAAAAGATCTTCGCCAATATTGCACCTGAAATTCTCCAACTTTGAGATAGTTGCGTTTTAGTCCCTGACTTCGGGTTTTTCTTGACACTTTTAGTCCATTTTCATCATTTTCACATCGTTTCCTCCACAGTAAGGAATAGTACCTATAAACACAATAAATACACATATATAAGTAGATATCGGCTCCAAATGAATGTAAAGAGATATAAATAAGTGTGCAAAATACATACTTATCAATGGGATCAAAGACATATTCTCAAAGAAGGGGGACAAAAGAAGTAAAAGGAATCCAACCCTTGTTCAAATCATGTAATCAATTGAAGAAATAATACAAATATCTCTTTATTTTAAATGAATCAAACACTTTACAAAATTCTTTATGATGTATATACAGCTTTCATAATTCCAAACTTAATTCTTCTTTTTGATCTATAAACTAATTTGCAAAACATGAATGGGCGTCCTTACAAAACATATTTCAACTAATTTTGGTGTCAAATTAATTGTATGAAAATTTTATATTATTCAATAATTAGTTTCATTTAATACTTAAAGTCTTAGTAATAGTCTTTATAGAAATGTAAAGAACTCGTAATAAATATAGTAATAAAAAAGTGTAACCAACACACTGAACAGAAACAAACTTCATTCATTACCAAAATGTACCAGATACAACTCTGCCAACTCTAAACACTAATAACCACAGATTATAGACAAAGTTCACTAAGGAAATAGTAATTAAAAAACCCCATAAACGCTTGATGCTAATGACACAACTGAAACAACCTAACACAATCTGGCATAAACAAAAATAAATAACAAACTAAGGGTTGCGTTCTGTTTGTGTTTTTATTTTCTATTTTCATTTTCGAAAACGTTTTCTATTTTCTGTTTTCAGATGCTATTTTCAAAAATGCTGAAAACGCGTTTGGTTTGTCATTCTGGAAAACAGTTTTTGAAAATGGGAAACTGGAAAACGCGTTTGGTTTGTTATTTTGAGAAATCTATCTTAATTCAACTGTAATGAGTTTGTTTGTGAATTAAATAGAAATACCATTAGAGGTTCTTTGCTACTTTTGAAAAACTAAAATAAAAGCCCGTCACAAAAAAAAGAAAAAATAAAATAAAATAATTTTCTCAATTACTATTTTCAACCATCAATGTAATTAATTTGACACTTTTCAGCATTCTTGAACATGAGAATATGAAAATTATTTAATATCAAATTATTATTTTATGTTGAAACAATGAAATACAAATGCTCAAATATAGTTTACCACATTAATTTAGGATTGTATGCATGAGAAAAATATAGGATCAGAGTGTCATCTAAATAAGTATAAATAGAAATTTTGTTCAATAAAATACTAGACAACACAAGTTTAACTCAACAATGAAATCTACAAAGTCATGTAGCCATTAGAGAGTCATCTAAATAAATATAAATGAAAGTTTTGTTCAATAAAATACTAGACAACACAAGTTCAGCTCAACAATGAAATCCACAAAGTCATGTAGCCATAAGAGAGTCATCTAAATAAATATAAATGAAAGTTTTGTTCAATAAAATACTAGACAACACAAGTTTAGCTCAACAATGAAATCCACAAAGTCATGTAGCCCTCCTTGAGTAATCATTCCACATTTGGGTAGCGATTTGATCCCGCACTAGTCTCATTTGTGTTGTTTGGTGGAATCAATTGTATCGGCTCTCTAGCTTGACTTGATTCAGCACGCGTCATCAAAAATCATATTTTCTCTGAATACCGCATAAACAAGTCATCTAATGCATGCTCTGCCGAATAAAATTATGCACCGT
Organism: Jasminum sambac; assembly: GCA_018223645.1. Taxonomy (NCBI): domain Eukaryota; kingdom Viridiplantae; phylum Streptophyta; class Magnoliopsida; order Lamiales; family Oleaceae; genus Jasminum; species Jasminum sambac. The sequence continues at coordinate 28,383,875 of CP073645.1, read as the reverse complement.
GCAACATGCACGTGAGGATGTGTCTTTGCCTAATAAGTGGAAAGTTGCTGATAAACTTCAACATAGGAAACCTGGCCTTTAACACTCCAATACTACGCTCAATTATGTTACGACACGAGGAGTGTCTATAATTGAACAACTCTTCTTTTCCCCTCAATCTTCCTCTCCCAACATAATCACGCAGATGGTATCGACGTCCTCGATACGGGGCAAGAAAGCCAGGAATATTTGGATAGCCAGCATCAACAAGGTACCATTCATCTACAATTATAAATGGATATTAATAAACGGAATGTGAAACATGTCTCTACAATACATAAAAGTAATATAATATACCTCCACATGGCATTGGAAACCCGTTTGAGGTTTTTGTAATGGCGTCAATAAAAACCCGAGAATCATTAGCTGTACCCTCCCATCCAGCATATACAAATGTGAACTTCATGTCAAAATCACATGCTAGCATTACATTTTGAGTCACATCTGTTTTCCTTCCCCGAAAAGAGGTCTGACTAGATGCAGGTACCCAAGCTGCCACATGAGTTCCATCAATTGCACCAATACAATTCTTAAAGTAAAGATATTTTCGCAATATGCGCTCATGTACAACTCCATTGTTCGTCGGACGAATTAGCTCAAGATACCAAGGTACAAGCGACGCATAAGACTCTCTTAAACCAAATGGAAATCGTATGATTTCCATGTTGGAAATCTATCACCCACAATTACGTATCGAGTAGTATGTCCTATAATCATTAGGAACATTGCTACCCTTCCTCAACACTCACCTTATTCCCATCCTTCAAAAGACCCTTTTCTTTTAAAGTATCACAAAAATTCGAAAGACATGATTGTGCATCCTAAAATTCTTGTAGCATACATCACGGATGTCCATCTAATACTTCATTGATGTACATCTTTCCACGTAGCATCGATGTTCTACAAGGTGTCTTGTTTATAAAACTCACCCCGCAAGCGGACGACAACATCATACATGCCATCATGTCATCGTATGACTCAGCCTGGTCATTTGCCAAAAAATCAAGTTCTTCCTCAGCACTTGATTCACCAGACATAATTTGACTTGTGATAGACATTCCCTGCGTAAACGGAAAATAATAACATCAACACAAATGTTAAGCGACACTATTGAGAAATAATTCAACAACATTAATATGGATGACATGTAATTGAATAATCAAAACAAAGAGAGTTAATCCAACATAACAATACGTACGTCCAATCCATACCATGTTGCAACACACTAAAAAAAAAAGGACAACACAATTTAGAGTACGATATTACATGGAAAAGTAAATCATGTTTCACACACAAATACTAATAGAGTCACATGATCCAAATATAGAACAACTAAAGGCGCTCCAAGATAGGCTTCCTCCTAGCTTCAGGCATTATCACAAACTGCATCCTGAAATCTGGATCCTTCCGAAACGCAGTAAAAGCTTTTGAGTATGTGTCATCATCCAAACCCTTCATGTCGTTCAGGATGCTCATGCAGCTTGCTTGAGAATAAGGATCCTGACTAGTCGCTTCATTCTCACCAATACCACTAGATGATTTCCCCTGCAGTCGTGCAAGCTTCTCCTTAAAGTAAAGCTGGCGAACATCACTTTCGTCATCTCTTTTGGTTAATGAACTTGACCACTGCGCCATACAAGCCTGGAGCTGAGTTGACTTACTCTTCTTGGGTTCTTTACGGCGACGAACAGGTTTTGCAATTTCTTCATCAGACGAGAGACTTTCGACACGTACATGCTTGCCCTTAGTTAGAAAATCATCTTCCATATCTCGTTCTTCATCTGACGTAGGAGGAACCTGAGTGGAAGCAGTACTTAGTCCACCAGTAGCTGTGGTCTTACCAAAAAGCTGTCCTAGTGATTCGAAATGAGGACACCCCTTGTTTTTTATGATATCATACTGATGCTTGTTTATCTGCAATAATGAAAACTAGCTACACCAAAAACGATATACATATGCAAAAAGATCACAATAATAGATAATGTTCTGTTTTGTTAGCAATATTTACCGTGCAAAAGTGTTTCCAAACATCATCTGGAGCATCTATTTTTCCAGTATCTTGATACCATGTCATGCCTGTATGCTCTTTAATATCCAAAAACAAGCGGTAATATTTGTGCAAACGGTTCCATTTGCCTTTCAATCGATCGACCCCATAATCTGTATTTGTTTGGCGAATCATTTCGTCATTGATTTTGGCCATCACATCATTCTTAAATATCGTGCATTGTAGCTTTCCCATTTTCATATATTCGAGACATATCTCGATGAAGGCCGTCTCATTCGCATCTGGCCATGGCATTGGGGGCAAAGAAGAACCTCTATATCCGCCCATATTCTCTACTCAAAATGAATTCGAGACAAAGTATAATAACACCATATTATCAAGTTTTAATAACTCTCCCAATATAAGGAAAATAAAAATTTGTCAATAAAAGAAAATCATCTTTGAAAATGGCAATATATCACATAATTGATCACCTACTACACAAACAAAGGTCATCAATAAAATTCAACTCAATAGTCACCATGTTTATAAATTCAACTCGAGCAAATTCATGAAATACAGTTCATGTGGAGGTCTTTGCAAGCGCTTTGCGGCAGCCAGTTCTTTGCAAAGCCGCCGGGCTGCCGCCGCTTCGCAATGAGCGGCAACTTTCTTTGCTCAAGGGCGACAACTCTGCTCAAGGCGGCTGAAATTCTTCTTTGCAATGGCGGCGGCTGTTCTTGGAAGCGGCAGCTGGCAGCGATCTTTGCTACTCAGCGGCGGCCTGAGCTGCTGCTCCTTCTGGCGATAGCATAGGCAATGGCGGCCCGACTGCTGCTGCTGCAGCAGCGACCAGCCTGAGCTGCTGCTGCTCTTGCTTGGAGCGATAGCCTGAAATTTCTTCTTTGCAATGAGCGGCGGTCGCTCAGCGGCAGCGGCTTGCTGCTAGCGACCCGGCGATTAGGCTTGCCGTTGGAAAGCGGCGACTGCCGCCGTTGGGCAGCGACTGCTTTGCTCGCGGCAGGAAGGCTTTGCTACGACTCTTCTTTTGAACAAGCTCTTAAGTAATAAGCATATCTAAACCACAACCATAAACCACAAATTAATTCCAAACAAGCTCTTAACAAGGAGACTATGAATTAATTCCCAATAAACATAAACCACAAATTACATCTAAACAAAGAAAGACTAAAAATTCAATAATAAGATAAAAAAAGATTGTACACCCCTCACAAGCAAATTAAGAGAATAGAAGAAAAAGCCCGAAATTGCAATATATATCATATTTACTGGCTTTCATTCACTAAGAACTTAAGAACAAAGATACATGTTAGAATGTCCAATAAATCCCTTCTAGTTACATGGCAGCTGACCATTCCTTTTATTAGATGGAATAAAGTTCAAGCATTATCTTCAATAAGTAGTAAGCATTAACAAAAACCTATAACTTTATCATTAAACACTCACTTAAATCCTTCCCTAATTGCTTAGAGGATAGCCAAAACGTTAAAACATAAAAAACATCAGATGTGTACATCAGAAAAATGAGAGATTGACCTTTTGTAAAGTCAATTCAACAGCCATTACCTCAACACAATCACATATTTTTAGTTGGCAAGCTATCCAACAACCGATTGAAGTACATGAATTACTGAATTAAAATAAACAAGCAAAAGAGAGATGAATTACAGTAAAAGAGGCAAGCCCGCAACTGAAGAAGAAGGCACGCATAAATGGAAGCTGTAGATTTCTTTAAGTACCATTAATTTGAGCTTTAGTTTTGAGACTTACCCGCTACCGATGGTGTGTACTTTCCCAACATAATTGGAAAACAAAGGCTATTAGAAAATACAATACACATTATATTAGATGTGCTCATACAACTTAAAAGTGCTCATCCTTTCAAAAGCATTCAATTCATTCAGGCATAAAACCAAGCACATTAACACTACTCATGTGCCCTCTAAAAAGGAGATCCAAAAATATTGGTACATAATGCTATAAAATACTTTTCTGTTTGTAAGACGTGATGGGGTGTCTAAATTTAATAAATAAATATGTATCCACTATCATACTTTAAGATCTTAAAAGAAGTGGTTTGCAACTCCACTATCATACTTTATAATGTGCGAATGCCTTTTTCCCAATTTCTAAGTCAGGCATTATGAAATGGCTTGAAAATTGCTTAAAATAAAAATTAAAAACGTGTACCTATCAGAAAGAAAACGAAAAGAAATAGATCCTTAGTTGAGAATTTAGCGTGAGCAGAGAGGCCCAACATTGAATACACAAATTGATTACATTGCTATTATTGTCATCTTCTTGTTTGGGTATCTGTATTCTAATTTCTAAGCAGGTTGCTCTTTATCCCAAAGAAGAAGACGTGATAGCTTCTTAATAGCGGAGGCGAAGATCTACCAACCTGGAGGCGAAGATCTAGAAATTTGAAAGGCGGGCCGTGGCCGAGATGGTGGTGGTAGCGAGCCCTAATTTCGCCAGAGAGGGGAGAGAAAGAGGATGATGCGTCTGTCTTTTTCCTTCAGCGTAAATGGGAATTGCACGCGAGTTTTGCTTTCTTTCCCTTTTTTTCCTTATTAGTTAAATGGGCAAGTGGAAAACGTGGCATTTTCCGTGTTTTCCAAATCCGGGAGAAATCTGAAGAAAACATGGAAAACGTCAAATTCACGTTTTCCATTTCCTTCACAAAAAATTGGGCTCGTTTTCGAAAACGTTTTCTGAAAACAATGCAACAGAACGTGTTTTCGGTGTTTTCGAAAACGGAAAATGGAAAACGACTTGAAAATGTCAAACAGAACACAGCCTAAAACTTTCAAACTTTTCCAATATTCCATCAAACTCCTTACCCCTCCACTTTTACACTCTTCCTGATAAGGGTGGGCATCCGGACCGCAACCCACAGATCCAAACCGACCCGAGTCAGTTCGGGTCAGATTGGAACAGTAATCAGGTCAGTTTCAGGGTTGACAAATGTCAACCCGAAAACCGATCAGGTCGTGAAAAAATTTTTTAAAAAAAAAATTTTTGAGCAACAACTAAACCGACCTCACTCGAGTGGGGTCGGGTCAGTTTCGGCTCCCCGAACAAAATCGCTGGTTCAATTTCAGTTTGTAATTTTGCAAACCGATTCAAATCGGGTCGGTTTTCAGTCCCAACCCAATTCCCATCCCTATTTCCTGATCATGTTCGTAGATAACTCAGTATATGAACCCTCATTTGCACTTCGTTCAGGGTAGTTGTCTTTGTTGGTGAAAATTTTGTGGATCAGGAAGGCTATTCTCCTAAAGCCAAGAAGATCGATATTCTTCTTCCTTTACCATCTACCACTCGAAGCATACAGATGTACTTGAAGTTACCATTCATGTTTCTTGTTCCGTAGTAATTGCATTTGGATCTGACACATGATCTAAGCAATTTCTTTGATCACTTTTTGAAACTTAAGTGAGCTCAACCCCCTTATGGTACAACAGAGACAATAGTAGGCACAACAATTTGATAAAGCTCATTTATTTCATATAATCGGAATATTTTTCCATGCTTATATTATTTAAAAATTGCTTAAATCCTGGATTTTGATTGTGTTTTGTATTTTATGGATCGGGTGAAGGGTTGGATCAAAATGGAGTCAATTTACAAATTTTTAGAAGAGAATGAAGTTAAGTGATAAATTGACATAAGAGCCTCAAGTTTAAGGCGCGTCCACGTTTTATCAATCAAAGTGATCTAACATAATGTAGGAACAAGGCTTATTTGAAGTGAAAAGTTGGTCGACTGACAGAAGACCTTATTTAATTATTTCTACTCCGAAAAGAATAGGAATATTTTATGGGGACCTCTGCTGCAGTTAGTTTTTATTTCTCTAGGAAAAATCTTAAACTTTTATTTGAATTAGGAAACTAAATTATTTCCCTTTTATTTTCTATTTTATTTTCCTAGACTATTTTGTTTCCTAAATTAATTAAAATTGGATCTGGCCCAAGACAATAAGAAACCCATGTTTATTTCTTGGCCAAGAAAAACACACGTTTCTCTCCATCATCATAGACGTTTCTCTCCATCATCTTCAACCTTAGGATTTTTCTTCATCTTCCATGGATAGCTAATTTCTCTTCTAGTTTAACGATAATTGAAGATTGATTCAACATATTATGAGATCTAATTTATTCTTTTTAGCTCTTCTATAATTCTCTATTTATATATTTTTCTATATTTGCATGAAATTATTGTATTGATTAATTATACAAAGTGCACGTTGTACATCAAAACAATAGATCGCCAATTAGGATCCTAAATCCGTAATTGTTTAGGTTTTCTAATGTTTGTAGCAAACAACAGAATTGATTAGGTCAAAGTTTTCAATTTATGCTTGTGAGAATATATAATCTAGCTTAAAAGAATCACCGTGTGAATTTGTTGGTTAGAATTGGTCTCTCTAGGTATTAATGATGTTGATAAATTAAATCTTATGATCGTACTTAGGGTTGTTTATTGATTAGAGAAATAATCAACGGTCGTACCTTGGTTATTGAATAAGTAATGAGAGATAGGTTGTTAGGTCATACCAATAACCATAACTAATTTAGAGAAATTGTAGAGGATTTTATATTTGAATCAATGATCAATTTGTGTGAATCAATTTTGAGATTAATTATACATTGGCCTGGATACTTTTGTTTTTTGTTTTTTTATTTGAATTGTTTTAATCACATCATTTTAAAACCCCCATTTTCATTTTATTTGTTTTATTTTTGAAATAATAAATTTAATCAATCTCTTGAGATACGACCTTGCTCACCACTGTTACAATTTATTTATTTTTATTGAGCAAGTTTATTTATTATTTATTGAATTCGACACCCACCAAAATTGTTTGTTAACAAAAATTTAACCATATATATATATATATATCTGTGTGTGTGTATAGACACACACTAGGTAAAAAGAAGTTATTAGTTTCATCTTTCAAGTGACTTTAATTTACTGCTTTCACTGCCAATAGAAAATAGACCTTCCTCACTGTAGAGAATTATAGAGGAAAAATCTTGTATTTCATTCAATGATAATGTAAATGGTTACAATACATTCCTATATATAGAGAAAGTAGAAACCCTAATACTAAAATAACATAACTGGTCCTCAACTATACTCAAATATCTATTTTAGTCCCTAGACATTAATTCTATATTTCAACACTCCCCCTCAAGTTGATGCATCCACACAGCATCAACTTGGAAATGATACAAAGAAACTCTTGAATCGTAATTCCAAGTAGCTAGTCGAGTGCTCCCCATTTCTTCCAATTCCAATAGTCTTCTTGAGTTGATGTACACCACGAAGGATCAATAGAACACTATCCACAACCCGCAACCCGCGGAACCCTTACTGCACGAAGGATCAATCGAACAATGTCCATAACCCGCAACACGCGGAACCCTTACTGAGGACACCAAGGAACACAACCAAGCAAAGAGACGAAAATCCAGTAGATAATAAATCGCCTGATCATCAAGGTCGACAAGAGAAACTGGATTTACGAATAAAATGACTGTAGACACCCAAGAAAAATAGGCGACTATGAAATGAAACTAAAAGCTTAGGGGTCAACTAGGACAAATTGAAGTAGAATATGAGTGAAATGTAATTCCTAAAAGATAGAGGACTAAAATATAAATTTGAGAAAGATCAAGGACTAAATATTAATTTTAAAGCCCAACTTAAAACGAAAATCAGGTTAATCCAAAATCCCCAAATAAGAGCCCAAAATAACAAAGAAGAATGACTCTTAAACCAACTAAAAAGAAACCCCAAACAATGCTTAACCAAATCCTAACTAGAGAAACAAAGGCAGCCCGACCTCAACTATCAAACCCAACAATAAATCACAAACCCAATTATAACCCAACTCCACAAATTAAGCCCTAGCCCAAACCAGAACTCTGCAGCCCAACCCCATAATAAGCCCAACAACAAGCCAAAAGAAACGCTTTCAGCACAACAAAGGCAGCAATTAGCAGCAGCCACCACCAATGGGAAAACATCCCAAGAAACAGAAAATGCTGGCTCAAAATGATGAAGAACCGAGAGCAACAAGCAAAGCAATAAAACAAACGACCTCAACACACCTCTCCAACCCCAAAGAACTCAATTATCAAGCCATTGAACAAATAACCACAAGAAATAAGCCAAATTGAGTCCCAAAATGGAGAAAACAATCAAACCCGAGGTCGCCGGAGGTCAAAGTGAGCTCGCCGGAGGGCAGGACGACTTCGCCGGAGGTCGTCGAGGGTCGGCGAAGGTCGGGCGAAGCTCGGCGAGCACAAAGGAGTGGAGAAACGAGGTTCTCGTCGCTGAAAAATGGGAGATAGCACAACACCCGAGGCAAAGAATGGACAACGCCGCCACATGTTAGGTCGCCGAGGGGTCCTGCAGCCACTAGTGAGGTCGCCGGTGATAAGTGCTCGAAAAGCACTTAAATAACTCTTCTATTTTACGTATTTGTGTGTTTTATTCGTATTATATATTTATTTTTATGTGTTTTCCTTTTATTTTGTGTTTAGAGTCACAAGAAATCAAAAGGAGCCAAAATGGATAAAAACGGAGCGAAAACGGAACTTTGGACCGAAATGCAAGCAAATTCAAAGATGGAGGGCCTCCGATGCAATTTTATGAAAAGTTGTTTTTAGAATTTTTCTTGTGCCAATATCAAAGAATATCAAAAGAGGATTTCCACATTTTTGTCGGATCCCAAATCGGAGTTTCTTAGTGAAAGTTATGGCCATTTGAAGAGAAAGGACAAAGCGTAAAAAATAAGCAGCTCGAATTTACTGCTGCAGTTTAGTAATTTGACCATAACTTTTGGTAAAAAATTCGGATTGACCTGCACTTTATATTGTTGGAAAGGACAATCAGAGGGCTACAACTTTGATGTTGACCTCTTCAAATGATTCGGATCATATCATGGTCAAAAATGGGCAAAACAGAAAGTGATGTGAATGGAGGATTTCTTGGGCCATGTTTTGGTAGAAAATTCATAACTTTCTACTAAAATATCAAAAAACGGAAATTCCAATTGCACAATTCAGCCAAGATGCTTACCTATACCATGATACAATATTTGAACTAATGGAGCAATTTAAGATCATGATTTGGTGGTTACCAATTAGTGGAATCATAATGGAGTAGTTGTATAATTTTTTATCATGTTTTCTTGTGAAATTTTGCCTATAAATAGAGGCATTTGTAAGGAAGGAAAGACACAACTTAGTAGAAGAGAATTAGCTAGTAGTTCTCTCCAATAAAATTTTCTTCTTCATTTGTTCTTAGTTTTAGCTTGAAGATTTTAGCTTTTCATATTCCGGCAGATCAATTCTTCGCTAAGTTCTCTTTTCCCTTTTATTTCTCTATTTATTTCTTAGTATTTATTTACTTGTTTACTATATTTTGCATAATCTATCATATAGTGGTGGTGATACAAGGCGAACACTCGCTAAAAAGTATGAAACCCCGCAATTATGAGTAGTTAAGACTTTTCTATCTAGTTCGAGAGGAACGTTGTGTTCAACTAACATGTGGTTATCTTTTCTAACTCTTTGCTAACGTTTTATCTATTCCTCTACTTCAATTTGTTGATTTGTTATGCTTTTAAACCCGTTTTGAATTTATGTGATTATTGCATTCACTTTGGCCAATTGAATCAATTAATCTTTAAGTTCAAGTTACTTGCTAGGATTGGAACTTTTGATCCGTAATTGTCATTAGATTCCAATCAAAAGTAGCAAATGAATATCGTGCATATTTATTAACAAATCATCTTAGATGCATTAATTCGAGCTTGTGAAATTATTCATCTAATTCAACTCATTCTTCTCGTTCATTTCATACTAGTTTTGCATTAAATCCCAAGAGCTTGTTTAGGGTTATCCAATAGCTAGATGTTAAGTTAAAGAACTCACTTTAATTTAATACACTTAAGGAAGAATTCGTTAATCAGAGCTTCTTGGTTAATTGAAAGTTGATAAATTGAAGAATGAATAGTAACACGTTGCATGGGAAAGATAAACACAAGTTGTTGACACAACCGAACCCGAGAACTAGATATTTCTTTAATTAATTTATCTATTTTATTTTGTCATTTTCATGTCTATTTTTATTCAATTTTCTCAAAACCCCCTTTCCTTTATTAATTGATAAAGACAACTAGATTAAACACCGTTCCTCTTGGGTTCGACCCTTACTTACCACTTCTACATTATTTGTAGTTTTGAAACCGAGTAAAAAAAAAATTAAACTTTGGCGCGCCGTGACAAACGCGCCCAAGTTTTTGGCGCCGTTGCCGGGGAACGGTTAACCAATTTAGTTGCTTTTATTAATTAATTTTTTTAAAAAAAAAATTCTTCTTCACTTGTATGCATAATACCCGATCTACTAATCGAATTCTTGAAAGTTTCGATCCCGAAATCGAGAAATCCATTCGAAGACGAATAAGACAAGCAAAACAAGAACAAGAAATGACTGATAACAACAATGAAAGAACTCTTAAAGAAATGGCAACTCCTGAAGTTACTCAATAACCATTGTGTATCACCTTTCCAACCGTAGAAGAAAGTAAAGCGTTCGAGCTGAAATCCGGTTTGATACATCTTCTACCTTCTTTTCATGGACGATCCGGCGAAGATCCATATCGACACTTGAAGGAGTTTCATGTGGTGTGCGATAGTATGAAACGCCCGGGCATCACTGAAGAGCAAATCAAGCTCAGAGCTTTTCTATTTTCACTAAAAGATGCCGCCACATATTGGTTATACACTTTACCACCAGGTTCAGTCACAACATGGAATCAAATGAAGCAACTTTTCCTCGAAAAGTACTTCCCAGCTTCAAAGACAGCAAATATCAGGAAAGATATCTTTGGAGTACGCCAAAACAATGGAGAAACTCTTTATGAGTATTGGGAGCGTTTCAAAAAGCTCATTGCAAGTTGCCCGCATCACCAAATCAGTGAAAACCTCATAGTGCAATACTTCTATGAAGGCTTATGTCAATCAGACGAAACATGGTTGATCTTTGCTAGTGGATGCGCATTGATGAACAAAACCCACGGCTGCGAACAACGATTTCAAACATGGCTGAAAACACTCAACAATTCAGTACAGACCGGGAGATGAACATTCGAAGAGTTCACGAGGTAAGTAATTCCAATATTGAAAGCCAACTTTCTGAACTAACACATCTTCTCAAACAAATTGTTGTAGGAAACAATCCGCAAGTCAAAGCATGTGGCATATGCACAAATCTAGAACATCCTACAGATGCTTGTCCTGTTCTACAAGTGGATAACAACGAACAAGTGAACTCAGCAAATAATTTTCCATTCCCTAGGCAACAGTACAATCCATACTCAAACACCTATAATCCAGGATGGCGAGATCACCCCAATCTGAGTTATGGAAACAACAAGCCCCTAGGATTTTTCCCTAACAAGCCTCAAGGCCAATTCCAACAACATGGGAATTTTCAACCCCAAGCGCAATTTCAACAAAAACCTCAACAATCAGGTATGTCTCTCGAGGATATGGTGAAAACATTAGCAACTAACACTGTGAAATTTCAACAGGATTCCAAATTGAGCATTCAAAACTTGGAAAACCAGATGAGTCAATTGGCAACTGCCATCAATCGACTGGAAGCACAATCTGGAGGGAAGTTACCATCCCAACCTGAGGTAAATCCAAAGAATGTTAGTGTCATAACCTTAAGGACTGGAAAAGAGATCAAAAACCCTCACAAAGAAGTTCCCACACATGAAGATAAAGAAGAAAAGCTTGAAAAGGAGGTATGTCCTAACCCCTCTGTCACTACTAAAGTGATCCCTCCCCCTTTTCCGAGTAGATTAGCAAAAACTAACAAAGAAGACAAGGAATCGGAAATTTTGGACACATTTAGGAGGATAGAAATCAACATTCCATTGTTAGATGCAATCAAACAAATTCCACGCTATGCTAAGTTTTTGAAAGAACTTTGTACTAATAAGAGGAAATTGAAGGGAAATGAAATGATCAAAATGGGAGAAACCGTTTCAGCGGTATTCCAGAAGAAGTTGCCTCCAAAATGTAAAGACCCTGGTATGTTCACTGTCCCTTGCACCATAGGCAATCACCACATTGACAAAGCACTTATAGATTTAGGAGCATCCATAAATGTCATGCATAGATCCTTATATGCTTCACTAAATCTAGGAAAACCGAAAGAAACTCACGTAATTGTGCAACTAGCTGATCGTACCAATGCATACCCGGATGGAGTGATAGAAAATGTGCTAGTCAAAATAAATGGTTTAGTTTTCCCTGCTGATTTTTACGTGCTTGATATGGCTGATGAACATTCACCTCACCCTACACCTATCATATTGGGACGTCCATTTCTTTACACTTCTCGCACTAAAATCGATGTCTATGAGGGTACACTATCCATGGAATTTGATGAGGAAAAAGCGAACTTTAATATTTTTGATGGTTCATTGCGCCCTAATAACGCTTGTTCTGTCTTTGCAATCAATTCAACTAATCCTTTTGTGCAAGAACTGTGTAAGTTGAATTGCGAGCCAAAGACAACACATAAGATTGAGCCAAAGCACAATTACTTCATCTCGAAGAAGGAAGCCATGGAAAGAAATGAGACCAAAAAAATTTGGAGAAGAATTCAAGAAGGACTGTTACGAAATCAAGACACTCGGAGAAGCCATCTAAGACAAAGTGGAGCTGCAATGGATTTGAGGAATCCTACTTGACAAATGGGAACTGTGTCGAGCTAACGACCATAAACAAAAGCGCTTCTTGGGAGGCAACCCAAGTATTTTTCTTTTAATATTTGTATTTTTTGTTTTTAATTTGTTTACTTTTCATCTAACGTATTAAGGAAGATATTGCTTTATTACTGTAGGAGGACGGTATTTCGAGATTCAATCAATTGGGAAGAGACATGATGACGCACAAATCAGTGATTAGCAATAGTTACTGATAACGTGTGGGGATTAATTATTGATAATGGACAATTTGTCAACGTGCTTTCTCGGATACTCCTTCCAACGTACTCTTTCCAGCACACTCCACATGCACGATTGTCGATTGAAACAGTGCCCACTTTGACTATAAATCAGAGATCATTCTCCACTCGAAACCACAACCACAATCTTCATTTTCAGTGAGTACTTCTTTCTAGCAGTGATTAGGTAATTTCTTTCTTCTTCACCGTCTTCTTCTTCTTTCTATTTATTTTGTTTTTCCTAGTTTTATAGTATGGATGTGTGTGATATTTTTGTATGTATATGTCTTTTCCTCATACTAATCGATTATGTAATTCAAATTTTCTTATTTTTTTTCCTTCTTCAGTATCTTGTTTGAAAATATGGAAGAGTGTGATAATCTATTTTGCTTATTTATTTTGATGATTTTAATCTTATTACTTCAGTGTTTCTTTTTCTTTCGTGTGTTACGTAGCTAAAAAAAGAAAAAAAATACCTTGGATACTGGTTTATGTATCCCGCCCAAAGGCGTTAAACTGGTCTTTTTCAGTAGACCTTAAAGAACTGTATTATCTTCTATTAACCTTCTTCTTTCAAGTCTTTTGCAGATACCTCAAAGTGCACTGAATTTTCATTTCTTTCTATGGCATCCCCTCTACGTATTGTTGCTCTTCTACAACTTTTGGGACAGGATCATCCCGACCGCTCATAAACGACATGCTAAGCGCCTTAAATGTTGCTTTAAATGTGGAAAGCTATTAGAAGGACCTCATTGTATTGGAAATCAAACTTATTCACAATATAGACATGTTGTTTTCTTCAAGGATGGACCGATTAGGTGCAGGGCCGAAAAGTCTATCAGGAGAAACAACCAGCTCGCAATCAGTGTGAGAGAGTTTGATAATTTGTTGGAACAACGACAACGTCTGTTGGATACCAAACTCGATGGCCTAACCATTGAGCAGCAACTTTTTGAGCGTGATCATTAGCACCCATCCGAAGATGTAAAACTACGCCTCATTCGTTTGAGAAGTGTCTGAGTTGGACGTTCTGCTCTAAACGTTTTGCTCTAAACGTTCTCCCATTTGTTGGTTTTTGTGGGGCTGTTCTTTATTGAATGGTAAATATACATATGTGTCATGTGGCGATATGGAGGACCTTTTCATTAAGGTCTCTTGCTCTTGGATTGTCGAAGTATTCCTCAGAAGTGCTACATTGTGCAACCACCATCGGCACGCCTCATTGCTTACCATAGGGGAGTTTCTATTTCTTCTCTTTTTCATGCTTTCTATATTTCTACATTGGGGACAATGTAGAATTTAAGTGTGGGGGAGTGGCATATTGTGGTCTGCGTGTGATTTTTTTTTATTTGTGTCGACGATTTTGCATGAGATAGCAAATTTTGAATATGATTGAGCTTAATTTGTGTGATTTAGCTGAAACTACAAGATCTCGAAAAAAAAATGTGTTCTGTTCTTCTCCAAGCACAGCTGGCAAATTTATCTGAGCACATTTATAGGTAATTTACTATCATTCTCTGGAACACAAATTGAAGGTTGAAAATGTTAATTTTTTTTCTAACTTTCTAGACCGTAGTAAACTAACTTTTTTTCTATCCATTCGTCCTACTCAAAGTAACCTGGAAACATCAATTGTTAGTAAGGTGGAGTTATAATCGCATGGTATCTGTTTTTTGTGAATGTGTCTTTTATTGACAGAGTTTAAAAAGTTTTGAAAAAGCACTGACCTATGCTGAGAATGAATTTTACTTTTATATTTGAAATAAAGGAGAGGGACCACAGGAAAGAGCTACCTACCTCAGAGTGTGAAGCCGTCACCTCGAATGGGTGAAGAAGACTGCCTCCAATGAAAGGGGTTTAGTGTGAAAGCTACCTGTGGGGTAAAAGCTGAAAAGAAAATTGCAAAACTCTTCTTCTTCTTTTTCTTCTTCATCAAAAAAAAAAAAGAAAAAAAATCGTGAGAAATGTGATAGTTACCCAACTGTGAAGTTAGATAAATAAATTTCCTCAGTGGTTTGAAGTGCTCAATCTAAACACTCTTTAAATTGAAGACATATTTGCGATAAAACACCTGCCATGCCCTTTTTTTTCTTTGCAGTGCTAACAGTTGATGATTTTTGGTGAACAGAGTAATTTTTAGGATCCATGGGAATAATTGTAAAATAAGAATGGGATCACGAGAGATGAAAGGAAATATTTGACTATTTCGGGTTAGGATTTGGATAGATCATCGTAAGCTTTCATTTGGTTCCAGTTAGTGATTGGATGATAACCTCAATTGCACACACTCACAAGCCATTGTGTATTTGAGAAGAAGTGAAATTTTCATAGTTCGGGAGAATATTTATTAAGAAAGTCACTATCTGTAGTAGAATTTCATTGTTAAAAGTTGTTAATCTCATATAAAATCAGTGTGTTGTTTGTGTCATATGGTTGTTGTTCGAGGGCGAACAACAGTCTAAGTGTGGGGGAGTTTGATAAGTGCTCGAAAAGCACTTAAATAACTCTTCTATTTTACGTATTTGTGTGTTTTATTAGTATTATATGTTTATTTTTATGTGTTTTCCTTTTATTGTATGTTTAGAGTCACAAGAAATCAAAAGGAGCCAAAATGGATAAAAACGGAGCGAAAACAGAACTTGGGACCGAAATGCAAGCAAATTCAAAGATGGAGGGCCTCCGATGCAATTTTATGAAAAGTTGTTTTTAGAATTTTTCTTGTGCCAATATCAAAGAATATCAAAAGAGGATTTCCACATTTTTGTCGGATCCCAAATCGGAGTTTCTTAGTTAAAGTTATGGCCATTTGAAGAGAAAGGACAAAGCGTAAAAAATCAGCAGCTCGAATTTACTGCCGCAGTTTAGTAATTTGACCATAACTTTTGCTACAAAATTCGGATTGATCTGCACTTTATATTGTTGGAAAGGACACTCAGAGGGCTACACCTTTGATGTTGACCTCTTCAAATGATTCGGATCATATCATGGTCAAAAATGGGCAAAATCGAGAGTGATGTGAATGGAGGATTTCTTGGGCCATGTTTTGGTAGAAAATTCATAACTTTCTACTAAAATATCAAAAAAAGGAAATTCCAATTGCACAATTCAGCCAAGATGCTTACCTATACCATGATACAATATTTGAACTAATGGAGCAATTTAAGATCATGATTTGGTGGTTACCAATTAGTGGAATCATAATGGAGTAGTTGTACAATTTTTTATCATGTTTTCTTGTGAAATTTTGCCTATAAATAGAGGCATTTGTAAGGAAGGAAAGACACAACTTAGTAGAAGAGAATTAGCTAGTAGTTCTCTCCAATAAAATTTTCTTCTTCATTTGTTCTAAGTTTTAGCTTGAAGATTTTAGCTTTTCATATTCCGGCGGATCAATTCTTCGCTAAGTTCTCTTTTCCCTTTTATTTCTCTATTTATTTCTTAGTATTTATTTATTTGTTTACTATATTTTGCATAATCTATCATATAGTGGTGGTGATACAAGGCGAACACTCGCTAAAAGTATGAAACCCCGCAATTATGAGTAGTTAAGACTTTTCTATCTAGTTCGAGGGGAACGTTGTGTTCAACTAACATGTGGTTATCTTTTCTAATTCTTTGCTAACGTTTTATCTATTCCTCTACTTCAATTTGTTGATTTGTTATGCTTTTAAACCCGTTTTGAATTTATGTGATTATTGCATTCACTTTGGCCAATTGAATCAATTAATCTTTAAGTTCAAGTTACTTGCTAGGATTGGAACTTTTGATCCGTAATTGTCATTAGATTCCAATCCAAAGTAGCAAATGAATATCGTGCATATTTATTAACAAATCATCTTAGATGCATTAATTCGAGCTTGTGAAAGTATTCATCTAATTCAACTCATTCTTCTCGTTCATTTCATACTGACTTTGCATTAAATCCTAAGAGCTTGTTTAGGGTTATCCAATAGCTAGATGTTAAGTTAAAGAACTCATTTTAATTTAATACACTTAAGGAAGAATTCGTTAATCAGAGCTTCTTGGTTAATTGAGAGTTGATAAATTGAAGAAGGAATAGTAACACGTTGCATGGGAAAGATAAACACAAGTTGTTGACACAACCGAACCCGAGAACTAGATATTTCTTTAATTAATTTATCTATTTTATTTTGTCATTTTCATGTCTATTTTTATTCAATTTTCTCAAAACCCCCCTTTCCTTTATTAATTGATAAAGACAACTAGATTAAACACCGTTCCTCTTGGGTTCGACCCTTACTTACCACTTCTACATTAATTTGTAGTTTTGAAATCGAGTAAGAAAAAAAATTAAACTTTGGCGCGCCGCGACAAACGCGCCCAGCCGGCAACTGGGTATGCCTGGAATGTCGCTGGAACAGTTGCGAGCTACAGTAACTAGGGTTTTTCTTTTCAGATCTGGGGTTTTGTTTAGCAATTTTTGGCAAATCTCAAAAACACAGAAAAAGATGAAAAAAAAATTAGATGAAACAATGGTGGCCGGACGAGCGACACAAGGCCGCCCGCCGGAGGTCGGAATAATTCAAGATTTTCGCCAAGATCGGCTTTGGCTCTGATAACATGTAGAGAATTATAGAGGAAAAATCTTGTATTTCATTCAATGATAATGTAAATGGTTACAATACATTCCTATATATAGAGAAAGTAAAAACCCTAATACTAAAATAACATAACTGGTCCTCAACTATACTCAAATATCTATTTTAGTCCCTATACATTAATTCTATATTTCAACACTCACATTAAGCAACCCCATTTCCATCCGAAAATTGCATCTTAGCATCAAAATTCATGGGTTCATCATCATCTAAAATGCTCCCATTAACAGTCATCAACTATAAGGCAACCAGAAAGAAAGAAATAAATAAAGAAATACAACCACTAAGTAAAGTGCAACCGCTTCCCTCATCTGACTGATAACTATTTGAATTCATGTTAATATTTGTAAATTAATTAAAAAAAAGAAGAAAAAGAAATTACTGTACCTCAATCATACAATTGCTTGATAAAGCCAATCTTGAATGATTCAATAGTGGATAATAAATCATGAGCTAGACAATGAAGGAAGAATAGAATGGACATCAAGACAATTTGCTTACACTAGCAGAATACACAGCATTAAAATTTCAAAGGTAGGTCAAAGGAGCAGCAAGATGTAAAGCCAAGAACTACGAGAGTGTGGGGGCATTGAAGTCAGTATCTTTAACACAGCTTTATCATTACCTTGTGGCTGCGAAGTTCTGGAGGTGATTGATTCTTCAGCTTTTCCCAATCAAAACATGAAACTCAGGCACACATCCATGTTTCTCCAAGCTTTTGTTAAATCTCAAGAAAGGAATTCATTATCAGATTATAAACTCAAATTGCACAAAAGGAATCCATTATCATATTATAATCAGCTCATGACTAAGAGCACATAGCAAACATTAACAGACAAGATTCAATTTCTCTCGTACCTTGAAAGCAACTTCAAATTGATTCCATTTCTTTCCCATCGTCAATAACCAAGAATTTGAGCCTTTGATGGTATATAATTAGGTGGTCTTCTTTTCTACTTTCTCCTTCAATAAAATTCTCTTCTTCATTGTTCTAAGTTTAACTTGAAAGCTCTTAGTTTTTCATATTTCAATGGAAGTAAAAACTAAACTAATTGACTATAATCAATCAACGATATTTCGGCCGTGAATATAATTAGCAAGTAACATTTCTTTGCTTGTTTTTACTTTTTATATATATTACCTCTAGCCCCGAATTCAAAAGAACCAATCTAAAAAATTCAACAAATGATCCCAATTTAACCGTAAATAGAATCATGTTTAGTATCTCGTACCCACTGGTTTATAATCTAACCTATTGTTCGGTTAGGTTTTTGTTGTATGAGGGTACGATTGATGCTGTTACACTTAGTTATCCGAGGAATCCGCAGCGTCGTAGTTGGTTCTTGCAATTTGCTTATTTGCATTGCTATGAATGAGAAAGATTTGTTCTTGTCGAACCCATTTGTTAGAAAATCTAAGAAATTGCGGGATGTTGATGTCCCAATGGTTAGATGGTTCAATGTTGGATATTGGTCTTGATGAGATTAACGAAGATTATAAGGTTGTAGGCATTTTTTGTGATTTAAATGCTGGTGGATGTGAGACAATGGTCAGGATTTATAGTTTGAAAACTAATTCTTGGAGGACAATCGAGGAATTTAATTTTAGATTGCCCGTGGACGATTGTGGTGTTTTTGCGCCGGGGAAGCTCCATTGGTCTTGTAATCGTGATGGGATGTTCGGTTTTAGAGGGATATTATAGTCACTCTCGATCTAGATAAGGAGAAATTCGGAATGGTAGAGCAACCGAATCATGGTGAAGGTAATTTTTCATCGACATTGGGCGTTCTAGGAGAATGCATTTGCGTGCTTTGCAATCTTCCAAAAACTCGTGCAGATGTGTGGGTTTTGAAGGATTACCTGGTTAAGGATTCATGGATTAAGGTTGTCTCCATTCCCTATGTTGATGATCCTGGGAGATATGTGTACCGGACATCATTGTTCATGTTACCAAACAGGAAGTTCTACTAGCCCTTCGATCAGATTTAATAGTCTACAACCCAAAAATGAATTCCTTTAGATATTCCCAGATTTGTAATGTGACCGATTTCTTTAGTGTGAATTAATACATACGTTGAGAGCTTGGTTTTACCTTATACCGATATTGACTGATATGAAATTAAGGTAAGAAACTTTTTACTAATTACTGAATTCTTATTCCTCCTCTTTTGTCTGTGTGTGTGTATTTATAGACCTCCTAGTTTTATCAACTCAAATTGTACTAGGTTGTGCTTTAAAGTTACGTTGTTACTGGGAGATGTAACTGTTGATTATTACCTGGGAATGTTAAACATGATTTAGATCCTTAGCGTTGTTACTCCAACTGTTGGGTGTAGTTTTATTCAAATTGCGTCCTATTTGCTCTTTTAACTTATCTAGTTGGATGAACTCAATAATATGTCACTATAATTGTGCCTGGGACTTGATGGCTCGTGTCATATTGTCATGTTCATCAGAACAAGATTGAAAAGGTTTTATCTCCAAGTGATGGGTATTTGTTGGTGTATGAATACCAAGACACGGAGGATTGTAGAGAATACTTTCTCGAACTAGCTAGTTATATCATACTAATATGGTTATGATCTTTTTCTAGCTTCAGTTTTTCGTTTTACAGTCGGAAGGGTTGAGTGGAGTGAGCATACACTTTCGAAATTTGGGGAATGGAGGCTAAAGAGTCTCGACGGAGTATAAAACTTGCTTAAGAATTTGAACACGCCAGTTTGAATATGTGAGAAATATGACTATGCTTGAAAATCTTTGGTTTATAATAATGTCATTATGTATAATTTTCTAGAAAAAAAAAACAAATTGAGCAATATGTATACCCAGAATTGTCGCTCTCCAGTCTCCAGTTCATTACTTTCCAGTTAGTTACCATCCTCGATCCTTGTGCATATTTAAATAGTTAACTTGAATTGACTTTTCACATATCTATACTTACTTAAAAAGTGTAGACGTGTGGAAATCTTTTAATTTTCAATTATGTTCTCACTTACATCTTTTTTGGTCCAAACTCTCTTTATTAAAGACTGAAATTGATATATTAAAGAAATACTATATTTATATAAATAATTAATGAGTAACCCTTTATATTATATTGAAGAAATTTAACTACAATTATTCGAATGCATTTTGATTTTATTCAATGTATATGGCTTAAAATGATTATAAATAACTTTTTTGGAAAAAAAAAAGAATCTTTTACAAAGTCATGTAGTTGTATGATAATATTTTGATTTAAAATTATGTCACAAACATCTTGTAGTCAAGTAATTAAAAATAATTACATAACTAATTTTTGAATGATTTTTAAAATTACTTTAATTTAATTAAGCTACAAATATTTCAATATATTTTTCTTCAATGCGTATAACTTAAAAATGTATATTGATTATTTTTTTTCTATAACATCATGCACAACTTTTTAATTAAGATGTCATGTTTTTATAATTTTAAAATCGGATTGGTATCATATTTAATCAGCTCAAATATATGTGAATAATCTTATTGATTTTTTGTTGGGGTAAATTAGATGTTTGGACTAACTTGGTAGAAAATTGAGTTATTGATATTTCTATTTAGTATAAAATAGTCAAAAGTATCATTCAATTTACACGTAGGAATTACTAATATTATATTGGTTTAATTTTATACTTTTTGAAAAAATTTAAAGTTGAAACTTAAAAGTTTATGACGCAAAAAATCAATATTTTATACCACATGCGAATCACGTAGTTAAAACTACTTTACTTGAAAAGTGCTGATAGAAACTATTGGAGCTTACTGATGAGTGATAACAATTGGTTTGGACCTAAAACTAGCTAGGAAAAATTTAAAAGAGTGGGGTTCAAATCTTTCTTGATCGAATGACTCTAAGCATCTATCTAGCTCCCAGCTTGAAAACTCGCATGTCGAGACCGCCACAATAGACATTTCCGTCCATTCAATCCAGGATGATCCTTAACCAGAAGGGTTGCAGATTGATTTCCGCCAATAAATAGTGAAACTTCGTCTAGTGATTCCAATTTTTATTTTTATTTTTTATCACAGTTATGTTTAGAGACATGAAATCGAACTGTTTTGCAAAGATATATTCGAAGTTGAGAAGCAACTCATCAAACAAGAATTGGAAATCATACCTTACAAACTCTCCAACATACCTCACGGTGAAAAGCAACTCATCGAACAAGACAACCAAATTACATGTCCATGAATAAAAATCACCAATAATAATAATAATAATAATAATAATAATAATAATAATAATAATAATGGTGATGATGATGTTTGTGCGATCACCCAATGCTTCACGTGATCGTAGGGGAGCGCAGTTTTCAAAAAAAATTGTTTTCAATAAAAATTCAATTATTCAAGGTTAAATATGCAAATACTACCTTCGTCCCAAAATTATAGTCATTTTCTTATCTTTATAGAGATTAAGAAAAATGCAATTAATGGTATTGGAAAAGTACAATTCAATATTATTTTCCTAATATACCATCTCATTTATTATATATTTTATTTCAACTACTTTATTTTGATGATATCAATGTATATTAAATGAGGGTATAAAAGACAAGTAATATTTTAACTATATCTTTAAAAAGAATGTGGCCTATATTTTGAGACGGACGAAAAAGGAATAGTGGATTATAATTTTGGGACGGAGGTAGTATTTACTTTTGATATGAAATTGGAAATTTACATCTTTCATAAGTATCATAATTTAATACTTTCATAATACTTTAAATGATGAAATTTACTTAATCTATATATATATATATATATATATATATATATATATAATACCAGAGTATTTCACCATATTTTTTAATTTATTTTTTAATATTTTCCCGCCTAAAACCAAGGTTTTTCTTGTCTTTTTCTTTTTTCTTTTTTAATATTATTATTACCAAAACATAAATCCTAAATGTCCTAAATTTCTACATATCAAAGTCTCCTAAAATAATAGAGTTTCCATATTTAATGGGATTTCTACCACTTACTTTACCAATCTCATTCTATCTAAATATTCTCTCTCTTCCTATCTCTTTTTCGATTTTCTAACAATAAATTTAAATTAAAAAAATTAAAATCATTATTTTATTTTATTTGACTCCACGAGAGCTTTAAAATAAGTATAGTATCAATATATACGTTTTTGTTTTTAAAATTTTAAAATTTAATGCAAATATATAAAATTAGTGGTCAACATCTATATATTAATAAAACCATGATATTTTCCCACCACTTTCACCTATTTTTCTGAATTAAAAAATCAATTTTTTATTCTGCAATGTTAAACTTCCACATGCTTTTTCTCGTGCAACACACGGGTAGAAACACTAGTAAATATAAATTGATATTAACGTAGATTAATAAAATAAAAAAATTTTAATATATGTATATATGTATATATATATATAATACTAGAGTATTTCACCCTATTTTTTAATTCATTTTTTAATGTTTTCCCGCCTAAAACCAAGGCTTTTCTTATCTTTTTATTTTTTAATATTATTATTACCAAAACATAAATCCTAAATGTCCTAAATTTCTACATATCAAAGTCTCCTAAAATAATAGAGTTTCCATATTTAATGGGATTTCTACCACTTGCTTTACCAATCTCATTCTATCTAAATATTCTCTCTCTTCCTATCTCTTTTTCGATTTTCTAACAATAAATTTAAATTAAAAATTAAAATCATTATTTTATTTTATTTGACTCCACGAGAGCTTTAAAATAAGTATAGTATCAATATATACGTTTTTGTTTTTAAAATTTTAAAATTTAATGCAAATATATAAAATTAGTGTCCAACATAAATATAAATTGATATTAACATAGATTAATAAAATAAAAAATTTGAAATATATATATATATATATATATATATATATATATATATAAGTAGTCTTTTTTCCCCACCTAAACATATTATTTTGTTTAATTTTTACTCACTTTTTTGTTCCACATGACCAATTTTTCCCGCTTATGAAATTTACCTAATATTATAAAATAGTGAGCTTCTTTTTTTATTAGTTTTTCCCGATTAAAATTTTTTTTATCTGGTCGCACTAAAGTTTCATCATTTTCTTATCTTTTTAATGGAATATGATCTTATTTAATTATTTAATTTCAGTATTTCCTTATATGTTTAATCGAATAGGATTTTATTTAATTATTATTATTTAATTCTCTTCGACTTTACCGTTTCTAAATTTCCACGCATTGAAATTTCCACCTCAATTTCGGCCCTACTGTTTGAACCCTAAATTGATTCCACATTATCATTTTTATTAGCTAAAAATTGAATACTTTTTTCCATAGACTATCTATATATATTTACATGTGTTCCTAAATTTTAGGATTACCACAAATCTTCTCTTCAAATCTCAGATGTAGATCATTTTAGGGTTCACACTTTTTAGAATACACACATTTTTTTCTAAATTTGATTTAATTATTTTTACTATTTAAAAATTAATTAGCTTATCTATATGTCTATAATAATAATAATAATAATAATAATAATAATAACCTTTTTCCTGTATATTAATAATTGATTTAATTTTTAAATTAGTTATTTAATTAGTTAATTACAGTTTCCACTCATGTCCTTTACAATTTTTTTGCCCCTTAATATACTATCGCTTTAATCAATATAATTAGCAATTCTAATACAATGAGATATAATTAATGTTCTTCATATTTTCCTAATTTATATAATTATCAATATTGCAATTATTTAAATATTTTAACTTATATTGACCATTAAAGTTAAATTTTCAACAAACATTCAAGATTTGACAATTGGAACTTCAAATTAATGTATGAAAATAAAAATGTTTTTTATCTGTTCGCACTAAAATTTCATCATTTTCTTATCTTTTTAATGGAATATGATCTTATTTAATTATTTAATTTCAGCATTTCCTTATATGTTTAATCGAATATGATTTTATTTAATTATTATTATTTAATTCTCTTCGACTTTACCGTTTCTAAATTTTCACGCATTGAAATTTCCGCCTCAATTTTGACCCTACTGTTTGAACCCTAAATTGATTCCACATTATCATTTTTATTAGTTAAAAATTGAATACTTTTTTCCATAGACTATCTACATATATTTACACGTGTTCCTAAATTCTAGGATTACCACAAATCTTCTCTTCAAATCTCCTATGTAGATCATTTTAGGGTTCACACTTTTTAGAATACACACATTTTTTCTAAATTTGATTTAATTATTTTTACGATTTAAAAATTAATTAGCTTATCTATCTGTCTATAATAATAATAATAATAATAATAATAATAATAATAACCTTTTTCCTGTATATTAATAATTAATTTATTTTTTAAATTAGTTATTTAATTAGTTAATTACAGTTTCCACTCATGTCCTTTATAATTTTTTTTGCCCCTTAATATACTATCGCTTTAATCAATATAATTAGCATTTCTAATACAATAAGATATAATTAATGTTCTTCATATTTGCCTATTTTATATAATTATCAATATTACAATTATTTAAATATTTTAACGTATATTGACCGTTGAAGTTAAATTTTCAACAAACATTTAAGACTTAACAATTGGAACTTCACATTAATGTATAAAAATTTAATTGTTTGATTTTATATAATAGTTTATTTGAAAACTTTTAAATAATCCTAGGAGCAATTATATTGCACAACTCATTTTTATTAATACATTACATTCTATTTAGTTTAAAGGTTTCCAATATTTACAACTTAATATAATTACAACATTAACTTTTTTCCTGTCAATGATTATTTTTAATCTTTAACTAATTATAAATTTGGACTATAAAGATCGTTTTTATCTAAAAATTTTATTTATTTAGATGTCAAATTACATACTTGCTCATTATACTTTTAAATATTGTAAAATATAATGGACATAAAATGTGAATATTTCTTTTAATTTAAATATCTCTAACAAAATATTAAAATATAAATTAATATTTACGCACGAAGTAAGTTAATTCCTAAAAATTATTAATTATAAAAATGTAACAAAAAATTTGAGGACAGAATTGTTATCATAAACAAATATAAAGACCTTTTCATACAATTAAATTGTGGTGTATTCAATATATTTTATAGTGTGAATATAATTGGCCTTATTCGAGTTATTCAGCAAATTTTTTTTATCTTGCATTATATAATGAAATTATACTACTTACACACGATTTGATTAATCATATTTAATTATTGTAAGATTACATATCAATTATAAAAAGGTTCAAATTATTAAAATACTCGGATTTTTTTTATTTTAGTTCCAAAGAAGATAATTTCTCTTGATAGTATCTTATATCATGACAATTAATAAGAGCCAAAGAAGTATGATATATGATATATGAAACATTATAAGTAACTTGAAAATAAGGAATCATCTTTATCATTGTTGTGATCAGTTCTACCACTATTACTTCAATTAATTGCAATTTTCATAAGAAATAATTTCACCGAATTTTGAGGTTTTCCTTTTTAAATAGATAAATATGTAAATTTAAAATTTTTTTAAAAAAGGAAAAAAACCGAGTTGCAAAATATTACCAAATATTTTTTTTGAATGATAAATATTACCAAATATTGTGTACTATTAAACTTGACTTTTTCTTATTTATTGAATAAAAATTATTTACGAAACGTTAAATATAAATTAATACTTTTGTAATTTTATACATTTGAATAATTTTTTAATGAAATTGATTTATCGACTCTCTGATCGAGTAGTATTATAAGAATTAGGAACAAATGTTTTATTTCTTTTTTTTTTGTGAAAGTAAATAAATATTTAGTCAAGTATGATGGAAACTCATACTTAAGGAAAATATATTTTCTCTTTATTACTCAACTACGTACAATGCTTCCATCAAGTATGTTGGTGTGAAATATTTGTTTAAACGAATGCCGTGAGCACCCATAATTCTAATATTTTTTAATTTATTCTTGACTCTATTTTTATAATTAATTGTCCACATCATACTTAATTTAATGGTTTAATTTTAGTGATAAGTAAATAAATATTTCAATAACATATTTAATGAATAAAGATTAAATAAGTTGACACGTAAATACATACCTAAATTGCTTATTTTATAAATTATGTATTTAATAAATAATTGGCTATCGACTCAATCAACGATTGAAATTATGCGGCTCAATCCGAATTTCTTAACTATCTCTCGACTATATTAAATATCTATTTTGGATTCTATTTTTTAAATAAATATTAAGAATCCAAGGCACTTTAAATTATTTATTTTGTACCGATTTTTATCTGTTTAGATTGTATTCAATTTTTAACGATCATTGATTATGTCATCTTTTTTAATTATTAATCATATATATTCCAAGTTATTTATCTTATCCAAATTAATTTAAATTTGATTAAAGCATTAAATATGGTAAAAAAATATTATTAAATATCTATAATAATGTTTTATCGACCACATTAAGAAACCTATATAATTTAAATTATTTAAAATAAATATTTAAATTGATGACTTAAAAAAAGATATTAATATACTGAATATATTAAAGTGGTGAGTTTATACCGAATATATTAATATACGTGTTTACTATGTTTAGAAGGTATTTATTGAAATAAATGTCATTAATACATATTTAAAAAGTACAAATAAAAGTCTCCGATTAAACGATTATGATGGGATATGAACGGGGATGAGAATTTCTTAGTATGGTTGGGAAGGGGAATGAGAGTCCTCATCTTATTGCAATTCTTATAATATCCTTACTCAGATTCGATTAAATAAAGGTGGGCGAAGGCGATGATAAGTGTTTCCTAGAGGTGGCAGGAATAGGGTGTTGGGGTCTATACCCGCTATATTATTATTTCTATAATATAAAGGTATGTTGATTATATTTCATAATTAGATTTCAAAATTTTATATTTACATATTCATTGTCAATACCGTACATCACACGAGTATATAATTAATATCTCTCGAAATTTGTAAGTGCATATAATAGAATATAGAATAATTTTTAAAAAAACTATAGTCTCCAAGAAAATTAATAGAGTTTTTTTTATTATGGTTATTTTGATAACTGTACCATTTAATTTTATTGATTTTATTTTATGTTTATACATATTTAATAGATTTAATCTTACCATTGGCAAAATGTGATATATTAATATAATCTCTATCACGAATTACCATCCCATATAAATGCACGGGTGTAAATGCTAGGTAAGATTACGGTACAAATTGACAACTATTCATAAATTAATTATTCCATGAACATTTATTAAAATTATTATTTGTTAAAAAATCAATCATATATAATGCACGGGTGTAAATGGTAGGTAAGAGTACGGGAGAAAAATATTAATGTTTTGATTTTATAATATTATTAATATCAATAGGATTTACTAATATTTTGAACATATCACCCCGTGCAACGCACGGGTGAAAAATGCTAATAATAATAATAATAATAATAATAATAATAATAATAATAATAATAATAATAATAATAATAATAATAATAATAATGTTTAATGTTTGTGCGATCACCCAATGTTTCACGTTATTGTGGGGAGCGCATTTTTCAAAAAATTGTTTTCAATAAAAATTCAATTGTTCAAGGTTAAGTACGCAAATACTTACTTTTGGTATGAAATTGAAAATTTACATCTTTCAAAAGTATCATAATTTGATACTTTCATAATATTTTAAATTTTAAATACTGCAATTTACTTAAGTACTTCAGTTTGATACCTTTCAATATTTTAGTATCATAATTTACTGAAATAATAATAATATTGTTATGAATAATAATTGAAGAATAATTATTAGGTGTTATGAATAATTGAGAATAATGTGGTGGTTATGAATTATGAGGAATAATTTGGTGGAGGAATAATTTGGTGGAGGAATAATTTGGTAAAAGATGTAATTATTATATGTGAATGACTATTATACCCTTGATGAAATTATGTAATTACGATTGTCTTATTCAAGTTTTCCTATAAATAGCTTCAGCTTATTAATGAAATTCATTCACGAGAATTCCTTAGAATTCATTCTCTCTAAATTCTCTCTATTGTTTCTATACTTTTATAACACGTTATCAAGACGAGTCCTCTAACCTTTGAGTAATATGAAAGAAGTATGCTTTCTACAGATTCATCTTATAGATGATCTTACATGTCAGCTGGATTATTACAAGAAAATTATGGCCAATATTTCTTTGACGCTCCATGATTATAAACCTGATTAAGACTATGCTTAACACCCTTTTCCTTCTTCCTTCCACTACCCTAATCACCACTTCTTGATAATTCCTCAACCACAAATTAATCTACCTAATTACTGGCGACAAGCGGTGGTAGCAATTTGGAGAGCATACATGAGGAGGAAACTAACCCTTTGGCTATCGTGCAGATAATAATCCTCCCATTGATCCGCCACGTCCCGCCCAACCTGCGCAGGTAATCAAATGGAAGTGTCGGTGCAGAGTGTGAAGAAAGGAAGAGAATCAGAAAAGGACGAAGGTATATATATTCCATTATAATATAATAATTATATATTATTTTATAATATAATAATATATTAAACTATAACATTCGTTTTATCGAGATATAAGGAGCATACATTATCAAAATCAAATTTTCTCGACTCCATTATACTCGATTTAACGAGAGCTTCGATTTGACACAAACATTGATAGGGTAATAACTCGTTTTGAAATATGTTATTATCAAACTTTCAAAATTTATAAATCAGTACACCAACTTTTGAAAAAGTTACAAAATAGTCATTGAATATTTTGATATTGATAAATTGAAGTAGAAAGGAGATAATTTTCCAATCGTAAAACATTGATAAAATATTTTTGACAATTTTACCTTTGCTAATTAGAATGGACAATTTTACCCTTAGGGTAAAACCGACCTAATTTTGACGACAGTGAAAAATGGATAGAATATTCATGAAGAAATTCTAAATCCATTGATTATATAAAATGGCTTGAAGTCCATTTGAGTTAAAAGATCGGAATATTATTTTAACTCCCGAAGAGTTCAATTACATAATGTACTTATTCTAGAAGGATAAGTGTGCTCTTGTAGAAGTAATGAGTATTTGTTCTAGAAGAACAAATTTGCTCCCGTAGAAGCAGTTCAATATTTAATTCTCGCACTTTATTTACTGCAATTTAATTACTGCAATACTTCCTACTTGATGATGGGTTCAAACCGTCACTAAGCGGAAGGTTTTATATATTTACGCACTTTATATGCTAAGTGATGGGTAATACCTTCTACTAAGCGAGATCCTACTCTGAAGAAGTAGTTAAATATTATGCAATTTAATTCTTGCTATTTAAATTAGTAAATTTATATTTATTGCAATAATTCCCATAAGGTAGGTTCGACCACCTATTGGAGGAAATTTAATTTCGGTAATTTAAATTTATGCACTTTATAGTTTGAGTATATTTCCAATGTGGTGGGTAATACCACACGATTGGTGTGCATATTTCCAATGTGGTGGGTTATACTACACGATTGGTTATAACGAATCCTACTCAGGAAAGTAGTTGATCAAATATTCTAATCATACTCTCAAGCAGAGGCGATGAGAATAAAATTACTTCTTCATATATACCGAATATGAATGGAGAAAATTGAGCAAGTGGTACTTGAAGTTACCATTGGATAAATAGACGAAAGTAAAATGCTGAATAGATCCCATGTTGATAAATCAAAGATAATATATCGCATGGAAAGCTTATATGAAGTAATCTCATCGATGATATGAGATTGTATTAATATGAGAATAAAATGCTCTTGAAGAAGCAAAATCACTAGATATCTGTATTTGAATAAAGCCAATATGATATTATTATTATTACTCCAGAAGAAGTACAAAACAGCCGAAGTGGAACATATTGAGAATATCAAAAGATGGCATTAAACACTCGAAAATATAAAAATGCAAAAGAATATACATCTTGAATCCATAAATGAGGGATGCGCCTCGAGAGTATAAATACTCGTAACTCGCCACCATCAACATTAGGATTCATAATGAAATATTTAAAGGATCCGAATTTCTTTTTCGCTTGACACGAGTGAGTGCATGGCCAAGCGGACTGGGCTTCCACATGATTCTTGAACATATGCATGAAATTTGATGAGTAGTTCATCAGCAAAGATTACTAAGCGAGAAATAAGTATTTTTCTCATTGAATGAGAGATAAACTTATTATTTACACCATGATCTAGAAACGCTAGTAAGCCATCAAAGAAATTATTAATATTCAACAAACCTATTGGTTTGACATGAAAATTCCTTTGTGCAACGAGGCTATATTGAATATTTCCTCCAGATGTGTTGTAGCACTGGAAGGACAATGAAAGCATCACTATTATTCATCATATACATCATGCGGTTGTGGATGGATTGCGCTTGTAGCCCCAACCTGCGGACCCATGGTAGAACTGCTCCAATTGAGTATTAGATCCAACTAGATGGAAAGGTATTACGCTCAAAACTCTTATTCCCCATGATTGTGCGGCCATTATAAGTCTAGCTAAAAGTTTATTGTTGGTTCCTCCGTGATAGTATATTGATTTCTTGTCCGCCCAACTCTTTTACAAGTCGGTTTGCCATATCCACATATTGGATATGGCCTACCGCTTTAGATCCACCAAGAATACATACGGTTTTAATATGGCGAGGTAAAGTCGACTTGTATGAGATGATTCTAAAATCTCCATATCCATCTCTACTCCTATATCTCTTTTTGCACTATACTTTTAATGTATGAACATGAGAGATATATGAATCCCTCTATTTAAAGAAAAATTTTCAAACCAATAATTGAGTGCACTATTTACTTTTTGACAAATATGAAAGAGAAAAAATGCAGAAAAAATTTTTAAGTGAAAATGACATATATCTGTCGGTGATTGAAAAATAATATATATACATATATATATCTTAAAATCGAAAAACAATATTTACAATTACAAGAAAAACATTGATCTTCGTTATTACACCGAGCTTCCTTATATTAATATGAGAAAGTTATTATACTAAAATTTTCTACTAAATTTACAAACAGGATCTTCTAAAGTAACTTTTTCAAGGCATGCTTGCGTTTGTTGATCTTTTGAATTTGGCCCATAAGGCCATTAGCTCACCTTATGCGTGTCCACTAGGATGTGTCTCAAGAGCATGTTGAATATCATCCAAAGGCTCCTTACTCAATCCATCCTTAATGAATGCTATTTTATCTTCTCGATTTCTGGACAAGTACCCCACAGATTTACATCGAGTGTCACATGTCCATCGAGCACACTTGTAGCATCCTCCTAATCTTTTTGCTCTCCGTTTCTTTGAAAAACTACTTTTACCCATACCAGGCATGTATTTAGAGGGAATTGAAACCTCACCAGATAATCGAATCTTTGCTTCAATCAAGTATCGGATATCTTGTGGGATACCATTATTCATTAGCATCCTCAATCTTTCCAAATTTACCTCGATAAATCCTTTTTAGGATTTTGATCGGTAGTGATGGATAGTATTTTCAAGATTTGAGAGCATATGATCCATTATAATGTATAGACCCTTGTTAGGATGAATTTTGCAATAATTTTGATGATTTATTTATAGAATAATACGACGCGTATGAAATAAGACTCGATTTTAAATAAATAATATGAAGCGTAAGAGCTACGATTTGGAATTAAATAATAGCCGGATGTGATGCGTATGATTTGTAGCTCCGTGTTTGAACGATAGTAGACAATAATGTCACCAAAAGATGATGGAATATGTCGGTGAATTGTTTCTATGATATCATGTTGAGCACTATACTGGATACTAGTGAAATCGATATAAGAATTTCTTGAACTAGAAGTTCAATAATACTGCTTTGCAAAACCGGATTGACCATCCCGGTTTAAATAATTATTGAAATCAATATTTCAAGTGAAGAATTAAAGGAATTCTTCAATGATTGATCTCGATAAATGATGAAATCATTACTAGCCAATA
This sequence comes from Jasminum sambac, assembly GCA_018223645.1. NCBI lineage: Eukaryota > Viridiplantae > Streptophyta > Magnoliopsida > Lamiales > Oleaceae > Jasminum > Jasminum sambac. Next base: position 28,351,092 of record CP073645.1, on the reverse strand, counting down.
TCGGGAATAAATCCCAAATATATACGGAATAAAGGATGAGAAGTATGGGCCCACTCATCCTCCATGTGGACTACTAGATATTATGATATGGATCCACTAGATAGTCACATGTGTATATGATTCGTAATTTGAAATTTCTGAAATATTTGCTCACGTATGAGCATGATTTTCAGATTCAATGATAAAACTAGTAAATGTATATCCCAATACTTGAATAAATCCCTGAAGGATTTGAGTATGCGCATACAAGTGGGATATTATATGGCAAATTATTTAAAGTCCTCAAATAAATTGCCGATATCGAGAATAGAATGCAAACGGTCTAAATTCCCATATTAAAGCTGAATGATGAGAACATATATGATTAAAATCATACCAACTGTATGAGTTTTGGTGTTCTAAATTTTCTCAAAGCATGAGGGGAGTATTAAAGGTTGAAAATAATATGTGAAATGCATCATGTTATATCCTCGAAATTGAAATATGAACTTGAAGTTCAAAGATGCATGAAAGGCTATGAACAATCACATATATCAGCTACGATGCTTTGATAAGTTAGCACGCCAGAAGCGTTGATATTTCCCCAAACATATATATCAAAGCAAATTATAAAAGATGGTCTTAATAACGGAGGCATATGCTCTTGAAGAGTATATAGACATAACTATATTGTGTAATCCTACAAGAGGATTGATAATGAGATATCTCGATAAGTTATGTCGATATGGGGAAAGAAATGAAATTGAAAAGTGTCGACACGATATGAAAATGTAGCGCTACATATGATCAATGATAATGAAAATATTGAGATATATTGAAGATGATAAATGGTGAATGTGAAATCCTTAACTTATGAGATGATGAGATGATAATGACTAATGCTCAAGTTTAAAGATAAGCATGGTGGTCATTATATGTTGCATGCTCATGAAAGTTAAATTACCGATCGTGTGTGTAGTGTAGAAAAGGAAATTAAAGGATCGGATGAGCTAAACCCAGTGTTTATGAATACCCTAAAGGGTGAACTAAGCCCTGGGAATGAAATAACCTATTAAGTGAGTATTAAATGCTAAATGATATATTTTAAATGTTAGTTAGTTATGAAGGTTTACTTATATGTTTACATGTTTTTACAATGAATTTATATGCTTTAAATTGTGTATTTGGAGACATGTGTTCATGGTGAATGTTTTGTAGTTGTGTAAGAAAATTGATGTACTCTAAATGAACGAAGAGTATAAAATCAATGTATATGATACTCATACAAATGTATGAAAGATTTTGAAATGCTTGCAAAGATACTTGTATAAAATACTGCGTTGCACTCTTTTCCTCGATCGAGGTTTTATCCCATTGGGTTTCCTAGCAAGGTTTTTAATGAGAGCAACTTTAATGGCGTATTCACATGAATAATGTACTCTTTTTCCTTCATTAGGGTTTTTCCCACTGGGTTTTTCCTAATAAGGTTTTAACGAGGCATATTCATGGTATATTGAGAACGATATGAGAAATTGATACAGTGTATCTATTGGATCAAGTTATAATGGAGCTAATGCTTTAGATCCAAACGATGATGATATTGAAATCATTTACCAGAAGTAAAGATATCAATTCTCAAGATATGAAATCAAATGGAGCAGCTGTACTCTTTTTCCTTCGATCAAGTTTTTTCCCACTGGGTTTTCTTGACAAGGTTTTAACGAGGCAGCACGTGAATACTCATATGCCGCTGATAGACATCAGGGGGAGCAATGTTTTGATGAAGCAGTATATAACCACTCCAAGCTATCCCGCAATCGGTTTGGAAGTTTTTTCCCACCTGGGTTTTCTCCAAACAGTCCGGAAGACATTTGTATTAATAGTCATTGAGGGAGTGTTATGAATAATAATTGAAGAATAATTATTAGGTGTTATGAATAATTGAGAATAATGTGGTGGTTATGAATTATGAGGAATAATTTGGTGGAGGAATAATTTGGTGGAGGAATAATTTGGTAAAAGATGTAATTATTATATGTGAATGACTATTATACCCTTGATGAAATTATGTAATTACGATTGTGCCATTCGAAGTTTTCCTATAAATAGGGTTTCAGTTATTAATGAAATTCATTCCTGAGAATTCCTTAGAATTCATTCTCTCTAAATTCTCTCTATTGTTTCTATACTTTTATAACAAATATTTTTAATACATAAATCAAGGCATTAATGCAAAGTTTTCAACTCCAACACCTATTTGGACCTCTAGCGATATCCACGCACAGCCCAGCCCAGCCCAACCCAAATTTGAATTCACTTCATACAAGGAGCCCTTCACTGGAAACTTTTTACACTATAATAGGTACCCATTCTACATGTATAGACATACAAAACCCTCGTGCACGCATTGCTCAGGTACTCCGGAGCTTTTGTGCGAGGAAACGTAAATAACTTTTCTTCCCCATCCGAGAAACCCTAGATCTTATCATTGTCAATTCACGGTAAGTTCACGAAAATCCCACGTTTATTCTTCCTCCGTAATTTTGTTATTCATTGATTGATTATGTCTTCTGAATAATTACAGATGGTGTCGGACGCGAGCAAGAAGAAGGCAGCGCAGAAGAAGGCGGCGGCGGTGGCCAAGAGAGGTGGAAAAGCAGGTGCTGCGGCTGCCTCTTCATCAAAGGCGGCTGAAAAGGGAACTAACGTTGATAATATGGCGAATGGGGTCGAAGCGCTTCAGATTTCCGATCGCACATGTACCGGAGTTTTGTGCTCGCATCCGCTTTCTCGAGATATTCGGGTTGGTTTTCAGATCCAATTTTAGCCGCAGGATCTCTTTTGTGAAGTGTGAATTTCAAGATCTGGTCTCTTTTTATTTTTATTTTTTATTTGTATTTACGATTTTATTAGTAAAGTGTAAATTGCCTATTTTGTGTGTTGGATTCCAATGGCCTCTGTGTTCCAGCTGAAAAATGTTAGTAACAGTCATATAATGCGCCTCAATCCGGACCCTGCTAATCCCTCTGTCTGTGCATGTCAAAGCCCCCATTTTGACAGCCTTTCGTTCAGTAGACGGATGTTACACTGATTATAGAATTCGAAATATGCCAAACAAATATTTCCATCACAATCTCTAATGAGTCCATCTTCAAAAGCTAAATTCTCAAACTTAACTGCCCTATCACCATTTAATTTAAACTAGTTCTCATCGTGTTCCTCCACTGGATGGAGGTAGGTATGTGTATCAATTGTTTATCAGCATGTGCATTGACTTATTTCTTTATGAAGTTACATTGAGAGCAAGTATTTGGATGCTTTCAAGATAAATAAAGTTATCTTGTGCTTAACTTTTTCATTCACCTCTAGGCTATTTGTGAACTGTTAAAATTGAGTTTTTGGTGCTCTCCATTTATTTATGACGAAACAAGTGGATGAATGATGATACAATTAAAAGGCATTTATATTTTGCCATCTGAAAATATAGATAGAATCAATAAGTATTATTTTTGTAAAATTTTGAGTACGATGTTCATGTTTAAAAGGATCTGGAGCATAACTTCTAAGAAGTGACATGAGATGTCTAGCAAACTACTGTGCTAGCGTGCACATTGGATAACATTTGTTTAGACTTTAGATTATGTTTTGTGGTTTTACTGTCTCTCCCATGTCGATGTAAAATGTTATGGCGGTAGTCTTGAATGTCTGATTTTTCACTGCCATAGGTTATCTCTTCAAGTTGGTTAGTGGTTAAAATGAAGGCACATTGATTAATGACGTCATATGTGGTTTGTGCTTTTTGCAGATAGAATCCCTGTCGCTCACTTTCCATGGCCATGATCTTATTGTTGATTCTGAACTGGAACTCAATTATGGCAGGTGTGTTATTGTCTTCAGTTCTCCAGGATGTTGGACTGTATTATTTATTTATTTTTCGTTATAATAGTTTTAACACTCCTTATTTTTTAGGCGATATGGTTTACTAGGGTTAAATGGATGTGGGAAGTCTACTCTGCTCACGGCTATTGGTTGCCGAGAACTTCCCATTCCAGAGCACATGGATATTTTCCATCTTACTCGGGAGATTGAAGCTTCTGACATGTCTTCCCTTGAGGCTGTCATTAGCTGTGATGAAGAAAGATTGAAATTAGAAAAAGAAGCTGAAGTGCTGGCTGCACAGGTATGACTATATGATCAGAGAATGGGAGTGTCCTTCAAAAGGAAGCAATCTCAGGAAGTCCTAAAGTCGTTTTTTGTTTATTTTTTAATTTCAGGACGACGGTGGTGGTGAACAACTTGATCGCATTTATGAACGTTTGGATGCATTAGATGCATCTACTGCCGAAAAGCGTGCTGCTGAGATCTTATATGGTCTTGGCTTCAACAAGAAGATGCAAGCAAAGAAAACACGAGATTTTTCTGGTGGCTGGAGAATGAGGATTGCTCTTGCAAGGGCACTATTTATGAATCCCACCATATTGTTGCTAGATGAACCCACAAATCATCTTGGTAAGCATTACTGAGTCAATACAGATAACATACAATATTTGTTAGTGTGAGTAAAAGAATTGTTTATCTTGGTGGATAGCTGGTTCAGCATATCATTAGATGGCTTTGCTAATAGACAATATGCATACTTGTTGATATGGGTCAAAAGATTTGTTTAAGTGGGTTGGGTTGCATTTCACCATATTGTAATGTTGTAGTCACTCGGTTTTTGAATTTGAAATGTCCGATAAATGATCCAGGATTTTATTCTTGTTATGGGCATGTATATCTAATAATTAACCTGACTATTTGTTGCTCCGTTAGGCGAGTTGTTTTTAGCAAACTATTATTTTGTTACTCAACGCTTGACTAGGAACTTCTCAATGTTGCAGATTTGGAGGCTTGTGTCTGGTTAGAGGAAACATTGAAGAAATTTGATCGTATTCTAGTAGTGGTTTCACATTCCCAGGATTTTTTGAATGGAGTGTGTACCAATATCATTCATATGCAAAATAAGACATTGAAGATTTACACTGGTAACTATGACCAATATGTTCAAAACACGTTCGAACTTGAAGAAAACCAGATGAAACAGTACAAGTGGGAGCAGGAGCAGATAGCATCGATGAAGGAATACATTGCACGTTTTGGTCACGGGTCTGCCAAACTTGCCCGACAAGCCCAAAGCAAAGAAAAGACACTGGCAAAGATGGAGCGAGGTGGGCTTACAGAGAGAGTCGTCAGGGACAAGGTTTTGGTTTTCCGATTTGTCGATGTGGGGAAGCTCCCTCCTCCCGTTCTTCAATTTGTTGAAGTAACTTTTGGCTACACTCCTGATAACCTTATTTACAAGAACCTTGACTTTGGTGTTGACCTTGATTCTAGAGTGGCACTGGTGGGACCCAACGGGGCTGGGAAGAGTACGTTACTGAAGCTAATGACAGGTGATTTAGTTCCTCTTGATGGCATGGTGCGTCGTCACAACCACTTGAGGATCGCGCAATTCCACCAACACTTGGCTGAGAAACTGGATTTGGAACTGTCAGCACTACAATTCATGCTAAAAGAGTACCCTGGAAATGAGGAAGAGAAGATGCGGGCGGCTGTTGGTAGATTCGGACTCACTGGTAAAGCGCAAGTGATGCCAATGAAGAACTTGTCAGATGGTCAGAGGAGCAGAGTGATTTTTGCATGGTTAGCTTGGAGGCAACCACACATGCTACTGTTGGATGAGCCCACCAACCATCTGGATATTGAAACAATTGATTCCCTTGCTGAAGCTTTGAATGAATGGGATGGTGGTCTGGTGCTCGTTAGCCATGATTTTAGGCTCATAAACCAGGTGGCCGAAGAGATTTGGGTGTGTGAAAATCAGGCTGTCACTCGGTGGGAGGGTGACATCATGAAATTCAAGGAGCACTTAAAGGCTAAGTCTGGTTTGTCTGATTGAACCTAATACTATGATGGAGAGACTTTGTTCTATCAGATTTAGGCTATACTTATAGCTATCCCAGTTTTGAAGAATTTGATGCAGTGCATCGACAATCTTCAGAATGTTCTTTGGAAAGTGGATTATGCCATTAAGCCGAGGGAGAAGCTGTTGTTTATAGCTTCTTAATTATTGTTTTGAGCCTGATCCTTTAACATCATCTAGCAATTGCAAGCTGAGTTACTTATCTGTTACGGTATTATTATATTTTTTACGCTGTTGTCATTGTCACGAGACCTAGTAAGAAAAGGCGGTCCCCATGAATATTCTTTTTGTGAGTGAGGCTGTACCTATCAAGCATTCTATTTGAATTTCATTGCTGTAACTGAATATTGTTATATGAATTGTCCACTGATTTATACTAGCGTAAGGTCAGATGATCGGTTATTTTGGAGCTTTTCAGGTCGAATGGCTAGTGGTTAAGTTTGATATTTGATCAATCCCGCCACACCACTCCCAACCACCACAAAAAGGACCACCCTGGATGACGAAGTAGTTTAATATTGATTTTAATTGAGTAGTAAAAGTTGATATTGATATTTTAAGCTGCCGCAAAAAGATAAAAAGAATGTACGCTTGGTTATGTATTTTTTTTTTTGAATTGCTTGGTATTTAATTTTATGCATTAAAACTTACATTCTCATGGTGTTTTCCTTCTTATCATATTGATTCTATCAAGCGATGTGAAACTATGAAACGCAACAGAATAGAGGAACGTGGTGAACCATGCATATATCGGTTTTACACATCATGTACGTGTGTATACGGGTGACCCTCTGGCACCGATTTATTTATTTTATTATTATTATTTTTTATACTATCCTATTTTGAAAATCCAAAATTGGAATAGAATTTTATTATTATTATAAAAAACGATTACGAGAAGAGGGGTTTAAAAAAAACATACATTACGATCAGTGGCGTAGCCAGGAATTCCACTCAGTGTGGGCACATACAATTAGAAATAGAAGATTAAACACACTTTGATAACAGAAACAAATACAAATATCATATATTACAATAATTCTCTACGGGATAAAAATATTTGTGAGACATGATTAAGATTACTAGATGAGCACATCAATCCTCAAGCCCAAAATGCATCATCATGAAAGCAAATGGATATCATGTTTGCTTCAACCCAAAGATATATACAAGTACACTTCACTATCATTCATTAGACTCTCTCTCCACGCTCCCCCAACCCACCCCTCCCAACAAGAAAACCCCCCACCTTCAGTGAAAGATAGATGCTTGATCTTAATGATAAGTTTAATATGCTTGATTGGATAGTAATTAATGTTAATGTATGTTAATATATACAAGGAAGAAAAGTCATAAATCTATATTCACTGGCAATTCTAAATGTTAAGTCCAAAGAAATTCAAGAAACTTGTTGGTTTCATTCTCAAATGGAAGACGTTCAATATGCTTATCTCAATATGTACAAGATCAAGATAAGATAGAACAAGAAGCAAAGCTACATATTTCGACTACATCATCAATCGAAAAGCGACGCAACTTGTTTTTCACAAGTATAAGGAATTTCAAGAAACGCGATAATTAAGTGTTTAACGATACTCTCGACTAGATACTCCACAAGATTAACAAAGAAAAAGAAGTCAATCGACTACCTATTCCAACTAGATCACTAATCCTCTAGCAATCGCTTGATTCATTCTAACATTTGTAGTTCCATAAACTGGCAACTCCTCTTGATAATCTTCAATCCCAAAACTCCCAATGTTGTCAAGCTCAAATAGATCAGAGCGAGTACAACTTCTATCATCCAAATCATAATCAACCTCATTAAGTACTTGTCCAAATAAAACAATGAGTCAATGCCACAATTATTAATTGATTTAATTCAATTAATCAATAATTATTAACCCTAACTCTAGTTACTAAATTAGATAATCATTAACCCTAAATCTAATTACTAAATTAGATATAAAAAAATTAGGGCTTTTTCTCAAAAAAATAGAAATATTAAGCATTCCACATAATTAAATAACAAGGGAAGAATGAATCGAATTAACTCACTTCGAATTTTGAAGAATCCAAGTGAAGAATCGAGTCAATCGACCGTGGATGAGCTCACAAGCAAATGCAGTGGACTGTGGTCGGTCGAGTCGAGGAGTGGTCCGCGTCTTCTGTGAGCAGCTGCCGCCGACCGCCGTTGCCGATTCGCAGCCTCGCCGGTCCGTGGCCACTAACGTCGAGGGAGAGAAAGAGCTCGAGAGCAGAGAGTGGAGGATGAGCCGAGAGAGTGAGAGACCGAGAGAGACAGAGAGTGGAGGATGAACTTACGAAGGCTCGGCTACTGCTTTTGGAGTTTTGGGCTAGAATTTTTTTTTGGCCAAATTTATTGGGCTTTAAATATTTCAGTGTGGTCACCAGAAATTTTTACTGGACAATTGCAAAGCCCAGTGTGGTCAATAGACCTCACTGGGCCTACTGTAGCTCCGCCAGTTGATGATTACGATCTATATAAATCTCTAAGAGCATTTCTAATGTGGGGGTGAAAATATAGGGGAGATGGAAAAATTGGGGGTGAAAAAAGCCTAAAGGAGGGGCCAAATTTTTCCACCCAAAACCCATCAGAAAATGGGATTTTAACTTGTAAGGCTATTTGACATTGTAGGAATAATAATTATAAATGTACGTATAGGGTTAGGTAAATGTTTAGGTAAAGTGATATTTTGGACAAAATTACCCCTCTCTCACATGAATGTAGGGTGAATATGGGGGTAATTTTGTCCAAAATATCACTTTACCTAAATATTTACCTAACCCTAAAGGGTGTAAAAACCCAACACCAAAAATTAGGATTTTTGCACCCTAACATTCATTAGAAATGTGCTCACTCTCAAAATGTTACTCACTGTACTATCTTTCTAACATTCGGAAGACCTATCCTATCAAGTTGCAAAATACCTTCAATCTCACCTTTAATATCATTACAACGCAAAATAGTAAAAGGCTTCCTATCATATGCTAGTGAGGCAAAATAATTTGCTGCATTTCCTTCCCCATGGATGTGAGAAAATCTAACATTCATCCGCCTAAAATTACCGAAATTTCATGTCACATCAATTGTCATTTAAAAATGCTAATCTATCTCCCTAAAATTACTTACTTGAGAGAGAACTATCATTTAAAAACGCTAATTTATCTCCATTAAGTAAGGTGCTTGAAATAACTATCATTTAATAACGTTAATCTATCTCCATATGCAGTTTTGTTCCAATGCCAACTGTTGGCATGCCCACGCTCGAAAAAAATTCGTGGGATCCATATGGATCCCTGCAATCAGAGAAGCGATTATGTATTATTAAATACCATTAACGTGAATCTTAAAAAATAATAAAAAAATTTTCGCCGGATGACGTGGCTCCCTGTGAAGGCGCCACGTGGGGGCGTGGGCATGCCCACAGTGGGCAGGCAAACACAAGCGTGTCCTAAAATTACTTGCTTGAATAAAATTTACATAGATTTCAGTTTTATTACCTTTACATGAGCCCAAATATGAATTTGACACAAGCAGCTTCTTTTTAGTGGATGAGTCATTTCCCATTGATCATTTGAGACTCGAAGGATATGAGTAGAGATTGTTGTTCTTCGAGGCTTGCATGTATGGGCAATCCCAACCGCCTAAAGAATTAAGGGTGCACTTTCTTTTAAGTTAAGAGTGAATGATCGACTTAAACAAGAAGTCAGAGATTCAAAATTCAAAGTCAATGTAATTACTTTCCCAAATACACCACAAATCACAACATTTTCATTTGATTAGACAAAAAACTCCTTCAAATTGTACTATTATTTCCGTCACTCGTGACTCACCCCACAATTGTGTCTTTGCTTCGTGTTTCTGTCTTCCTTTCAATCTTCACGATCGTCAACACTTCAACCAAATTGCCCCTCAAACATTCTCTCTCTCATCCGATTAAGTCATTGTCTTCCATAGTTTGAAATAATTTACAAAGGAAGAGGCAATGAGGGTGAAGAGCCACCGAAGATGCTAGAAGGTTGGTGAAGAAGGTTGGAGAAGGCGTCCTTTTTTCTTTTATTTTTTCAAGAGTCCAGAAAGTGTGGGTTTTAGAGATCTGTTGGTATGGTCTGGGAAGATGAAGTGCAGTCACTAGAATTCTTGACACAACTTTTATCTTCCAAAACAATATCTATAACCTATACTATAGGATATAGAGTCGACGACTTTCGACTACTGATATTATAGGATATAGAGTGGAAGACTTTCAACTACCGATATTATAGGATATAGAATTGACGACTATAAACTATATCAGAAAATTAAGAAATTAATCTACATCGATGTTTTACCACCAGGAACATTAAATGATCCAAAGAGTATTTTTGTAATTAATCAAGTGTTTGCTCCTTTTGATTCAAAGGGTAATGCATTCGTGCATTTCCACTCTGAGCTTTTGTTCTGATCCTTTTCCATTTTAATCTTTATTTGTATATGATTTCTCTATCTAATTTGTGTTAATTTTCTATTATATAATTTTGTATTCATTTATTAGCTTCTGTATGTGGTGTTTGATTGAAACTAAAGTTTGATGTCGTTGGCGTTTGAGATAACGGAGAAGAGAGAAGTCCTGGAGAAGAAGAGCATAACAATGGTTGTCAGTGAAGGTGGTCGCCGGAGTTTTTAAGGTCACCGGAGACCATGAAGAAAATTTGGGGAAGATGAAGTGGTCTAAGGGTATTTTGGCCAAATCAATTTCAAAATGTTGTGAATTTAAGAATTTGGTGTAAGTAAATGTGAATTATAGAGTTACATTTTTCAATCTAGTTATTTTAGGTATTCTACCTTAAATAGTTAATTGGCGCAAAATATACCTCGAGTACTTTCAGCCCAATCGAGCAAGCAGCCTGCTACCATAGTTTAATTTATTGTTGGATCCTTTTTTTTTTTCGATTTAGTTTGTTATTATTTTGTTAACAATAATGATTATTTTTTTATGTAATATGTGTTCATCATAGATTGTTGGATGGTTTTGCTCTGTTAGGAACTATTTAGCATCCTTGAGTTTTTAAATTGTTTGGAACTTTGTGTTCTATTTACCTTTACGAATTACGATTACGATGAATTTTTACATTTTGCTTGCCACACAAAATATGAAAAGACCAAAATGCCCCCTGAATGTGGGGGCCCATACCTCCATTAGTATGTGGTATTTTACCACACAAGATGTGTATACTCCAAGAATGATCCTTTTTTTGCTTGTGGTTTTCAAAATTTTCAGATGAAATATCACCCATCACTCAAGAAATGTGGGGAACAACTATAAAAGTGAAATAAAGTAACTTCTGCAAAATGTGAATTTATTGTAGAGACTTATTTAATTTTGTGCCCGTGTGACCTAAATTACTAGATCCGACCCTGATCAATCTTCAGGAGGATTAGTGATATCATATTATCTGTTTTGCTCATTTGAAACAAACTAAAATAATTGGCTTGCTGTTGCAAGGATACAAGATGAGGTTGATTATGATGCTGGTCTTTCAAAACGTGTTTTTCTAGTGTCATAAAGTCGTGTTTTGATTTTGAACTATTTGGAATATTATTAAATTATGTGTGTGCTCGTTCGAGTACTGGTCATTATATCGTTTAAACATTTATATTTATATTTATTATTATTAATATCTGGAGCTGAATTTGTATTCTATTTTGGTATTTTCAATTTGATTTTGAGTTTTTGATTATCTGAATTTGCTTTCAGCTGTGCCAGGCTAATGTTCCAGAAGATCAACAGGAAGCCTGTAACCTGTTTCTCCAAGCAAGCAAGCAATCATGGCGCACACACAAAATCCACGGCACCTGCCGGACAAATTCAATAGGTGAGATCCTAATCTGACTATCTGTGAGAGACCTTACCTGTTTCAAGTGCGTATGTACCCGTTGGCTCTTAATCTCATCTCCTTTTTCATTTCTTTACACCTAAACCTCTCTATATCTGACCCCAGTAGCCACTACATTCTTCTTCATCATCTACAGTCCCACCAACCGGTTTCATAGGAACCCTTCAAATCTATGTTCTACCTTTTATGTCGTGAGACAAAGTTTGTGGGCTCAATCAATGGCTTGATCTGTATCATAGGTAGGGTTGGGCGTGGGTTAGGTTGGGTTGGGTTGGTTTTGGGTCAAATATGAAACTAACCCAAGCAATTTCGATTTGACAAAATCAAATCCAAAATCAACCAAATGGTTATGAACCCAATCCAACCCAAAACATGTAATTCGGTTTGGGTTGGATTGGTTTGTTTGGTTTAGTCGTGAATATAATAAATTCAATTGGTTTAAAATTTTTCCATAAAAACAAGGACCATGGGACCACAAATATAAGATAGACTCATACACATATAAAAATAGATATCTTCAATAAAATAATACCAAAATCATCCAATTTTGAGATTTCAATCATCCAATCTAAAGTAGTAATTATTAAAAAATAAAGTGACCAGTGTTTTCCATATTAAACAAAACTTAAGTAAAAAGTATTATACATACACATAAACATAAATGAATATGCTTTTTGCTTCCAATTTGCAAATAACTTTCATATTCACATCTGGGTTGGGTTGGATTGGGTTGGGTTTTGAGTAAAACCCGCAAACCAATCCAATCCAACGGTTTAATGAAAATTACAAACCAAACTCAACCCAACAGAAGCCGAAACCAACCAACCTAGTTGGTTTGGTTTGGGTTGATCGGTTTCGTCGGGTTGGATTGGGTTATGCCCAGCCCATTCGTCGGGTGCCAAACTGATGGTGAAGTTGGGGCGTCACTTGATGACATTTGGATATGGAACCCTTCCACAGTTCCACCCGACATTCCAAGAAACTTCCTTTGGCTAAACATACATCTCCTATTGATGCGGTTACTTTTGCATTTGGTTGGGATTCTATTGCTAATGATTTCAAGGTAGTAAAGATTGTTTCCAAACATGAAGCAACTTTGGCTTTGGTGTAGACCTCAAATTCAGATTCCTGGAGGGAGATTAAAGTTGATCATAATTTTTTTCATCCCGGTGTGTTGCTAGCGTGACTATTTGTGATGTGGTTGTCAAAGGATTTGCATATTGGATTGTCATAAATGATGTTGAGAATTTGTTAGTTGCATCATTTGACATGAGAACTGAAGTACCGCAGCTAATTTCAGTGCCCAAATTCTCAATGCCCAAACTCTCAATGCCATATGAACATCTTGTTCAAAGCATATGGAATAAAGATAGGTATTTCTTTAGTACGAACTGGAAGGGAAATTTTGCTTCGGTGGAATGGTATGTGGAGAACTACCCTGTGTCAATGTATCATTTATGGACGATGGATGGTGGCACCGGAAAGGAACTTCGGAGTAAGAAGTTGTCTTTTCGTATTGATTTTCATTTTATTTATTTCATGAACAGTATAGACGGAAAATTTGTATTGAGAGCCAATGAGCATGGAGTAAGCTTATATGACATGGGAACACGAGAAACTAAGACAATTGGAGATCCGAAAATGTGGTTGTGTGAACCCTATGACTACGCGGGGGGCTTAGTGTCAATCAAGGGGTTTAATCTCCTTGAAAAAGACATGATTAGAAGGATCAAAGTCATTTGGCCAGAAAATTTTCGGCCGAACTTCGGCCTCTATCACAAGCGCCCCGCCCCGCCCCCCCGGGGGAATGCAGGGGCTGTGAGAGGCTGAAGTTACGGCCTCTAGAACCGTAAGAATGCTCGACATTTGGCCTTAAATGAATCGGTTTTAAAGCAAGCAACTGTCGGATTTTGCTAGAGGACAATTTGTTGTTAAGTTTACATATTGCTTTAGTGTATATATGTAATTGATAATTTAATGTTTTTCTGGGCTTCTGATTTTGAGGATGTAATACTTTTATGTGCCTTGAAGTAGTGCATTTCTGTACAATGCAATTGAGTGAGAAATATGGTGTAAGAAATATGGTGCTTTTAAGCAGTATTAGTTATTAGTGGCCTTAAATTGGCTCCAATTGAATTGAAGTCAGTTTGCATAAGAGACTATAAACACACACAATGTATTCCTTGGAGATCCTAGCTACAGTCATTTCTACCGAGGGTGTTAGTGGATGAGTTTTAATATATTTTTATGAGTATGAAGAGAGAGAATAAGTAGAGTTGAATGGAGGAGATTTAATGAATGGGAAGGTATATGGATGTGATTTGTTTGACCAAATTTAAAATTTGGAAAAAATGCATTAAAATGCATTTTTTAATGCATGCTAACACTCTCAACCATCTCTTAGCTGCGTCAGTGAATAATTTACCATCAATTATTTGATTGCTTTTTACCATAAGCCAAGGGAGAAGAAGCTTTTTATAGCTTCCTTCTTAGCATCCCAAAAAAAATGCATTTTAATGTAATTTTTTTAAATTTTAAATTTAGTCAAACAAATCACATCCATATATCTCTCCACTCATTAAATCTCCATCATCCAACTCCACACATTCTCTCTCTTCTACTCATAAAAATACATTAAAACTCATTTGCTAACACACTAAGTACTATATTTTCGAGCCTAGGTCTTTTACATCATCTACCAATTGCAAATTGAGTTCACATTTACAGATTTACTTATCCGTTATGGAATTATTATTATTATTATTATTATTATTATTATTTTTACCCTATTATCATTGTCACGTGCTAGTGAGAAAAGGCGGCCCCATGATTTTTCTTTGCGGAGTGAGTGAGGCTGTTCCTATTAAGCATTCTATGAGAATTTCATTCCTATAACTAAAAATATTGTTATATGATTTGTCAACTGATTTATACTAGCGTATAGTCGCATGATCTGTTAATTTAATTTAGATGCTCCACTTTGATTTGATTTTACACTTAGCTGATTCATGCCCTTAGTTTAATTATCAATGGCAATCTTAATGAGACCTCAATGAGTTCGCATTGATCTTGAACTTCAAGATTATATATATATATGCAGTGCATGGTCGTGACTTATTGTATTCTTGCTCTACACGACTCCAAAAGCGTTCACCAGCGAATGCCCACTATTTGGGTTTCAGAAATATCAAGATGTACAGTGTACACGATGCACATGCACATTTTCTTCGGGATTGTATGAGGCTCTTCGTTTATTGGAACTTATGCCATAGATGTATTGAGTTTGTAATTCTATGAAAGTGGTACGTGACGGCAAAATCCGCGAGGAGTTTCCCGGAATTCCTTGCTCGGCGCCACTAAAAGATTAAGGGTATTTGGGCTCATATTCCCTCTAAATTGTCATAAGTTTAAGTAGTTCCAGTTTCCCATCACCAAAGTCAAATAATTTTTGAATTATGGTGATATCTTATTCCATCCGTCCCAATTATATAGGCTCATTTTCCTTTTTGGGATGTCCCAAATACATAGATTTGTTTCTTTTTTGAGATGTTTAACTTGTATTATTTTATTAATATACCCCTATTTAATACTCAATTATAACTATCAATTTTAAATTTTACTAATTAAATAAGAATAAATTAGGAATACAGTTCATAAAATATATATTTGTAATATTTTTTTAATCTCTGTGAAAAATTAAATAAGCCTATATATATAAGACGGAGGGAGTAATATATGTCATAAGTATGATGTCTTATGTTGTCTTTTAGTGAATGCAATATTTTATGTAGTTGACCATGAATTTGTAAGTATATTTTATGAACTGTTAAACTAATA
Source organism: Jasminum sambac (assembly GCA_018223645.1). Lineage (NCBI taxonomy): Eukaryota > Viridiplantae > Streptophyta > Magnoliopsida > Lamiales > Oleaceae > Jasminum > Jasminum sambac. The sequence continues at coordinate 28,335,413 of CP073645.1, read as the reverse complement.
CTAAAATACCTATCCAAATCAATTAAGTAGGATTGCATGAATTGATTTGATGTGAAATTTGAAATTTTGGCTTGTAAACATGGGTGGATGTAGGGTCAGCCCTCACTGGAGCCCAGACCAAACCCAAGGAACAAGTCAATGGTTTGCTTGGCCTTTTTATTTTTATTTTTGTTTGTTTGTTTTTTTTTTTCTTGTTTTCTCATTTTCTATTTGGATCAAAATTTAACTAACAAAACTATGTGATAAATAATTAAATATATACATGGAATATTCTTTAACTACATATGCTTACTTATAACGTATTATTAAAATCGCATTTCATGGCTTCGAGGTATCACTGTTAAAATGAGAGAGAGAGAGCGAGAGAATAACTTTTTAGACAAACAAATATCTATTCAAACAATACTTTTATTTTTAACCACTTCATTAAGTTACTTTTTACGCGAACGATAATTAAGAACTTATTTTACTTAAAAGCTTAAACAATTACTTTTTAAAACTTATTCTAAACCGCATTATTTTATGGTTGTCCATAAGTAAGCTAAACATGTTTAAAAAAATTATTTTTTAAAAATAAATTTTGCCAAACAAGCTCTAAATTCGATTACAGTTCATTTTTGGTGAAAATTAAACACCGTACACAAAAATATTCCGTCTTCTCCAAATGAGAATATAAAGTAATAATTAATTAAAATTCAAAAACTACTCAGGGAACTAAAAATCCTTTTTAAAAAAAAAAAAAAAAGAATTCAATATCATAGTACATCATCTTATAGCATAAAGTGAGAGAAACTCTACTTTATAGGGGATGATGCTAACTACATTTTAGAGTTGTAGATGGGGGATGATGTTGTAGTAGCTTTGACAAGAAACCAGTGTAATCACCAACCGCACATATCGCAACAAACAAAACATTTAATTTTCTTTAACGTACAAAGCCAGTCCGTTCTAGAGGCAAGCGAGCCACTTGCCTTAGGTGCCTCATGCACAGGGCACTTTGCCACTTTTTCACCCTTTTTTTTTTTTTTTTTTTTAAGTCCTGGATCACAATTTACTCCAGTCACAAAACATGATCCCAACCAATAACTTATCTACACGTTTAGACAAGTTCAAAATACCCCACCAATGAGTTGATAGTAATACTTATCATTTTCGTCGCTCTGATTTATGTCTGAAGTCCGATCACTATAGCTTTATTGATTAGTAAACTCCTCACTCCTAACACTCATCCTTGATCGTGCATGTCATTGTTGACTTTACCTTATTTATTACATTATTACAAATGAATGGATTATCGTCTATTTATATGAATTCACTTTTGTTAGTGTGTGTATATATATATATATGAATATGGCCTTATTGAACTTTGGTATATTATTCAAATTGTTTTTGAGTATTACAGTAATAGAATTAATGCAAATACTAAATAAATAAATAAAATAAGTTTTTAAAAAATATTCCCATGTTAATTAATAATTATAGCTCCATTAAGAAAAAAAAGAACCTTTACACCGAGTTATTGCTTAGACTGGAAAAATCACAAGACCAACGCTGTTAATGTAGTCTTGCTGCATGACTAAGTTAAATATCAAACAACAAAAATAACGAATTACAATATATTAAATCTTCACAAATGATCAAACAAAATGCTTACCTATACAACAAAGGAATTAAATTACCATGAATCATGGATGATATATGGTACAAGTTGAGTTTATTTAGAAGCTTTCCACCATACTCTTGCTACAAGAACCCCAACTAACATCACTACCTCTACCTCTTTCTTCGACGCAATGCTCAGCCAATATTCGCTCGAGCTTACTTGGCTTGCAAGGAATCGTTAAGGCTCCTTGATGATCAAAACCATATTCCTCAGCAGCTTGTTCTAAAAGTCTCAAGAATGATGGATGACTTAAGAAACTCAATGGAATTATGAATCTTTTGAGTTCATTGTCGTCCATTGCAATCACTGCAAAATGCCCTTCTTTAACATCTTTTGGCACGTCTAAAGACTCCCACTCGTTGTACTCATCGACTTGTTCGGAGGGAGATTTCTTGCTCGACAGAAGACCCTTTCGAAGCTTCTCTACTGCTATCTTAAGCTTAAGAATTCCATTGTGTTTTTTGCCATTTGCTCTAGCCTTTGCCATTCGATCGGTTTTTTATTTTTCTCTTTAATTTTGCTTTATGTTTGCATTTTCCTTTGCATGTAGGGTTTGATTATATATAGGGCACGATGCACGAGCCTACATCCGCCCCCTGCCCCCGGGGGGGGGGGGAGAGAGAGAGAGAGACCAAAACACGTGGTTGAAGTTTGATATTGCAACCATGAAACGTCTTGTCAGGTTTAGTTAGTTCTGAGGATTATCTCATCTTGAGTTAAGTAGAGATTGGGAGTAAAATCCTCAAATATGATCGAATGCAAAATGGCTAAGTTCAGTGTCTGGTTAAAAAAAAGACCAAAACTATTTCTAAACCATCTAACTTGCATGGAAACTCTTAAAATGCTTGTGTCTCATTTGGGAAATATTTTATAAATCGAAACTTGACGAAAACTTCGTGGAAATATCTAGAAAACCCTCTGGAAGTTTTCTAATTTTAATAAAATACCAAAACTCTAATGTAAATTTTATGGACACTTCATGGGAAGTCTTAGGAAACGTTTGGGAAAGTTTGCCTAAAAAAAAAAACCAAAAAAGCAAGAATAATTATAATATACAATTAAAAGTTAATTAATTTAATTCAATTAAGTATGATAATATTAAACTAATCTAAAATAGATTAGAACTCCTTATAATTAATTGGGGATGTTTAACAAATAATAATTAACCTAAAAAGGAAAAACTCTATTTTAGTTTCAAGTCTTCGTCTTCGACATGAACGCCCAAGGAGAAAAAATTGGTTTTACACATTTCATTCGTTCTTCAATAGTCTATATCCTCAACTTGTCTCTAAATTGCAGTATCAGTTACACTTTGAATTTGAGGTTAGTTCAATTTTGAATATTGAAACAGAGTTTAATAATTTGTTCATGAATTCGAGTCTCTATTTTGATGATCTAATTCATATTAATAGTATTTTGAGGTTGAATATCTATATGGTAAAATTAATCATTACTACATAACATTTCTAGAGAGTTTTGTTTCTTACATTCTTAAAACTCACAATTCCCCGTTTTCCTTTCGTCTCCCGTGTCTGTTTCCGTGCAATCTACGAGACAAACATGACAAAAGTGTAAAATTTAATTATGTAAAATTGAATTATAAGTGTTGGGATTTGGATCGCGTGGTAATCGAATATTATAAAACACGAAAAAACCAGAAAGTAAACAGCACCAAGATTTGTTTGGTCCTCGACCCCGCAGTTCACCAATGTGGTTACGTCTGCGTTGAGCATCCACAGATTGTGGAGATTGCTCGTGGATCTCACTAGAAACAAAGCCGGTAACAAAGGTACAAAGCCACACCAAGATCACCTCGTGATCTACTCCTCAACACTGAAACTCTTACTCTAAACTCTTAGAGAAAAATACAGTGCTTTTCTTTTGTATTGTTTTTCTCCTCTAAAAAACCACAGATGGAACTCATTTAAATAATAAACCGTACAACAACCTATCCCAAAAATAACGGCTATAATCTTTTAAAAAGTCTAACACCCTTTAAACTCTTAAAAGATAAACCTAAGATAAATGACTATTATTAACTCCAATCAACGATCCATATCTCTTCTCCAAGTGGTGGGCTTCTTGGGCCATCTCTTGACTACTCAGTCAAGCCTATTGTTTGACTAAGGCAGCACCCTTAGCCCAACAATAAGGTCCTCAAGAACTGCAGCTCGTATCGCTTCGAACTACCGCCTGATCATATTATTTGGAAGAACCAAAATTAGCATCCCCAATGGTGAATTCATGTAATGATCTAACTCCTGCAATGGTGAATTCGGATTAGTCTACTATGCGCCTCGGCGAAAACCATGCGACATTCAGTCGAAATCATTAGTTTACGTACTGTCCCATGAAGGTTGCACTGCAAAAGAAATTTTTGACACGTTTCCAAGATTTGAGCTCTTAACCTCTCATAGCCCAGTTTTTGATAGGAAATTAATATGTCATGTCACACTATGTGTAGGAAATGTTTGATAGAGTGTTTTTTTTTATATTTATTATCATAAAAAAATGAAGAAAAGTTTTCTAAAAAATAAAAAAAAATTGTTAAATCTATAATATTAGTGATTGGAATAATTAAAAAAGAATATTTTGCTTTTTTGTTGAGAATTACAATGGGAGTGCAGGAGAGGAGAATTGAATCTTTGATTTGTGGGTTGAACCGACTCGAATGTTAGTCGCGTGGATCTTGAGAACATCCATATTCTCTTTCTAGCGTGTTGATGTGGACTACCATACAACATCAGGGAACTCGTATATGGGGTTGAATGTGACCCAAAAACCACGTGGCAATAGCAAGAATAGTCGTGTCAGCATTAATGTCATTATATTATAGAACCAGAACCGGTGAGAAAACAATTTGGATCTTGACAAATAATTTATTATTTTAAACTATAACAAACAAGTCCTAAAATTTTACCGCCTGTGCTCGTCATTTGTTGATCTCTATATAAAACCGTGTGCAATATAGGAAATATATCCGATGTTGCATCAATCAACTGGCATCAGTCTCCGTGTCTTATCCAAAATGCCAATTTATCAATGTTCCTGTTCAATGTTTATACTGATGTAGTACATTCAAAAAAAAAAAAAATTCAAATCCCGATGTGTACAAAGTGCAGAAAAATCGATGAACGAATAATTGAAGCAGGCACCCTCTTATTTAGATATTTTTCAGGGACGGCGTTGTTTCTTTGAATAAATGAGGATAACATTATTGAGAACGGTCCACCCTCCACGACTTTGCGGTCTCTAGTCGCTATTTTGGATGCCGACGTAACATGCTAACTAAAAGTTCGACAGCAATTGGTGATGTCAATTTTTATTTTTATTTTTTACTTTTTATTTTTGAGTAATTGAAGGTACACATTGGACATGACATTTTCAATATATCATTCCTTCAAAAATATTCAAAAACCATCAAAAGTTTTTTAACTATGGAACCATCAACATATTTTGAGACCTGCGTTTTGAAATCCCGGACCAGATCTGGAATTAGTACGGCGAGGGGAAGTTCTAACAATTTTGAAAATTTTCCGGCGATACCGTGGCGGCCCGTAGCGACCGGTCAAAGTTTTATCAAGAATTTTAGCCTAAAAATATTACAAAAAATTTGACCGGCCGCCGTGGGTCGTCACGGTGTCGCCATAAAATTTTCAAAATTGCTGGAGCTCCCCCTCGCCGTGTTGATTCTAGATCTGGTCCCGGATTTCAAAACGGAGGTCAGACGGGCCCTCAAATGGGCTGATGGTTTTATAGTTAAAAAACTTTTGATGGTTTTGGATCATCTTTGATCATTCCTTATTGATTTTGAAGCGAAAGTTTCAATCCGTCAATCATCTCTCAATTTTAAGACAAATAACAAATAATCTACAATTATGGATCTAATAATCATGGATTGTGAAGAATAAGAATTCAAACCCAAACAATGAAATAATTGTTTATGGTCGACGGTATTTTTCTAATGCCAGTTACAGTGCCATTGATAACATTTTCGGGCTTGATCCGATATCCATTTTGAAATCTGAGATCGGATTTAGAATTAGCATAGTATGGAGGCAGCTCCAACAATTTGAAAAATTTTCCAGCGATACTGTGGCTGCCGATGGTGGCCCGTCAAAGTTTTGGTCATAATTTTTACCAAACTTTGACTCGTTGCCATAGTGTTGACGAAAAATTTTCTAAATTGCTGGACCCCCTTCTCGCCGTACTGATTCTATATATGATCTCAAATTTCAAAATAGATATCGGATCAGGTCCGAAAGTACCATCGATGGCACTAGATCAAGCCTAGTATAGTCAAAGACAAACTCAGAAAATCAAAGCTGCATAACACAAGTAGGAGCGACAAAGAATAATTATATCTGTAGGAGTAGTCTTAGGTAAAGTTTTAGGTAAAGAGAGAAAGTTGACTAAATTACGCTCCCCCATGAAGGGGGTAATTTGATCTACTTTTTTACTTTACCTAAAACTTTATCTAATATTATTCCTATCCACATAAAATTCTGGTGACAAATATGCTGAGCTGGGCTGCCCGCATCATTCGGCCAATGTCCTTATAAATGAAAAGGTTAAATGTGCTACTTTTTGTTTTACCCGTTAAAACTGACTTTTCCTTCATGGTAATAAAATAATGAAAGTTACTTAACATGTGATCATATATCGTAAGTATCATAAATATTTTGTAAAGTATCATAAAAAAATCTAAAGTATCAAATGATAATATTAAGATATTTGAAAGATACCACATAATGATACTTAAGTAAATTTTAGTTTTTTAAAAGTTATAAAAAGTGTCAAATTATGATACTTGTAAAAGAAGTAAATTTTAAATGTGATACTGCAATTAAATTTTTGTGCATTTAACCCTGAATGAAATTTAGTTCGGCGTGCAATTCGTTGGCCTCCACAGGGCAAACTAAACCTCAGGCGATTCAACAAGTGAACAAATTTTAGAGTTTTCTTATTGATTTTCGGTCTTTAAAAGTTTCAAATTTCAAAAATATACAATTGAATTAAAAATACATAAATAAATAAATGTGCCTGATTGAAAAGTAAACGAGGTCGTGGATGAGCCTACAAGGTGGCTTGTGGACCAGCTCATTGGACAAGTACATGGGCCAGAATACGAATATTGTGAGCTGAATCCAAACTGTCCATCGACCAAATTTTGAGGTCCCATCCAAGCCCTTGACAGTATTTTATGACTGCGAATACGAGCTTGGGCTGAAGCAAGAAAAACTGAATACATAAAGTTTTGAACAATCGGGGATCATTTGCCACCCCTAAACACAAGTTCCATCATGTTCTTAGTACAGGAAATTTAGCCTACTTTAATGTAAGAAACAAAGAAAGAACAATAATTGAAATCCATAATCGGTATGAAATCTTGAATCTAGCATTTTGTGTTCTTGTTGCCAAAATCTACTCTATGCCATCCCAAAAATCTGTTGTGCTCCCTAGGCCTTGCTCTTCTCTAGAGGATTCGTCCTCCCAATTTTTGGAATCAATACACCTTTTAAAGATGTAAAAAGATCACTTTCCTTATACAAGTACACTTATACCAAAAATACCCCAAAAACATATTGTTCCAAAATTTTTGCCTAAGCCATCGCGCAGAGATGGTTGAGCAATGACCTAGGCAAAAAGTACTCCGCACTGTGAAATTTGTAATGGGTCCCAGTGCAACATTTTGTCTGATTTCTCGTTTTCTTCATTTTGGCCCTTAACTTTTATTGACATCTAGTCTTCCTTTTCTTGAATCTGATATACTCGTATAAGCTCCAATTGTGTCAACTCCGCTTGTTACCTAAAAAGAAAATAAATTAACCAAACAAAACAGTAAACTAGAATTAAACAAGGTAAACACGTAGTTTTAATATCTAAACTAAGTGCACAAAATGCATCTATTGGTGATAATTTACTTTCATTAATAATAACAATATCATATTAAATATGGTTACGCTAGGAAATGAAGAAATTAAATTAATTTTTTTTTTGAAAGTGAAGAAATTAAATTATATACTATTAGACCATGTTAGCATACAATTCCAAATGTAGTTTAATTCAAATTTTGTCAAACAAATCACATATATATATCACTCCACTCATTAAATCTCTACCATTTAACTCCACTCATTCTCTCTCTTTCTACTCATAAAAATATATTAAAATTTATGCACTAACAAGAAAGGTAAAAATGAAAACAAGTCTTACGTTAGTAGGATGGAGGGAGTAATTCCAAGGCCAAGTTTGGGATTGGCATTAGAGTGGTGCTTCTGCTTCTCAAAGAATTGAAAGCAATTTTAAGTGTTTGTCAAATTTCAAAAATCTGCATATAAAAGAATCTATTTTCTCTAGAAGCAGAATTTGAGAAACGGAAAAATTGTCTCTTTTTAAATTCTACTTTTACCTTTCAATCATATTTATTTATAAAATTTCAATTCTATAAATATTAAAAATTCAAAGGTGTCTAATTTTTTTATATTCATGTATAAAATATATTTTACATTTATTTATTTTTTATTATACTAAAAATTGAGAAATGAATATTGTATATTGATGATGCACATAAAATAAAATAAATTTATTGAGTTTTAGGGTGCGTATACTATACTTTTAATTTATTGTTTGTCATTCATGAATTTCAATTTCAACATTGGTAAGTTAAAGATGGTAAAAAAGAAAATAATGAATCATCAATTGGTATATTATTATTAATATGAATTAAAAAAAAATACATATGTTTAAATGAAAAGTCAATTGAAGATAAATTGCACAATGTACGTGGTAATCGATTTTGACATTATTAAAGTAATTGTCCTTTTAGGTAATTGTATATTAATACAAGAATAATGTATCTATTATCACCAAATACTTAGGCTGCGTTATGTTTGCTATTTTCCAACCGTTTTCTATTTTCTATTTTTGAAAATGCTGAAACGAGTTATGTTATTATTTTCGAAATCGTTTTCAAAATTTTTAAATAAAACTAGAAAACTTCTTTTTGAAATTTTTGGCCTATTGTATGTTAAATGTTGAAAACAAAGAAACTATATTTTCGGATTTTAAATTTTACATTTACTACATTTAAGTCTCAATCCTTATTTTTTGTACGTTTAGTCCCAACTACCGCCGGCCACGACCAACCATCGTCGGAGAACAAAATCTGATGGTCAAACTACCAAATCTGGTGGTCGACCACCATAACCGGTGGTTCAACCACCAACAATAGGTGTTCGAGCCACCTGTAATGGTGGTTTTGACCACAAGCAAAGTGGTTAAACCACCTGTAAGGGGTGGTTAGACCCCCTGCAGGTGGTCGAACTACCTGTTATGGTGGTGGTGGACCACCTCTTGTTTGTTTGTGACCACCCAACTAATAGGTGGTTCACGACCAGAGACCAATGTGGAAGAAGAGAGGGGGTGGGGAGGGGGTGGGGTTGGGGGAAAGGTCGAAGATGAGGATCTTTTTGAACTCGTTGAGAAGTTTTAGGATTTTTTGGTAGTTGTTGTTATACCAATTTATCATTTTAGAAAAATTATACACCAAATGCATTTTCAATTTTCACAAAATAGAAAATATCAAAATATTTTTGAAAATGAAAATACAAAATACAAAACAGACAGAACACAACCTTTTATATATATATATATATATATATATATATGTTATGAATAATAATTGAAGAATAATTATTAGGTGTTATGAATAATTGAGAATAATGTGGTGGTTATGAATTATGAGGAATAATTTGGTGGAGAAATAATTTGGTGAAAGATGTAATTATTATATGTGAATGACTATTATACCCTTGATGAAATTATGTAATTACGATTGTGCCATTCGAAGTTTTCCTATAAATAGGGCTTCAGTTATTAATGAAATTCATTCTCGAGAATTCCTTAGAATTCATTCTCTCTAAATTCTCTCTATTGTTTCTATACTTTTATAACACATTATCAAAGACGTAGTCTCTAGCCATTTGAGTAATATGAAAGAAGTATGCTTTCTGATTGCATCTTATAGATGATCTTGTACAGCTGGATTATTACCAATGAATTAATTCATCCTCATCAATCCTAAATAACTCTGTCTTTGCAAATACATCATCGAAAATTCCCTTTTGTTCATATTCTTCTCCCACAATTCCTCATTCTACACAACCTGCCTGGAGATGTCTGAAATCCCAAAATTGGAAGAATGGAGTCCAAAGAATTTTCCGATCACGTAAATGGATTGCAAGTAAATCTCATCCATTGGAATAATTAGAGAAAGGGAAAAAGGTAAATCATATGATTTTATAATATAATAATATATTAAACTATAACATTCGTTTTATCGAGATATAAGGAGCATACATTATCAAAATCAAATTTTCTAGACTCCATTATACTCGATTTAACGAGAGTTTCGATTTGACACCAACATTGATAGGGTAATAACTCGTTTTGAAATATGTTATTATCAAACTTTCAAAATTTACAAATTAGTACACCAACTTTTGAAATGTTACAAAATAGTCATTAAATATTTTGATATTTATAAATGGAAGTGAAAAGGAGACGATTTTCCAATCATATAATATTGATAGAATATGTTTGATAATTTAACCATTGCGGATCGGAATAGACAATTTTACCCTGCGAACTCAGAAAAGGAAGGACCGACCTAATTTTGGCGACAATAAACAAAAATGGATAGAATATTCGAAGAAATTCTAAATCCATTAATTATGACCGAAGTCCATTTGAGTTAATAGATCGAAATATTAATGTAACTCTCAAGAGTTCAATTACATAATGTACTTATTCTAGAAGGATAAGTGTGCTCTTGTAGAAGTAATGAGTATTTGTTCTAGAAGAACAAATTTGCTCCCGTAGAAGCGATTCAATATTTAATTCGACTTTATTTACGCAATTTAATTCTTTGCAATACCTCCTACTTGATGATGGGTTCAAACCGTCACTAAGCGGAAGGTTTTATATATTTCTGCACTTTATATGCTAAGTGATGGGTAATACCTTCTACTAGCAGATCCTACTCTGAAGAAGTAGTTAAATATTATGCAATTTAATTCTTGCTATTTAAATTCCGTAGATTTATATTTATTGCAATAATTCCCATAAGGTAGGTTCGACCACCTATTGGAGGAAATTTAATTTCTGCAATTTAAATTTATGCACTTTATAGTTTGAGTATATTTCCAATATGGTGGGTAATACCACACGATTGGTGTGCATATTTCCAATGTGGTGGGTTATACTATACGATTGGTTATAACTAATCCTACCTGTAAGAAGTAGTTGATCAAATATTCTAATCATACTCTCGAAGTAGTAGACGATGAGAATAAAATTACTTCCCCATATATACCGAATATTAATGGAGAAAATTGAGTAAGTGGTACTTGAAGTTACCATTGGATAAATAGACGAAAGTAAAATGCTGAATAGATCCCATGTTGATAAATCAAAGAAAATATATCGCATGGAAAGCTTATATGAAGTAATCTCATCGATGATATGAGATTGTATTAATATGAGAATAAAATGCTCTTGAAGAAGCAAAATCACTAGATATCTGTATTTGAATAAAGCCAATATGATATTATTATTATTACTCCAGAAGAAGTACAAAACAGTCGAAGTGGAACATATTGAGAATATCAAAAGATGGCATTAAACACTCGAAAATATAGAAATGCAAAAAGAATATACATACTGAATCCATAAATGAGGGATGCGTCTCGAGAGTATAAATACTCCGTAACTCTGCCACCATCAACATTAGGATTCATAATGAAATATTTAAAGGATCCGAATTTCTTTTTGCTTGACACTGGTCCGTGACTGACGGACTGGCTTCCACAGATTCTTGAACATATGCATGAAATTTGATGAGTAGTTCATCAGCGATTAGCGAAATAAGTATTTTCTCATTGAATGAGAGATAAACTTATTATTTACACTCGATCTAGAAACGCTAGTAAGCCATCAAAGAAATTATTAATATTCAACAAACCTATTGGTTTGACATGAAAATTCCATCGTACCAGCGAGGCTATATTGAATATTTCCTCCGGTTGTAGCCGCTGGAAGGACAATGAAAGCATCACTATTATTCATCATATACATCATGCGATTTGTGGATGGATTGCGCTTGTAGCACCAACCTGCTGGACCCATGGTAGAACTGACTCTAATTCGAGTATTAGATCCAATTAGATGGAAAGGTATTACACTCGAAACTCTTATTCCCCATGATTGTGCGGCCATTATAAGTCTAGCTAAAAGTTTGTTGTTGGTTCCTCCGTATAGTATATTGATTTCTTGTCTCCCTAACTCTTTTACGAGTCGGTTTGCCATATCCACATATTGGATATGGCCTACCAGTTTAGATCCACCAAGAATACATACGGTTTTAATATGGCGAGGTAAAAGCTGACTTGTATGAGATGATTCTAAAATCTCCATATCCATCTCTACTCCTATCTCTCTTTTTGCACTATACTTTTAATGTATGAACATGAGAGATATATGAATCCCTCTATTTAAAGAAAAATTTTCAAACCTATAATTGAGTGCACTATTTACTTTTTGACAAATATGAAAGAGAAAAAAATGCAGAAATTTTTTTTTAAGTGAAAATGACATATATCTGTCGGTGATTGAAAAATAATATATATATATACATATATATATATATCTTAAAATCGAAAAATAATATTTACAATTACAAGAAAAACATTGATCTTCGTTATTACATCGAGCTTCCTTATATTAATATGAGAAAATTATTATACTAAAATTTTCTACTAAATTTACAAACAGGATCTTCTAAAGTAAGTTTTTCAAGACTGTAACGCGTTTGTTGATCTTTAAATTTGGCCCATAAGGCCATTAGCTCACCTTGTACGTGTCCACTAGGATGTGTCTCAAGAGCCTGTTGAATATCATCCAAAGGCTCCTTACTCAATCCATCCTTAATGAATGCTATTTTATCTTCTCGATTTCTGGACAAGTACCCCATGATTTACATCGAGTGTCACATGTCCACCGAGCACACTTGTAGCATCCTCCTAATCTTTTTGCTCTCCGTTTCTTTGAAAAACTACTTTTACCCATACCAGGCATGTATTTAGAAGGAATTGAAACCTCACCAGATAATCGAACCTTTGCTTCAATCAAGTATCGGATATCTTGTGGGATACCCTTATTCATTAGCATCCTTAATCTTTCCAAATTTACATCGATAAATCCTTTTTAGGATTTTGATCGGTAGTGATGGATAGTATTTTCAAGATTTGAGAGCATATGATCCATTATAATGTATAGACCCTTGTTAGGATGAATTTTGCAATAATTTTGATGATTTATTTATAGAATAATACGACGTATGAAATAAGACTCGATTTTAAATAAATAATATGAAGCGTAAGAGCTACGATTTCGAATTAAATAATAGCCGATGTGATGCGTATGAGTCAGAATCGTGTTTGAGTAGTAGACAATAATGTCACCAAAAGATGATGGAATATGTCGGTGAATTATTTCTATGATAAATCATATTGAGCACTATACGTATACTAGTGAAATCGATATAAGAATTTCTTGAACTAGAAGTTCAATAATACTGCTTTGCAAAACCGGACTGACCATCCCGGTTTAAATAATTATTGAAATCAATATTTCAAGTGAAGAATTAAAGGAATTCTTCAATGATTGTTCTCGATAAATGATGAAATCATTACTAGCCAATATTGGGAATAAATCCCAAATATATTTGGAATAAAGGATGAGAAGTATGGGCCCATTTCATCCTACATGTGGACTACTAGATATTATGATATGGATCCACTAGATAGTCACATGTGTATATGATTCGTAATTTGAAATTTGCGAAATATTTGCTCACGGGATGAGCATGATTTCCAGATTTAATGATAAAGCTAGTAAATGTATATCCCAATACTTGAATAAATCCCTGAAGGATTTGAGTATGCGCATACAAGTGGGATATTATATTGCAAATTATTTAAAGTCCTCAAATAAATTGGCGATATCGAGAATAGAATGCAAACGGTCTAAATTCCCATATTATTTGAATGATGAGAACATATATGATTAAAATCATACCAACTGTATGAGTTTTGGTGTTCTAAATTTTCTCAAAGATGAGGGAGTATTAAAGGTTGAAAATAATATGTGAAATGCATCATGTTATATCCTCGAATTGAAATACTAACTTGAAGTTCAAAGATGCATGAAAGGCTATGAATAATCACATATAAACTACGATGCTTTGATAAGTTAGCCTTGAGTAAGCGTTGATATTTCCTCAATCATATATATCAAAGCAAATTATAAAAGATGGTCTTAATAACGGAGGCATATGCTCTTGAAGAGTATATAGACATAACTATATTGTGTAATCCTACAAGAGGGTTGATAATGAGATATCTCGATAAGTTATGTCGATATGGGAAAAGAAATGAAATTGAAAAGTGTCGACACGATATGAAAATGTAGCGCTACATATGATCAATGATAATGAAAATATTGAGATATATTGAAGATGATAAATGGTGAATGTGAAATCCTTAACTTATGAGATGATGAGATGATGATGACTAGTGCTCAAGTTTAAAGATAAGCATGGTGGTCATTATATGTTGCATGCTCATGAAAGTTAAATTACCGATCGTGTGTGTAAAATCAAAAGGAAATTAAAGGATCGGGTGAGCTAAACCGTGTTTATGAGCACCCTAAAGGGTGAGCTAAGCCCCTGGGAATGAAATAACCTATTAAGTGAGTATTAAATGTTAAATGATATATTTTAAGTGTTAGTTAGTTATGAAGGTTTACTTATATGTTTACATGTTTTTACGATGAATTTATATGCTTTAAATTGTGTATTTGGAGACATGTGTTCATGGTGAATGTTTTGTAGTTGTGTAAGAAAATTGATGCACTCTAAATGAACGAAGAGTATAAAATCAATGTATATGATACTCATACAAATGTATGAAAGATTTTGAAATGCTAAGATACTTGTATAAAATACGCGTTGCACTCTTTTTCCTCGACCGGTTTTATCCCATTGGGTTTTCCTAACAAGGTTTTTAATGAGGCAACTTTAAAGGCGTATTCACATGAATAATGTACTCTTTTTCCTTCATTAGGGTTTTTCCCACCTGGGTTTTTCCTAATAAGGTTTTAACGAGGCATATTCATGGTATATTGAGAACGATAGGAGAAATTGATACGATGTATCTATTGGATCAAGTTATAATGGAGCTAATGCTTTAGATCCAAACGATGATGATATTGAAATCATTTACCGTAAGTAAATATATCGATTCTCAAGATATGAAATCAAACGAGCAATTTGTACTCTTTTTCCTTCGATCAAGTTTTTTTCCCACCGGGTTTTCTTGACAAGGTTTTAACGAGGCAAAGACGCGTGAATACTCATACGTGATAGACATCGGGGGAGCAATGTTTTGATGAAGCGATATAACCACCCAAGCTATCCCGCAATCGGTTTGGAAGTTTTTTCCCACCTGGGTTTTTCTCCAAACAGTCCGTAAGACATTTGTATTAATATATTCAAGAGTGTTATGAATAATAATTGAAGAATAATTATTAGGTGTTATGAATAATTGAGAATAATGTGGTGGTTATGAATTATGAGGAATAATTTGGTGGAGGAATAATTTGGTGGAGAAATAATTTGGTGAAAGATGTAATTATTATATGTGAATGACTATTATACCCTTGATGAAATTATGTAATTACGATTGTGCCATTCGAAGTTTTCCTATAAATAGGGCTTCAGTTATTAATGAAATTCATTCCTGAGAATTCCTTAGAATTCATTCTCTCTAAATTCTCTCTATTGTTTCTATACTTTTATAACAATATATATATATTAAAATGGACAACACTTTTAAAAAATAATTTATCAAATACTTAACTGATTCTTCTAACAACTGCTTCTCCCTTTGGCATTGCAATACCAAAATAGGCCTAAGTAAACATTGTTGATTGATTTTTTTAGTGACAGGTTGATATCTCTTTTTTTTTTTTTTTGACTTGTGAAGAAAATGTCATGTTTTTTATTATTTTATTAAAAATAAAATAAGTTCGGCCAGGGGGGTGGGGGGCTTTTACCTGAGATAGATGATGCTTATATCACATCAACTGTATCATTAAAAAATATCACATTTAGATGCCCTTGAGTTGTTCATTACTACATGAATTGATCAGTGATCACTACTTGACTTTCTCGAGTCTACAGTAGATATGTCCCTTGTGTCGGTTTTTGTCAAGCAAGCATTGCTGAAAAACAAAATGATCTGGCAATAGTGACCGTACTCGTGCGCTAGCCTTTTTTCGCAAGACTGAAAAGACATCTACTATTATAGGATGATGACGTGACTTATTTGTAGAACACATATGCACGGTGCTACCGATATACCAAAGGCCACAGGCCCACAGCTCCTTTTCATCTGTATTTCTCGCTAATAAATGGCCTAGCTACATGTACATGGAGGGCGTGTAGGATTAGCATTACTAAATAATACTCCATTCGTGCTCACATATATAATCAATTTTGATTTTTATATAAGAAGAATGGTATTATAAAAGTAAATTTATAAATGAATTTCCTGAAATACTCTTATTTAAATAAATAAAAATCATAAATATGATTATATTTTTAATGATACTAGTATTTTCTCCCGTGCGTTGTACGGGGAGAAACATCATCTATACACAGGATAAGATAATCCTAACACCAAGAAAGTAATTTTGGCAAGCCCTTTTCACATTCCACAGTGCAAAATCAGCAGGATTTCCCTTTCCATCCATAATAATAACCTTTCAATGCCCAATTCAGTGTATATTATCCACTTCTTTGGACATTTCTTGGGCAATGAGCATCTTAATAGGCATTGCATTTGATTTTTTGTTTGAATTCGTTCTTTGGAGTTCACGCACAATCTGCAAATCCATGGCAATGGATGTATGGTAAAATTAAATATGGAATAAAATTAGCAATATATTATAATACTTTGTAAGAAAAATTGAACACACCACTTTGTCATCTACTCCGGAATTAGATGGAGACATTGACGTTTCACCTGTTCAACTTCTTGAGAGAGGTGGACCTGTGGATCAGTTAACATTGTGTCACAATGTACCCTTTCAATCCGCAAATGCACAAAAGATGTTCTATGGCCATCAAGAATTTCATCACATATAATATGCATGTATAAATTGAACAAATCAATCAAATGAATTCAATCTGCAAATATAGATGTTATGTTTAAAGCAGTAACTAATTTTCTTACCCTACCAGCACATAAGAACCTGAAAACCTTGCAAAGAAGAAGCCTTAATCCCAGTGCAGTCAAAATCTTACATACAAAAATGATAAATCATATGTTGGATCACATCTGCACCTTCACTATGCGTCCACCGCTCGTTTACCTGAATAATTTTAAGTCCCACCAAGATTCAGCATCTCATTTAAATTTGAATACTCAATCAAAAAACAATAATGTATCTAAAGTAACATATATCAATGTAGCACGAAAGGGGAGGAGGGACCTGAATAATACAATGTGCTGCAAATTTAAAAGATCGTCACAAAAGACAAATCATTACGTAAGGAGAGAAAATGAGTCACAAAAGGGACAAGACGATTAAAATGGGAATGAAGGGAAGATTACCATAACGTGTGAGATGGAAGCAATTAATAAAGGGAAAGAAGAATTACCTTGCTTGAAGGATTCTCAATGTGAGCGGATATTAGTGAAGGTGAGGAGGATTGACATGATGATGATTCTAATTGATAAACATATTTAATTTTTACGGGCAATGTGCAATTTTGATTAGACGATAATGATGGGAATCTTGATTACACGATTCGAGGATTAGTTTGGAAGAGATTTATGCAAATCTGAGAAAGATTTAATTTGTTGATTATTATTTTAACCAAATAAATAAAAAGAAATAAATGAAAAGAATGGAAACTAAAATTATTAATTATGATAAAGATGGATAGTTGATTGAAATAAATTAGGATTATGACTAAAGATTATAAATATTATTTTTTAATTCAGAAAAATAGGTGAAAGTAGCGGGAAAATGTCTTGATTTTATTAATATATATATAGATATAGATTATAAGTGGTGTATAAATGTAACTAAATATAAAAAATGATACTAAATATAGAAATGAAACTATATATGTGGGACAACCAAAAAAAGAAAAGTGAAACGATATATATAGGACGGAG
Organism: Jasminum sambac; assembly: GCA_018223645.1. Lineage (NCBI taxonomy): Eukaryota > Viridiplantae > Streptophyta > Magnoliopsida > Lamiales > Oleaceae > Jasminum > Jasminum sambac. Next base: position 28,317,443 of record CP073645.1, on the reverse strand, counting down.
GGAGTGTGACCTGTTATGTATAGTCGACGAGTTCTAATTAATTCAGAGTATTGATCATGGTAATCGTACTGCGTACTAGAAATTTCCTAAAATATATATTGTAGACCAAAGAAAGTTTTACATACATAGTTGTTTGGTTGATGAGTTTTACACCTTATTGTGCCTAGTGAATATATGTCATCTCGGTATTAAATATAATTCGTTCGACGTGATGTAATTATCTATATATTATCCGACAATATCACATGTGTCAATGTGTGTATAATAAACAATGTCCATATAAGGACTGGATCACTTCCGTATAATTACTAGAAGTGAGTCAATAATGCAAGATTAGAAAAAGGATTTTTTTTTAATTCTTGTGCTTTCTAATTTGTGTGTTGAGATCAATCAACTCATGAGACTCGAGTTCACTAAGACTTTTGATCACACTGGAATATGGGTACACCTTCTTATGTAAATTCTACCTAAGCATCTCCAATCCAAATATCTATTCTCAAATATGAATTTTAGGAGATATACCTACAAACATTTCTAGTGGATCCTCAATTTTTCAATTTTTCAATTTTCAATTTTTCTCAATCGCATTTCTCTCATTTTACTCACTTTTCTTCCTCACTTCTCGCCATGTCTATATTCTCACATCCAACTTCACATCTTCCAGTACTATTTTATTATTATTATTTTCAATTTTCTTTCTATCTCTCCCTCACTTTATATTTTTCTCTCTCATTTTTCTCTACACATATTTCAATTTCCCATCTATTACAATAATCATCTTCTCTATCTCTCTTTAAAATACACATTGAGAGCTTGTTGTTTCCAAATTTTTCCAACAAAAAAATTTTTTCTCATTTTTTTAATCACACACACATTCTCCAATATAATATTAACCATATATTTTCTACGGATTATCGTGCCCAACAAATTACCAACCAACCAAATAAGCTCTCAAAATAGACATTTGCATTGAAAATGCCTTCATTACTGAAGTGATAAAAGTACTGTCAACTTGTGAATGCCACGTAACATCAAGGAATTCAATGTCAAAATTGCCAATTTCAAGAGAAGTCAATTATGCACATTTCCATAGATTTTTCATGTAATTTAGAGTATCTTCAATGGGAGATGTCTTTGGTAAATGTGTGTTTAGGAGAGAGAGAAAAAAATAATTATTTTAATTGAAAAATGAAAAGATTTATAGATAAAAAATAGAGGGAAAAGTAAAAGAGGAGAGAGAAAGAAATTTAAAAATAATAATGAAATAACAATAGAAAATATGAGTTTGGATTTTTGAATTTAGACATGACACTGGAAACGATACAGAAAAACTAAAAAGTGAGAGGAAAAGTAAGAAAAATAAGTAAAAGTGATTTTAAAAATAAAAAATTGGAAAATTATGGGCCCATTTAAAAAATTTCTCTCTCTCACACTCTCTCTCTCTCAAATTGGAAATTTGGATGTTGACACTCCATTGGAGATGCCCTTAGACCTTGTCAGGGAAAAGGCAGGGAATGGTTTTCGATGGAAAATTGAAATGTTTTCCAGATCCAATTCCAAGTCCAAGCAACAATTGCATGCAATTGAGTGGAAAATCAAAATATTTTCCATGAAACTTTTTCTTAGTTTATCTTTGATATAAAGTTTGAAATGAAATTCAATTTTCATAATACAATCACTTTAAAGAGATGTAATTTTCATTTTTCAACTTACATAATTTTTTTTTTAATTTTTCTACTCAAACACACCCTAATATTCGGATTGGCTCTGTTCCCAATGTGGGCGCCGGAAGGGCCGTCCCCACGCCAACGTGGTACCACGTGATCAACAATTTTTTTTTTTTATCTACATTAGGTCAAATGAATAATACATAAATACTCTCTAATGGTAGGGGGCTGGTGGGACCTCCATAAATTTTTTTCCCGACTGTAAGTACGATAAGGTATCCACTATGGGTACCAGAGTTGGACTGCCCTAACATTAGTGTGTCAAATCACAAATGTGGACCAAAGCCTTCAAGAGTACCTAGGGGGGACTGTGGAGTTGCAGAATTTGTTCTGTGCATATATGAGGGGCTCTTTTCAATGTCATTTCATGTTGGGTAGGTAATGCAGGACCATTCCTTGCCACGCTTCAGATAAAAGTGCTTAATTAGGCCATATAGGCATGTGCCATGCATTTTGACAAATAGCATGCATTATCAACGTCACGTTGCATGAGACGTACAAAACATTGAGAGAGATTATTTTGGAGTTTGAAAGATAGAGATATACTTTCTTGTCAACTATCAACATATATATACTATCTTTTTAACATCATTAAGGTATGAATTAGTTGGATCCACCGTAAATTCTACACACATCCCATATCTTGCACTAGCAAAATACACAGATGCAGCTACGGGTGAGCTGAACTCATCTCTAGCACGGTACTGGAAAATAATAACTATGGAATTGTAAAATTGAATCACAAATTGTTGGTTAGCTGAGTTGGTTATCTATTGTGCTTTGTAACTTATAGGCCGGAGTTCGAGCTCTCTTGCACGCAGTTGTTTCTTTTGAAATGATTATCTCCCGCTCCCCATTCTCCTCTTGCACGCTTGTTTCTTTACACCCGTGCGTTGCACGGGAAGTTATGTATAACTATGATTATTTTAATAATAAGAGAACGAAAGAATGAATAATATTTTATTAAAACTTCGACAGAGTTTTCCCTATATTTCAGATTGATCAAATCCGATAAAAACTCACGACAAAACTCAATAGAATCAACATAGTATAATTTTAATTTCTTCCAAACATGTCAATGTCAAAAGTAATTCAAAAATGATGACATTCATTATCATCTAAAACACCAACAGAACTCAAAGAATATAAAATGCCTCAAATTTGAAAAAATTAATTAATGACTTATACTAGTAATCCACATGAGTGACAAATAAAGACATTTGTACCTGCGCTTTCTCGATAATCAATATACAGATATATTATAGAAATTACAATGGAGCTAGTTCAATTTGATAAATTCCAACACCCCATTTCTACCATGCTAGAAAACACTTATTCTCATCTTTGTGGCATCCCAATTTAATCAAGGCCTATGGAGGATGATATCAGAATTGCAATATGATAAAGATCCCATTCTCTCTATCCCGCTAGAAAATTTTCATCTCCATCGACCACACCATCGTAACCGATTAATAGGAGACTTTTACAATCAGTGGGCCGGGGCAATTTGCAGTTGGTGGCAATTTGACGTATAAGTAGTGGGGCCATGCATAATTTGTTTGAACAATGAAACCCTGTCAATTTTCCACATTTTAAATTAAGTATATTTTTCTCCATTTAGTAATATAGTTAATACTGACTAATTTTTGTCAAATGAAACTATGTTAATTTTTGTTCGATGAAGTCGACTCCAATTAAATCTTGAAATTATAACTAATTTTCACTTTTTGCTAATTATTTCTAAAAGTAATTAATTATTGTTGCACTAATTAGCTTAACAGTCGCAGTTTAAAGAATTGTATGAATCTAATTTTAAAGTTTTTTTTTTGTAATGTAAATAGTATCTTACAATTTAGAAGATATCTTCCATTTGTTAGGTGAAATCATATAAGCCCTTAGCAATCTAATTAACTTTAATTATTTTCATTCTTTTAAATTAATTATATTTTTTTCATTTTAGCAACATAATTAATTTTTATTCATTTTCATCCAACGGAACCGTTTCTAATTAAATCTTAGTAACATAATTAATTTTAAACTATTGTTAGTTAATTATTTCTAAAAAATTAATTATTTCAAAAAATAATTAGCTTAACAGCCACAGTTTTAAGAATTATATTAAATTAATTTTAAATTGGCTAAAATACCAAATTGGCATTTAAAAAAAAAAATACACTTTCGACGATTTGGTATTTTAAAAATTTTTTGCGACAAATCGGTATTTAAAAATCGAGATTCCGACAAATTGGTATTTAAAAATCCAGATTTCGACAATTAAGTATTTTCCGTTAGGCAGCGGTGGAATCTCGATTAAAATAATAATATTTTCAATTTTTTTGAATTTTTTGTTCATTTTCGTATTTTTTATATAATTTTTTTATTTTTTTAATTCATTTTTATTTCTTGATTAATAATAATATTATAAATAAATAGAAAAATAAAATAAAAAATAAAAGGAAATTGACACAAATGGTCAAGAAAAAGTTGATTCAGTTAGATACGCGCATATTTTGATTTTAACAAATAATTAACAATAAATATTATTATTGTATCTTCGTAACATTTTAGTAAGAGTGTATCGCTATAAAAATATACCAATTATAAAAAATAATACACTAAATAAAAATAAATAAAAACCGCACCCGCCGAATGGTTAACGATAAATATAATAACGTTTAAAAATTTTCTTTAACATTAAAGAAGCACACATTTTAATTATAACTTATAGTTAAAACTAAATATAATTATTATACCTACATAAATTCTTGAGACGAATATATCACTGTCAAAAATATACACAATATAAAAAAATAATAAAATAAAAAATACACATATATTTTAATTATTGTACCAATATAAAATTTTACTGGAATATTTGCGTAAACTTTCTTTTGGATCGACATAAAATTTTATTTTGGACGAAAATCGAACTGAATCAAGTTTTTCTGGACCATTTGTGTCACCTTCTTTTATTATTTAATTTTACTTTGTTATTTATTTATAATATTATTATTAATCAAGAAATGAAAATGAATTAAAAAATAGAGAAATTATATAAAAAATATGAAAATTAATAAAAAATACAAAAAAGTTGAAAATATTATTATTTTAATCGAGATTCCACCGTCGGCCAACGGAAAATACGTAATTATCGGAATCTCGATTTTTAAATACCAATTTGTCGGAATCTCGATTTTTAAATGCCAATTTGTGTCAAAAATTTTTTAAAATACCAAATCGTCGAAAGTGTATCTTTTTAAATACTGATTTGGTATTTTAGACATTTTAAATTAAACTTTATTTTGTAATTTAAATGATATCTTATGAATTAAAAAATATCTTTCATTTTTTAGGGGAAATCTTGCCAACCATGAATCAATCTAATTAATTTTATGTTTCTAAATAATATTATTGTCCATTGTTAGCAATATATTTAATTTTGATTAATTTTCGTTGAATGAAACTGTGTCAATTTTTGTTCAATGAAATCGAGTCCAATTAAATCTCAACTATATAATTTATTTTAATTAATTTCAATATATAATTAATTTTTATTTTTTTAGCTAATTACTTTTGAGAAGAAATAATTATTTCTAAAGTAATTAGCTTAATATCCGTAGTTTTAAAAATGATATGTATCTGATTCTAAAGATGTCTTTAATTCAAAAGACATCTCAAATTTAAAAGATTTCTTTAATTTCATGTGAGATATCTTGCTAACTCGTAGTTATCTGGTTAATTTTTATTTTTAAAATTTAAATTAATTATATTTTTCTCATTTTAGCAATATATTTAATCTTGATTAATCATTGTTCAATGAAACCATGTTCAATTAAAAATTAGCATTATAATTCATTTTAACTAATTATGATATAAATAATTGTCATTTTTTTCTAATTACTTCTAAAAAAATAATTATTTAAAAAATAATTAGCTTAATAGCCTCAATTATTTGAAAATGAAATTCTCAAAATAAAATTCTTTTAAAATAAAATTCTTAAAGTAAACTTCTTTTAAATTATTTAGTACGTATAATAAAAAAAGAAATAATTCTTGATTCAAAAATTTTAATTTGAAATTCAGTTCTTAAAATAACATTCTTTTGACTTATTTAGTACATATCTTAAAAAAATAAAATAATTGCTAATTAAATAATTTTAATTTAAAAGGGCGAGAAGAAATGACTCTCTTTATGTATAGATATAATGATGAACTAAAAAATAGAAAAATTAAAAAAGAAAGGGCACAAAGGAGGCAAAAAAGTCTATATATATATATATATATATATATATATATATGTATATATATTTTCCATTTTTAGCAATATATTGAGTTTCGATTAATTTTCATCGAATGAAACAGTATCAATTTTTTTTCAATGAAATCGAGTCCAATTAAGTCTAAACAATATAATTTATTTCTATTAATTGCAATATAAATAATTTTTATTTTTTTAGCTAATTACTTTCGGGACAGAATAATTATTTCTAAAGTAATTAGTTTAATATCCATAGTTTTAAAAATAATGTGAATCTGATTCTAAAGATGTCTTTAATTTAAAAGATTTCTTTAATTTCCTGTGGGATATCTTGCTAGGTCGCAGCAATCTAATTAATTTTTCTCATTTTAGCAATATAATTAATCTTCATTAATCATTGTTGAATGAAACCATGTTCAATTAAATTATAGCATTATAATTAATTTTAATTACTTACAATATAAATAATTTTCATTTTTTTCTAATTATTTCTAAAAAATAATTATTTCCAAAATAATTAGCTTGATAGCCTCAATTATTTGAAAATAAATTCTCAAAATAAAACTCTTTTAAAATAAAATTCTTAATGTAAACTTCTTTTAAATTATTTAGTACGTATATTAAAAAAATGAAATAATTGTTGATTAAATAGTTTTAATTTAAAATAAAGTTGTTAAAATAGCATTTTTTAACTTATTTAGTACATATCGTTTAAAAAAATAATTCTTCATTAAATAATTTTAATTTAAAAGAGTATAAAAAAATGAATATATACATATATGTATATATATAAATATATAATGATGAATTAAACAGTAGAAAAGTTAAAAAAAAGAATTGTGCAGAAAAGTTAAAAAAGGAATTGTGCAAATGAATGATAGAAAGAATATATAAGAAAATGATAAATTAAAAAATATAAAAACTAAAAAAGGAAAGGTGCAAAGGCGGGAAAAAATGCTCTTTTTATACATACTAGCTTTTTTCACCCGTGCGTTGCACGGGAAGCTAATGTATCAATAATTTTAGGATTAGATATACATTAATGCCATGTTAATAGCACCACCAAGATAATAAATCGATTACTCGTGAGCGTATAAAACTTCTAAATTAATACAAGTGATGAGAGAATTTTATAAAAAATTCGGTAGAGTTTCCCTTATATATCGTACAAATCGTTCCTGTAAAATATGCAAAAAGCAAATATACAACAACCAAAAAACTTGATTTACAATTCTCCTCAACAACAAATATAATACAAAAACAACACCATCAATGCCAGAATTGAGTTAGTTAAATCTAAATCTCAACGCTAATTTTCCCCAAGAATATCAACTTTATGTTAATTGTCAAATGCATCGTAATACGATAGTAACATAAATTCTTGTATCGAATTTCAAATATACCCAAATGCTCATGGCCTTATATGACAAACTTGTAAAAATATGAAGATATAGTATCAAAAGTCAGACATAATCAATCTAACTTGCTTTTGATGGTGGAATTTCCAATAACGAAGCAAGCCTACTTCCCGTAGTCTCGGCTCATCTAAACTTTCGTAGAGCCAATGATTTTTTCTTTAACATTATTCTATATTCTATTATATGCAACTACAAATTTCGAGCGGTATTAATTATACCCCCGTGCGATGCATGATACTGATAATGAATATGTGAATAATAAATTTTTAAAATCTAATTATGAAATATAATTAACATACAAATATATTACATAACTGATAATGTGGCGAGTACAGACTCTAATACCCTATTCTTATCCTCACTTGGAAACACTTCTCCTCACCCCCATAGCATTCTCATTTAATCGAGGCCAACTGAAGATGATATAAGAATTGAAATAGGATGGAGATTCATATTCCTTGTCCCCGTCTTGTTACAAAATTCTCATTCCCGTCCACGTTCTATTGTGATCGTTTAATTGGATACTTTAACTGCTAGTAGTAACCCCTGTGCGCTATAGGGGGAGACATATTTATTGATACGTGATTCCCATAAATATAAATAGAATAATATTAATAGTGTTAAAAATGATTATAAAAAATTCACCACAATCTAGAAAATTACACGATTTAGGTAACACATATTCAAAATTTGTAAGAATTTTGATAGAGTTTCGCTTGTATTTCGGACAATTCCATCATGTAAATATCCAATAATTTAGGTATTTATTTACTGTTTAGCAATGTAATTAATTTTGACTAATTTTTTATTTAATATTTTATCACACAAAAATTAAATTTTAGCAAAAATTTTTAGTTTTAATTAATCTTTATTTTTTAATTAATTTTATTTTAAAAATAATTAATTATATCTAAATTAATTAAAGGGTCCAATCTTTTTTTTTTGGTTAATTTTAATGTTAAACGTTTCTTTCAATTTGTACGCAAAAAATTAAATAATTTAAATTTTGTATCACACCGAAATTAAATCCTAACGAACTTCGTAATTTTAATTATTTTTTATTTCTTCGCTAATTATTTGTAAAAATAATTAAGGGTTATTTTCATAAAATCCCCAAAATATTTCGAGTTTGTAACAATTGCAATGACATACCCCTTTTTCCATGTAGAACCCGCCGCCCCCAATTTTCGATTAAGTGCCACTAGACCCCCACTCAACGTTAAATTAACTTTTTTTCATTTTTTGCGCTAAAGTTTGGGGGTAAAACTTGAAACAATATTTTATTTCACAATTTTAAATTACTTCACAAATTTTAACATTAATGTACAATTTAGCTCTAAATCTTGTTCAACATTACAATTTTAACTTTAATTTACAATTTAGTCCTAATTTTTTTTTTGTTTACAATTTCAACATTTTTTTGAAAAATTGCCGGAGATGGTACATAAATTTTTTGCTAAGAAATTGGTACGAAATTAAAAAAAAAAAAGGTAGCGTTGTATTAATTTCGTTGAATTACTTAATTTATTCTTACTTTATTTGGTCTGCAACTAATTATATTGAAGTTATTTGACACCTATTAAATAATTTTTATCAATAATTTTCAACAGAATAACATTTCTTCATATTAATATCTAATTTCTCAAACTTTTCCTTAGCATTCGAGATGTGTATATTTCAATTTTAACTAACAGTTAATAAGAAATATAATTATTTTACCTCTATAAAATTTTAGTAGAAATTTATCGTTGCAAAACCTATACCGAATATAAAGAAATAATAAAATAAACTAACAAAAGTAATGGAAAAGCTAGTTGGGCTTTTCTTCGGATTTGCTGATCATGTTCAGGGTTTTTAATTTTTAATTTTAATGTGCTTTTCTTGATTCTTTGATCAAAGAATCACTAATTGTACTATCGACAATTAAATTTGGTTGTACTGTAATGGTACAATCCGATGGGTTGTCGCTGTAGATGACTTTGCCTATAGGCAACAAAGTAAGGGAAAAGCTACTGGATTAATGCTGGTGGGGTAGGTGTTATTGGTTTTGGTTAGAAGTGGGGTTTTGTGTAGCTAGTGCGGGGTTGGGGTTTTTGTTTATTTTTTATAATTTTTTAAGTTTGTTTTAATTATATTTAATTATTTTTATATATTCGGATTATTTTTTATAGTGATATATTCCTACTGAAATTTTGTAGATTGCATTTATTATTAACTGTTGGTTGAAATCAAAATGTACATGCGTTTAATTATAAATAATTTGTTTGAAAACTTATGATATTAATGCGATCAAATTCTACTATGTTGAAAATGGTCGTAAAAATTATTTAATCGATGTCAAATAAATTCGATAAAATTAATTATTGACCCAATGAATTAGTATCGAATTAATTAATTTGATGAAATTAATATCACGCTACTTTTTTTATTTCGTATCAATTTCATAGCAACTGTACAATTTATGGGCCATTTCTACCAATCTTCCAAAAATAATGTTGAAATTGTGAAATCAAAAAATTTAGGACTAAATTGAAAGTTAAAATTGTGAAGTTTTAAAAGATTTAGGATTAAATTGTACAATGTTAAACTTTGTGTAGTTTAAAAAGATTTAAAATTGTGAAATAAAAATTAACAAATTATTAATGCAAAAATTTCCGTTAATAATTTAAAAGAGTGTGTTTACTGAACTTAGTGGCATAAAGAATTAATGATAAAATAATATAGAGGAATATAGAGGAAAATGATGAGTTAAAAATAAAAAAGTTAAAAAAGGAAGGATGCAAATTAATGATAGAAAGCATATATGGAGGAATATAGAGAAAAATGCAATGAATAAAAAATCAAAAAGTTAAAAAAGGAAGGGTGTAAAGGCGGGAAAAAAGTCTCTTTTTATATATATATAGATATAGATTATTATCATCATCATCTCCCTCCCACATCGTCTCTCTCTCTCTCTCTCATATTTTTTAGCTTTAGGTATTATTATCAATTCTTGGCTTCGTCCCTAACAAAATATCATGTCAATAGATGTTAGGATTGCATTTCACTTGAAAGATAATTAGTTCACACCAACCAGGCAACCACTGGAGATGATTTTTACTTGTCTTTTTATTCTATTTGTATATCAATAAATCTGGTATTGTATCATTGGAGATGGTCTAACAACTCTCAAAGAACATACTTTTCCTTAATGCCAATGTCTATAAGAAATAAGAAAAATAATGATCTCTAATGTAGTGGACGCCCCCAATTGAAGCCCGACGAAGCCCATCTCATTTTATTGTCTATTATTCGTGGTTATTTTTGTACTTTGGTATTTAATCTCAAACCCTGGGACTCTTAGTATCTAAGTATTTTTTTGAAAGAATACACACAATACACGCATATAAGGTATAGACAATATGCCAGTACTCAAAACCAGGACAATTTTGAGTACCGCGGAATCAGATATATACAACACATACACACACACACTCTCATTGAGTAAGTGATGTGGGACACAAGTCAAAGATTACACATCACGAACGCAGCACACAACCTATCCACATCACAAACCTATTCTCTTTTTTGTTTTTGAAAAAATACACCCAATACACACAAGGTACAGAGATCCAACACGCTAGAAGTCAAAGCCATGACAATTTTGAGTACAATAAAACCAGATATATATCACATACACATCCATTGAATGAGCGATGTAAGGCACAAGTCTGAGATTGGACACTACAAACGCAGCACATAGTCAATCCACATCACTAATGTCTCTTCTTTGGATTGCAAAAATGTGAATTGAATGTTATAGCTTGATGAAAAGCTGGCACATTAAAATGTGAGTTGAAAAGTGTAAATTCGATTGTGTCCTTGGAATCATTGTTCTCCTTTTAAGAAAAGAATTTTATTTTTATGCAAAACAATCATGCAGAATTATTTGGCTAATATAAACTAAAAGTAAAAAAGGTATACATTTTTATTTAGAGTCAACCATATCTATATATATATATATATTTTTTCCCACCTAAATGGATCCTCAATTTTTCCCACCTATTAAATTTTTCTAATATAATCTTCTATCTATATATAGAATAATTTTTATATATATAGAAAATGATGATTTTTTCTTATTATATTTTTTATTGTCTTAAATCCGTCTTCCCATTTCAAAAAAAAAATCTCTTTTAAAAAAAATCTATTTTCATTTTTTATTTTTTATTTTTGAATCCATATCCAACTTTCTTTATTTTTTCCCTTCCTAATATATTAATATTAATGTATATAGATTTTATTTTATTATTCCTATCCTACTTTATCCAATCTCATAACATTTAAATACTTTCTCTATCATTTTCTCTCTCTCTCTTTTTTTTTTTCATTTTCTACATATAAAAAAATTTTGTGATTCTATTTTACTCGACTTGATGAGAGCTTTAAAATAAGTATACTATTAATACATAAATTCTTGTTTTTTGAAAAATTAAAATTTATCACAAATATATAAATTAGTGTCCAACTTAAATATAAATTAATAATTTGTTATGACACTTAATCGATGTTTGTGTGTAAAATTCAAATATAATGAAATGTACAAATTGTTTTTGCTTTTAATTCTATCCATGCTTGATTTACCTTGAAAATAAATTAAATAAATGAAAAACAATGCTTGAATTTGTTTATCTCACAAATATATGATAAAATAGCATTATTTTATGTTTAAAACTAGATAATTGTTTTCCTAATAAATATTTAATTTGCCAAAATATATAATAATTTATATATTGATATAGTACCTAAATACAATTTCTAGTGTAATTACACAAAATTGACAAATATTATATATTTGTGATAAATTTCAATTTTATTTTGAATCAGTAAATTTCAAATTTTCTTATTTTTTCTTTCAAATCTTCAATTACTAAGTTTATGTTTTGAACAACATATGGGTGTTCTAGAAATTAGAATAAATTTTTGACTGATCGTTTTTTCATAATTTTCGTATTTAAAAAAATAAAATTATTTAAAATTAAAAATTTCCACTAAGATTTAATTTTTATGCCATACAAAATTCCCATTGATTAAATTTTTACACAAAAATTCAAATAATGGTTTAGAACTAAAATAAAAAAATGAGATCAGCCCGTTACTTAATTTTATAAATAATTAATTAATTTATAAATAACTAACTAACAAACAAAAATTAATTAAAACTAAGATTCAATTTTTTTGCGATACAAAATAAAGATTCATTAAAGTTTTACACAAAAATAGAAAGAAACTTACCGACAATTGGCCTGAGTTTGAGACAAAATCCCACTACTACGATTCCGAATTTGTACTAAAAAATTTAAAAATTAGGTTGGACTAAATAATTAATTTAAGAAACAATCAATCGTTTTTATAAACAATTAGTTAAGGAACAAAAATTAATTAAAATTACCAATTTTGTAAGATTTAATTGTTGTGTGATGAAAAATTAAAATTCATCAAATTTTTACATAAAATTAAAATAAATGTGTGACATGAAAATTTAAAACTTAGGTTGGACCCTTTAATTAATTTTAAAATTAATTTATTATTTTTGAAAATAATAATTAGCTAATAAATAAAAATTAAAAAAATTAGCAATTTCGCTAAGATTTAATTTTGGTAGGATAAAAAATTATAATTTTTTTAATGTTTACATAAAAATTAAAAGAAACGTGCAACATTAATTTTGTTTAATTAATCATTCAATTGTAACATTAATCAATTTTTTAATTAATTGAATCTATATCTTTATCTTTTAAATTTCAAGATATTTTTTCAATTATAAGAATCTTTTAAAATTAAATTCATATAATTCTTAAAATTATGGCTATGAAGCAAATTATTTTGGAAATAATTAATTTTTTAAAAAATAATTAAATAAAATAAAAAATTAACTGAACATTTTAAAATAATAATTAATTAAAATAATAAATTCCATTGCTAATATTTTACTATACATATGTTCAGTGGATAAGGATTGATCCAAATAAATTAAATTCTTAAAGGGAAAAATATAATTAATTTTTTTAAAAAAAATCATTAAATTGATGCGGGTTTTCCCTAAAAAATGAAAAAAAATTAATTGTAATATATCTTTTAAATTAAAAGATTCCTTTAAAATTAGATTTATACAATTCTTAAAAGTGTAAATATTAAAATGGTAATTTCAGAAATAATTAATTGCTTTCATAAATAATTAGCTAAAATGAAAATCAATTAAAACAAATTCTTATACCATTAATTAAAATTAGCAATACTATTATTATTTAATTGGACGTTGTTTCAATGGGCGAAAATTGACATGGTCTCGTTGGACGAAAATTAATGAATTGTATTGTTAAAATAGAAAAATAACCTTAATTAAAAAATAAATAATAATTAAAATTAATTAGATTGCCGTGGTTAGCTAGATTTTTCTTAAAAAAATGAAAGAAATCTTTTGACATGCAAGATATCTTTTTAATTATAAAATATATTCAAAATTAGATTCATACAATTCTCTAAACTGTGGTTAAAAAATAAATTATTTAGAAATAATAAATTATTTTTATAAATAATTATCTAAAAACAATAATTAATTAGAATTAGTTATATTACAATTACTTATATTTCTTATATTCAATTGGATATATTTTCATTTGACGAAAATTGAGAGAGTTTTATTAGACAAAAATTAATCAAAATTAATTAAATTACTAAAAAGGGGGGAACATAATTATTTCAAAAATTGAAAAGTTATTAAAATTAATTAGATTGCTACGGGAAGAAAAATATGCTTACGAAATTAATTTATCTTTTTACGTATTTTAAAATAAAGTTAAGTTAACACCTATAAGATTCTGGATTCTTTGAATTTGGGTGTTAAATCTTATTGCAAAGTAAGTCGACTGATCAGTAGTCCATAATTAACTTTATTTACTTTTTTCAGTCTCATGCTTTTTTTCAAAACATGCTTTTCTATTGATTCTCATGTGTTTTTGTATTTTCTATGATATTTTCTTTTGAGTTACAGTTAATGATAAAACATTAATATTTCTTTTTGCATAGTTACGGGTGTTTCAAATGATCTGCTCATTTTTTTTAGGTAACAAGTTCCAAAAATAGCTCTTTCAATAGTATTATTTTTTTATTTTGATACTACTCGAACCAACGACTATATAATAATTCTTTGGTTCAATATGTCGCTTTCGCTAGGGAATAAGTCTAAGAATTTTTGCTAAATAATTGGTTATCGACTCAATCAATTATTGGAATTATATGACTCAATTAGAATATTTTAACAGGCTTTCAATTATGTTAAATATTTATCGAAGTTTCTATCTCCTAAATAAATATTAAAAATCCCACCTATTTTAAATTATTTATTTTATATCGAGTTTTGGCAATTGAGATTTTATTTAATTTTTATATATCATCAAATAGATTGTATATTTTAAGTATTAATCATATATATTTCAATTTATTTGTCTTATCCAAATTAATTTTAATGTTATATCAAATCATTCAATGTTTAATATGCCGAATATATTAAATTAGTAAATTTATACCTAATATGTTAATACACGTGTTTAGTATATTTAGAAGGTATTTATTGAATAAATAAAATATCGAAAAATATCAAATAAAAGTCTTCAATTAAACTATTACGATCGGGCGTGGACGGGATGAGAATTTTCTAACGGGGCATGGACGAGGAATGGAAGTTTGTAATTCTCATATCATCCTCGTTCGCCCTAGAGTAAATGAGGATGGGCCGGAATGAGGATAAGTGTTTCTCGACATGGCAGGAACGGAGTGTTAGGGTCTGTCGGACATTACTCACTACATTATTATTTTTATAATATATCTCTATACTGATTATATTTCATAATTAAAACTTAAAAATCCTTATTTACATATTAATTGTTAATAATATACATCATACTGACGTATAATTAATATCTCTCAAAATTTATATGTATATAATAAAATGTAAAACAATTTTAAAGAAAAACAATGAGCTCTACTAATGTTAGTAGAGTTATTTTAATAACTATAATATTTAAGGTTATTTTATTTTGGATTTATATTAGTAGATTAATTTTGCAATGAGCAAAATATTATATATTATCACAATCACTGCTACAAATTATCATCTCGTGCAAAGCACGAGTGTAAATGCTAATTAAGTTGCTATTTTATGGAGAATAGTAAATTAAGTTGTGTGAATTTTCGTAAGTTATTCTTTGCATACTGGTAGGATGGATTAGTACGAAATATAAAAGAAACTTTTTCAAATTTTTATAGAATTGTTTCAAGTTAAATTATTTAAGTTTATTGTTGTAACTCATTCTTTATTTTAATTATTTTTTTAGATCTTATGTTAATATTATTAATATCTATCAATATCATTTTCAGTTGAAAAATTTGTCTCCCGTGCAACACACGGGTGAAACAGCTAGTATATATATAATAGCAAGGTTTTGTTTTCCACTTTTACACACATTTTGAAATTTTTAAATTCATCTTTTATTCAAACTCATAAAGTTTTCCCCCAGATACACTTAATTAATTTTTAATTCATTATTTAATTATTTAATTACCTTATTTTATCATCATCCTTAAATAACTATGATTATTTTACCATAATAATTATCTATATTCTACAATTCTATATTCTATATTCTATATATCTTTATAATATAAAAAGTTGATACCCCAGGTGTGTATTTTTAACATAGTTTCCCACCTATGGGAAATATTTTTTTGTCCGTGGCTTAGAGCTTGTTCTTTCCAACATTATACTCTCCTATTTTCAACCACACGCATTTTCTAATTCAATAATAACCACACATTTTCTACGGAATATCGTACCCAGCAAATTACATACCAACCGAACAAGCCCTTGGTGTTTATATTATGTTTGGCAAGTTCAATTTTGACAAATTTTGATGAGTGAATTTAATTTTGGCAGGTTTTGAAACATGTGCAGACTGGCAAATATGTGTATGCTGTCAAAAGAAATCTTCCTTATACAAAATATGGAAGGCAGGTAATAAAATACAAATTTATTATGGTTGTACAAAATGTGACAAAATAAAATATTTATAATGGCTTTATGTTGGCTGTTAAACACTTTGCATACATATATGGAAACACATATCAATTCTAATATGTAAAATGAGTAACTGCATTTATAATTATGGATACTATATATCCTATATTTCAGCACGCGTTTTCCCACATTTATAAATGAGCATTTAGGGGGATAAGTATAGGGGCAGGTAAATTTTTAAGTAAAGCGATATTTTGGACAAAATTACCCCCATACACACCCTACATTCATGAGGGAGGGGGTAATTTTGTCTAAAATATCACTTTACCTAAATATTTGCCTAACTCTATACTTACATTTTGTTATGAATAATAATTGAAGAATAATTATTAGGTGTTATGAATAATTGAGAATAATGTGGTGGTTATGAATTATGAGGAATAATTTGGTGGAGGAATAATTTGGTGGAGGAATAATTTGGTAAAAGATGTAATTATTATATGTGAATGACTATTATACCCTTGATGAAATTATGTAATTACGATTGTCTTGAATTCAAGTTTTCATATAAATAGAGGCTTGATTATTAATGAAATTCATTCACGAGAATTCCTTAATTCATTCTCTCTAAATTCTCTATTGTTTCTATACTTTTATAACACGTTATCGTGTAGTCTCTAGCCATTTGAGTAATATGAAAGAAGTATGCTTCTACAGTTGCATCTTATAGATGATCTTATGTAAACTGAATTATTACCAATGAATTAATTCATCCTCATCAATCCTAAATAACTCTCTCTTTGCAAATACATCATCGAAAATTCCATTTGTTCATATTCTTCTCCCACAATTCCTCATTCTACACAACGCTTTGAGATGTGCAAATCCCAAAATTGGAAGAATAGAGTCCAAAGAATTTTCCGATCACGTAAATGGATTGCAAGTAAATCTCATCCATTGGAATAATTAGAGAAAGGGAAAAAGGTAAATCATATGATTTTATAATATAATAATATATTAAACTATAACATTCGTTTTATCGAGATATAAGGAGCATACATTATCAAAATCAAATTTTCTCGACTCCATTATACTCGATTTAACGAGCCGATTTGACACAAACATTGATAGGGTAATAACTCGTTTTGAAATATGTTATTATCAAACTTTCAAAATTTACAAATCAAGACACCAACTTTTGAAAAAGTTACAAAATAGTCCTTGAACATTTTAATATTGATAAATTGAAGTAGAAAGGAGATAATTTTCCAATCGTAGAAACATTGATAAAATATTTTGACAATTTTACCTTTACTTAATTGAATGGACAATTTTACCCTTAGGGTAAACCGACCTAATTTTGACGACAAGGAAAAATGGATAGAATATTCATGAAGAAATTCTAAATCCATTGATTATATAAAATGGCTTGAAGTCCATTTGAGTTAAAAGATCGGAATATTATTTTAACTCCAAGAGTTCAATTACATAATGTACTTATTCTAGAAGGATAAGTGTGCTTTCTTGTAGAAGTAATGAGTATTTGTTCTGAAGAACAAATTTGCTCAGTTAGCTCAATATTTAATTCTCGCACTTTATTTATCGCAATTTAATTATCGCAATGTAAGGTTTTAATCGAATATATGGGCTTATATATGTAATTATTGTGTATTAATTAAAGCGCTATCATATTCAGTTAAGCGTTTAAAGTGATCTAATATGGTTTTGAATATTGCTTTATGCATCAATTAAATTAAAGTATGGCTTTATGTGTGTAGATACTGGAGAGTTCCTAATTTACATGATGGGTGAATTAGGTTAGCAGTATCGTATATATATATGGTTATATTGGAAGTGTGGGTGTTGTTCATTCTTTCACTTCCATCATCGTGAGAGAAATAAAGAAGGCTTTGTTGAGCTTGGAAGATTAAAAACCATTAGTTTGAATCTTTATCGCAAAGAATGATCTCAGTCCGCTTTTAGTTTATATATACTCTTGATGATTCAACGCGATAGATCCGGGTTTAAAGTGGAAATTTATTCCTACAAGTGGTATCAGAGCCGTCATTGTGTTGGATTATTGGGTTTTTTGAATGACGTTCTATTCGCATAGAATGATTAAAGTTTATATTGGTTGTGATATTTATATATTGTGGAATCCGTGTTAACACATGGATATAGACAAATGCTTTCTTCCAAAGTATCATATGTGGGGCTGCAATTTTGATCTCTCTTTTTACAGCATGTAATTAGATTTGTTTGGCCGATTTCTTCTAGTGACCCATGATTCGGAATTCAATCTCTGTGACTTGTGTTCGAGATAGAGTATTAACTTCTAGAATTATACATTAAAATATGTACATATATATGGGTGCAACTGTGTATGTGGTGTTTCCGTTCATGATTACCATTGGACCATATATATTATAATATATGTATGAATTATGATTCCATGAATTGGCCAAGCCAATGAATTGCAGTGCCGTACTCCCATCCACGTGCCAATTATGCTTTCAATTTCTTGTTTCTGGTTAATTATTGCATTCGATCTCCATTTAACAAAATAAAAGGGGGATTTTCGGACTTGGGTCGACGGCCGGTGGTGGCCGCCGTCCTCGCCGGAGGTTGCAGCGACGAAGATCGACGACTGGCGGCTAGGGTTTCGTCGGGTGTGGAGGCAGGGACCTCGAGCGGAAATTCAATGAATCCGAGGATCTCGGGTGCAATTTCCGTGTTTTAATGTTATTTGCAATTTAAGTCCTCGGATGTTGTTGGTGCGTGTAAGTTGGTCCAGTCAATTCCCTTTAGGCGGTCTCGGTCCCTGCGCTTTCGAATCCGTTGATTTCAGTCCCCACCGACTTCCAGATTCATCCATTTCAGTCCCTGAAGCTTTAAAATTGTTAATTTCGACCCCATAAGTTATAAGATTAATAATTCAGTCCCTAAAGTTTGGAAATTCTTCCATTTTGGGCCGTTTAAGTTTCAAATTTTGCAATTAAAGTCCCCAAAGTTTTAAAATTAATTAAATTGGTCCTCAAAGTATGGAATTCTTTAATTTTTGGCCAATAAAGTTTCTAAAATTGCAATTTCAGGCCCCTTAAGTTTCAAAATTCTTAATTTTGACCCCCAAAGTTCTGAATTATTAACTTATTAGACCCCTAAAGTTCCCAAAAGGCCTATGTATGCAAAATTAATTATTTTCTTCTCAAATTTTGGTACTAAGGACTCTTTTGAAGAGGTATAGTATTCGAAAGTGAATTGATTGAAGCAACAAGTTGCCAAAGCAACCTCTATTGTGGAAATTAATCAACTTAGAATATTAAAAGGTATTTGTGTGTGTGTGAGTCGTGCAAATATTGATCGGCCCAAAGGAAGGTTAATATTTGGCTGAATTACATATACAGCTGTGGTGATAATCATGTGGCGATTATTTGGTTTAACGTGTGATCAATAAATCCGTCCAAAGATAGGTTTATTGATTGGCATGTCTTATTGCCAGTGTTTGATCACTACACCAAGAGTGCCACTTACAAATCGATATTTCTATCCAAAGATTAAATATTGATGTTGTGCTAGGCATCTTGTGATGGGCCCTACCACTATTTGAAAATTATTATTTGCATACTAAAGACCTTCATGTGAGCCATTCTAATTGTTCTCTATTCAGTTTCAGGTTCTGCTTCTAATATCTCTGCTAACATCAATTCCATTCCAATGCTCAATGGCACGAATTTCAAAGCATGGCAAGAGAACGTATTGATTGTTCTCGGAGTCATGGATCTGGACCTTGCTTTGCGGGTCGATCAACTCGCCGCACTTCATCGATAAGAGTACCTCGATGAAAAGAGGAGATGGAAAGGTGGGAACGATCGAACCGCATAAGTCTAATGGTTATGAAGCGTGCATATTCAAAGCATTTCGGGCACCATGTCCGATCAGGTGACTGCGGCTAAGGGTTTCCTTGAGGATCTCGAGAAGAGGTTTGCCACGAATGAAAAGGCTGAAACTAGTACACTCTTGGCTAAC
The DNA here is from genome assembly GCA_018223645.1 of Jasminum sambac. Taxonomy (NCBI): domain Eukaryota; kingdom Viridiplantae; phylum Streptophyta; class Magnoliopsida; order Lamiales; family Oleaceae; genus Jasminum; species Jasminum sambac. The sequence continues at coordinate 28,296,959 of CP073645.1, read as the reverse complement.
CTTCTTCTTCATTTGGTTTGTTCTGAGGTTAATTTAACTTCAGTACCTAGACACACATGGTGGATTGATTCTGGATTGCAACAACTCACATCGATTGTGTCTATGCGAAATTTGCCTCGAAAGCTGCCGAAAACCAAGTGATGGTGAAAGATACATCTACGTTGGCGATGGCAAGACGGTGGAAGTAGAGGCAATAGGAAAATTTAGATTATTGTTGAGGACTGGATTTTATTTGGATCTTGATGAGACATTCGTTGTGCCGTCTTTTAGACGAAACTTGATTTCTATTTCTGCTTTGGACAAATTTGGTTATTCTTGTTCATTTGGAAATAGAAAATTTAGTTTGTTTCATGATTCAAAAATTGGTTGGCTCGGTTCTGTCGTCAGTTACGATAATCTTTATTTAATTGATACAATTGCCTCCTTTAATGAATCCTTGCATATAAGTACTCGAGGTGTAAAGCGTAAATTAACCTGTGAGAATTCGGCCTCATTGTGGCACAAGAGATTAGGTCACATCTCCAGACGGAGAATTGAGAGACTTGTGTCCGACCAAATTCTCGACTCCCTTGATTTTACAGATTTTGACATGTGTGTTAACTGTATAAAGGGAAAACAAACCAATAAACGGAGATATCAAGCCAATAGGACTTCAAACGTCTTAGAACTTATACATACGGATATTTGTGGACCGTTCCCTACGGCTTCTTGGAATGGTCAACAATATTTCATAATCGTTTCATAGACGACTTTTCAAGATATGGCTATATATATCTCATTCATGAAAAATCACAATCCTTGGACGTGTTCAAAATTTTAAAGTGAAGTTGAGAACCAACTTCAGCAAAAAGGATTAAGCGCCGATCTCGACCGTGGTGGTGAATACTATGGTAGATATGACGGTTCAGGTGAACAACGTTCAGGACCATTTGCTAAATTCCTAGAGGAATGCGGTATCGTCCCACAGTACACCATGCCTGGTTCACCCACTATGAATGGTGTTGCTGAGAGACGAAATAGAACGCTTAAGGATATGGTGAGGAGTATGATCACTCATTCTACCTTGCCACAATCACTCTGGGGAGAAGCATTAAAAACCGCAGCATATCTACTCAACAGAGTTCCAACTAAGGCAACTGATAAAACCCCATATGAGCTTTGGACGGGTAAAAGCCTAGTTTGAAGCACTTACACATTTGGGGGTGTCCAACTGAGGCAAGGCCTTACAGGCCAAATGAAAAGAAACTGGATGCAAGGACTGTTAGTTGCTATTTTATTGGATATTCTGAACGGTCCAGGGGCTACAAATTTTATGATCCCACAACTAAGTTAATTTTTGAGACAGGGAATGCTCGATTCTTTGAGGATGTTGAGTTTGCTGGGGGAGAAAGAGTTACGGACTTTGTCTTTGAGGAGGAATATATTGAAATTCCTCCAATTGCCATTGACAATGATCAGGATCAGGTTCCTATCCCTGACGTTGTTCAAGAAGCAACTCTGGATCAAGACAATGTCATGTTATCTCCAGAAGAACAAACTCTACAACCTCAAGAACCCATGCCATTAAGAAGATCCACTAGAGAGAGGAGAAGTGCAATTTCAGATGATTACATTGCTTTTCTCCAAGAACATGAGGTTGACGTTGGAGTGGTGGAAGATGATCCGATCAACTTCACAAGCCATGGAAAGTTCTAACTCTCAAAAGTGGCTCGATGCCATGAATGAAGAGATAAAGTCTATGAAAGACAATGGCGTATGGGACCTCGTTCCATTGCACGAAGGTCTGAAACCCATTGGTTGCAAATGGATATTTAAAACCAAGCGGGATTCGAAGGGCGATGTAGAGAGGTATAAGGCTCGTCTTGTCGCGAAGGGCTTCACACAGAAAGAAGGCATCGATTATAAAGAGACTTTCTCTCCGCTTTCTCGAAAGACTCTTTGAGGGTTATAATGGCATTAGTGGCATATTTTGATCTTGAGTTACATCAGATGGATGTTAAGACAGCGTTTCTCAATGGTGACATTGATGAGATGATTTATATGGTGCAACCAGAAAACTTTGTATCAGGTGATGCGAAGCAAATGGTTTGCAAATTAAAGAAATCCATCTATGGACTCAAGCAGGCGTCTCGACAATGGTATTACAAATTTCATCAAGTAATCACCTCATTCGGTTTTGAGATGAATCAGCCGATGATTGTATATACCGCAAGTTCAAGTGGGAGTAAGTGTATTTTTCTCGTTTTATATGTCGATGACATATCGCTTGCCAAAGAATGATGTAGGCTTATTGCATCTAAACCAAGAGATTTCTAGCAAAGCATTTCGAGATGAAAGATCTTGGTAACGCCTCTTTTGTATTAGGAATCCAGATACATCGAGATCGCCTCGGGTATTCTTGGATTATCACAAAAGAGCTACATCGAAAGGGTACTTAAAAGGTTTGGCATGCAGGATTGTAAACCAGGTGATACCCCTGTGGCTAAAGGAGACAAGTTCAGTTTAAGTCAATGCCCCAAAAATGACTTGGAAATTAAAGAGATGCGGAAGATTCCTTATTCATCTGCAGAGGAGTCCGATGTATGCTCAGTTTGTACGCCGCCCAGATATTGCGTACATTGTTGGGATGTTAGGGAGGTATTTAAGTAACCCGGAATGGATCATTGGAAAACAGCCAAACGGGTCATGCGGTACTTACAGAGAACAAAGGATTACATGCTCACGTATAGGAGATCGGATCAGTTGGAGATCGTTGGTTATTCTAACTCCGATTTCGCTGGATGCCAAGATAGTAGGAGATCCACTTCAGGCTATATCTACCTGCTTGCTGGAGGTGCTATCTCCTGGAAGAGTGCCAAGCAGACACTGATAGCTACCTCCACCATGGAAGCGGAGTTTATAGCATGTTATGAGGCATCAAATCATGGGATATGGCTGCGAAATTTTGTCACTGGGCTGCGTGTTGTGGATAGTATCGAAAGACCACTTAAGTTATTTTGTGACAATAAATCATAGCTATATTCCAATAACAATAGGAGCTCAACGAAGTCAAAGCATATAGAGATCAAGTTCCTAGCTGTTAAAGAAAGAGTTCAGAGTGGACAGGTGTCAATAGAGCACATTGGAACAAACTCCATGATTGCGGATCCGCTCACTAAGGGATTAACACCCAAGGTCTTTCACGAGCACACTGCTCATATGGGTGTGATGTCTCTTGAGGGTATATAGTTTCATGGGAGTCTCAGATTTTGTGCTTTTCATATTAGACACATATACCGTCGTTTTTGGATAAAGTTTATGGATAAAGTTTATGGATACGATTGTTTCGGTTATAAAGTTAAAGTCTTATTTTGTTGTTATCTCGAACTCGCTTGAAACTTGATCTCACTAAGGTATAAAGGTGGACCAATTGGAAATAGGCATGTTTCAGATCACGTTGCATGAAATTTCCATGCTACACATCCATACTTGATCCATGTCGTTCAAATATATTGGTTTATGTGACCATTGATGGGTTTAGTTACCTATCTAAGTGTAACAAAGACCGCTTTGATCCTAAATTGATATAGTTGATGGACCGGATTGTTTGGGGATGCATTCGGGTAATGATAGCAAAATTCTGAGTACTCATAAGGTTATACACAATTATAAGGTGACATATATAGCCCAAGTGGGAGATTGTAAGGTTTTAATCGAATATATGGGCTTATATATGTAATTATTGTGTATTAATTAAAGGCTATCATATTCGGTTAAGCCCGTTTAAAGTGATCTAATATGGTTTCGAATATTGGGCTTTTATGCATCAATTAAATTAAAGTATGGGCTTTATATGTGTAGATACTAGGCCCAGAGTTCCTAATTCTATGATGGACTGAATTAGGTTAACGGGCCGTCATATATATATATGGTTATGGTCCCCAGGTCACAAGTGTGGGTGTTGTTCATTCTTTCTGACTCTCCATCATCAGAGAGAAATAAGGAGCCGCTTGTTGACTTGGAAGATTAAAACCATTAGTTTCCAATACTGCAAGTAATGGCTGATTCAGGTACGCTTCCGCTTTAGTTTATGTTTGTTCTTGATGATTCAACGCGATAGATCCGGGTTTAAAGTGGAAATTTATTCCTACATGCAATACCTCCTACTTGATGATGGGTTCAACCGTCACTAAACGGAAGGTTTTATATATTTCTGCACTTTATATGCTAAGTGATGGGTAATGCCTTCAACTAAGCAGATCCTACTCCTGAAGAAGTAGTTAAACATTATGCAATTTAATTCTCGCAATTTAAATTCTGTAAATTTATATTTATTGCAAAGGTAGGTTCGACCACCTATTGGAGGAAATTTAATTTCTGCAATTTAAATTTATGTACTTTATAGTTTGAGTATATTTCCAATGTGGTGGGTAATACCACATGATTGGTGTGCATATTTCCAATGTGGTGGGTTATACTACACGATTGGTTATAACGAATCCTACTCCAGAAGAAGTAGTTGATCAAATATTCTAATCATACTCTCGAAGTAGTAGACGATGAGAATAAAATTACTTCCCCATATATACCGAATATTAATGGAGAAAATTGAGTAAGTGGTACTTGAAGTCACCATTGGATAAATAGATGAAAATAAAATGCTCAATAGATCCCATGTTGATAAATCAAAGAAAATATATCGCATGGAGAAATTATATGAAATAATCTCATCGATGATATGAGATTGTATTAATATGAGAATAAAATGCTCTTGAAGAAGCATAATCACTAGATTTCTGTATTTGAATAAAGCCAATATGATATTATTATTACTCCAGAAGAAGTACAAAACAGTCGAAGTGAAACATATTGAGAATATCAAAAGATGGCATTAAACACTCGAAAATATAGAAATGCAAAAAGAATATACATACTGAATCCATAAATGAGGGATGCGTCTCGAGAGTATAAATACTCGTAACTCGCTACCATCAACATTAGGATTCATAATGAAATATTTAAAGGATCAATTTCTTTTCGCTTGACACCATGGTGCAGTGATTGACTGGACTGGCTTCCATGTATTCTTGAACATATGCATGAAATTTGATGAGTAGTTCATCAACAAAGATTAGCGTAAATAAGTATTTTTCTCATTAATGAGAGATAAACTTATTATTTACACTCGATCTAGAAACGCTAGTAAGCCATCAAAGAAATTATTAATATTCAACAAACCTATTGGTTTGACATGAAAATTCCACTGTACAACGAGGCTATATTGAATATTTCCTCCAAAGGTGTGTTGTAAATCGCTGGAAGGATAAATGAAAGCATCACTATTATTCATCATATACATCATGCGCCAGGTGGATGGATTGCGCTTGTAGCCCCAACCTGCTGACCCATGGTAGAACCGCTCCACCGAGTATTAGATCCAACTAGATGGAAAGGTATTACGCTCAAACTCTTATTCCCCATGATTGTGCGCCATTATAAGTCTAGCTAAAAGTTTGTTGTTGGTTCCTCCAGTATAGTATATTGATTTCTTGTCTCCCTAACTCTTTACAAGTCGGTTTGCCATATCCACATATTGGATATGACCTACTAGCTTAGATCCACCAAGAATACATACTGCTTTAATCTGGCGAGGTAAAAGATCGACTTGTATGAGATGATTTTGATATCTCCATCTCCATCTCCACCTCTATTTTTCTCTTTCAATCTAATGAATGATAGATATATGAATCTCTCTATTTAAAGAAAAATTTTCAAACCAATAATTGAGTGCACTATTTACTTTTTGACAAATATGAAAGAAAAATGCGTAAAAATTTTAAGTGAAAATGACATATATCTGTTTCATGATTGAAAAATAATATATATATATACATATATATATCTTAAAATCGAAAAACAATATTTACAATTACAAGAAAAACATTTATCTTCGTTATTACATGAGCTTCCTTATATTAATATGAGAAAATTATTATACTAAAATTTTCTACTAAATTTACAAACAGGATCTTCTAAAGTAAGTTTTTCAAGACTGTAACGCGTTTGTTGATCTTTGAATTTGGCCCATAAGGTCATTAGCTCACCTTGTACGTGTCCACTAGGATGTGTCTCAAGAGCCTGTTGAATATCATCCAAAGGCTCCTTACTCAATCCATCCTTAATGAATGCTATTTTATCTTCTCGATTTCTGGACAAGTACCCCACAGATTTACATCGAGTGTCACATGTCCATCGAGCACACTTGTAGCATCCTCCTAATCTTTTTGCTCTCCGTTTCTTTGAAAAACTACTTTTACCCATACCAGGCATGTATTTAGAAGGAATTGAAACCTCACCAGATAATCGAACCTTTGCTTCAATCAAGCATCGGATATCTTGTGGGATACCCTTATTCATTAGCATCCTTAATCTTTCCAAATACATCGATAAATCCTTTTTAGGATTTTGATCGGTAGTGATGGATAATATTTTCGAAGATTTGAGAGCATATGATCCATTATAATGTATAGACCCTTGTTAGGATGAATTTTGCAATAATTTTGATGATTTATTTATAGAATAATACGACGCGTATGAAATAAGACTCCGATTTTAAATAAATAATATGAAGCGTAAGAGCTACGATTTCGGAATTAAATAATAGCCGGATGTGATGCGTATGAGTCGGAACTCCGTGTTTGAACAAAGAGTAGACAATAATGTCACTAAAAGATGATGGAATATGCTCGGTGAATTGTTTCTATGATAAATCATATTGAGCACTATACGTATACTAGTGAAATCGATATAAAAATTTACTGAACTAGAAGTTCAATACTACTCGTTTGCAAAACCGGACTGACCATCCAGGTTTAAATAATTATTGAAATCAATATTTCAAGTGAAGAATTAAAGGAATTCTTCAATGATTGTTCTCGATAAATGATGAAATCATTACTAGCCAATATTGGGAATAAATCCCAAATATATCTGGAATAAAGGATGAGAAGTATGGGCCCACTCATCCTCCATGTGGACTACTAGATATTATGATATGGATCCACTAGATAGTCACATGTGCATATGATTCAAATTTGAAATTTATGAAATATTTGCTCACCAGGTATGAGCATGATTTCAGATTTAATGATGAAGCTTAGTAAATATATATATCCCAATACTTGAATAAATCCTCAAGGATTTGAGTATGCATACAAGTGGGATATTATATGGCAAATTATTTAAAGTCCTCAAATAAATTGCCGATATCGAGAATAGAATGCAAACGGTCTAAATTCCCATATTAAAGGGAATGATGAGAACATATATGATTAAAATCATACCAACTGTATGAGTTTTGGTGTTCTAAATTTTCTCAGCATGAGGGGGAGTATTAAAGGTTGAAAATAAATGCATCATGTTATATCCTCGAAATTGAAATACGAACTTGAAGTTCAAAGATGCATGAAAGGCTATGAACAATCACATATATCAACTACGATGCTTTGATAAGTTAGCGCGCCGAAAGCGTTGATATTTCCCCAAACATATATATCAAAGCAAATTATAAAAGATGGTCTTAATAACGGAGGCATATGCTCTTGAAGAGTATATAGACATAACTATATTGTGTAATCCTACAAGAGGATTGATAATGAGATATCTCGATAAGTTATGTCGATATGGGGAAAGAAATGAAATTGAAATGTGTCGACACGATATGAAAATGTAGCGCTACATATGATCAATGATAATGAAAATATTGAGATATATTGAAGATGATAAATGGTGAATGTGAAATCCTTAACTTATGAGATGATGAGATGATGACTATTGCTCAAGTTTAAAGATAAGCATGGTGGTCATTATATGTCGCATGCTCATGAAAGTTAAATTACCGATCGTGTGTGTAGTACCGAAAAGGAAATTAAAGGATCGGGTGAGCTAAGCTCATGTTTATGAGTACCCTAAAGGGTGAGCTAAGCCCCTGGGAATGAAATAACCTATTAAGTGAGTATTAAATGTTAAATGATATATTTTAAGTGTTAATTAGTTATGAAGGTTTACTTATATGTTTACATGTTTTTACAATGAATTTATATGCTTTAAATTGTGTGTTTGGAGACATGTGTTCATGGTGAATGTTTTGTAATTGTGTAAGAAAATTGATGCACTCTAAATGAACGAAGAGTATAAAATTAATGTATATGATACTCATATAAATGTATGAAAGATTTTGAAATGCTTATAAAGATACTTGTATAAAATACGCTTGCACTCTTTTTCCCTTGACTGAGGTTTTATCCCATTGGGTTTTCCTAGCAAGGTTTTTAATGAGGCAACTTTAAAGGCGTATTCACATGAATAATGTACTCTTTTCCTTCATTAGGTTTTTCCCACGGGTTTTTCCTAATAAGGTTTTAACGAGGCATATTCATGGTATATTGAGAGCGATAGGAGAAATTGATACAGTGTATCTATTGAATCAAGTTATAATGGAGCTAATGCTTTAGATCCAAACGATGATGATATTGAAATCATTTACCAGAAGTAAAGATATCAGTTCTCAAGATATGAAATCAAACGGAGCAGCTGTACTCTTTTTCCTTCGATCAAGTTTTTTCCCACTGGGTTTTCTTGACAAGGTTTTAACGAGGCATCACGTGAATACTCATATGCCGCTGATAGACATCAGGGGGAGCAATGTTTTGATGAAGCAGTATATAACCACTCCAAGCTATCCTGCAATCGGTTTGGAAGTTTTTTCCCACTGGTTTTTCTCCAAACAGTCAGGAAGACATTTGTATTAATAGTATTCAAAGTGAGTGTTATGAATAATAATTGAAGAATAATTATTAGGTGTTATGAATAATTGAGAATAATGTGGTGGTTATGAATTATGAGGAATAATTTGGTGGAGGAATAATTTGGTGGAGGAATAATTTGGTAAAAGATGTAATTATTATATGTGAATGACTATTATACCCTTGATGAAATTATGTAATTACTGATTATTGCCATTCAAGTTTTTCACTATAAATGCGCTTGATTATTAATGAAATTCATTCCTGAGAATTCCTTAGAATTCATTCTCTCTAAATTCTCTCTATTGTTTCTATACTTTTATAACACATTTATAATTATTGTTTATAAATGGAATTGCAGTGACAATGATTGCATATACACTTGGGGGAAATGATTCCTGGAATATATGATATTTTAGTGAAATAAATAATTACGATGTAGATGTCATATAATTATTTGAACATAATTATTTGAACATAATTATCTGAAAAAATGATGAGAATTGAGTACACCTGAGTTAATTATTTTGAATCTCGTCATAGACCACATTGTCAGTAAGGCTGTATGCGAGTTAATTATAATCATGAAGAATTCTTATTAATCAGGTTTTATCCACTTTGATTTTTTTATTTTTATTTATTTTGGTGTGTGTCTAGGTGATGAAGATTATGTTGATGAAGGTGTTTTTGGGGATATTGGTTGTATTATGTGCATTGTGTTGTCTTCATTTTATGACTATCATCTTTTATATTTCTTTTTTGTCAAGAGATGGATGATTGGATGTGTTGATGTATTGAGTAAAGCCTTTTTTTTTTTTTTTTCAATTTTATGGTATCACCATTTTTTTTTTTTTTTTTATCTAGGGAGGTTATTATAGATTTTACTTATAAATAAAATGATGTATAATTTTTAAAGCCGCCATTTCTAGGTTTTGTATCATTGTGTTGCTAAATCAGTTATACTTAATTTTATAAGGTCAAATTGTATATTTCATAGGGCAATATATGGTGACGTGTGCCTTTGGTTAACTAGAATTCACTAATTTTGTTGCTCATGTCATCCAGTTGTGCATTTCCTTTTTCAAACAAATTCTATTGCAATTAATGACTTTTATAATACATTTTTTTTAAAAAATTATTAATAAATCTTATAAATTATATTATGTTATTTAATTATTTATGTTCCTCTATGTAATTACCATAAGAATAGCTGATTGGTTTTTCTTTCAACAAAAAAACTAAGAAACACAATGTAGTATTTAAAAAAAAAAATCAGAATTCCAAAAAGGAAAACAAAAAAAAAATCTTTACTCGATGCCAGTGGCGGAGCTTCACATGGGCCAGTGCGGTCCATGGACCGACCGATTTTGTTAAAAAATTGGGCCCGAGACTTCGTGCCCAAAAAGTAAAAAAATTTCAAATCGCCCATGACAGATTAATTGAAATTCATCGGCTCCTCCTCTCCATTTCTCATTCCTTCAGAGCCACGCCAGACCTTAATTCCTCCTTTTCGCCATTCCTTTGATCTCTCGGTTCTCTTCACCGCAGCCGCCGCCGCTCGTCGCCAGTCGACTCCTTTCTCACCGCCGACTACGACATCACAGCGTGGACCTTGAGACGAGTCGAGTCTACCAAAAGCGATTTGGCTCGACCACTCCACGTCTCTGCGACTCACCGCTTCTCGTCTATAGTTCTCATCTAATCGTCTTCGACTTTGTCATCACTCATCGGCAGCGACCAACAAGCAACTCGTCTTCTATTGCCTATTTTGCTTAATTGCTTGGTAAGTGAAATTCAATTTAGGTATTTAACCCTATTTTTGGTTAATTTGGTGTTGTTATTAATTATTATCATAGTATATCTATTTATAATTGTTTCAATATCCATTTGTAATTGACTAATTATTTGAAATTTAGAATATTAGAGAATTTAGATATCCAATTGAAATAAGCTACTACATAGCTAAATATTTAGAATATTTAGATATCCAATTGTTTCAATATCCAATTTAGAATATTTAGATACATAATGAATTGAAATTAGCTAAATAGCTAGTTAGTAGTTAGTTAGAATTTAGAAAAGAGAAAAGCCCCAATTTTGTTCAAAGCTCAAATGATTAAATGTCCCAATTTTATTTATAAATGTATGATATCATTTGTAATTGACTAATTATTTAAAAATTAGAATATTATAATTTAGATATCCAATTGAATGAATTGATTATTGATCAATAATGAATTGAAATAAGCAATATAGCTAGTTAGTTAGAATTTAGAAAAGGCTTAATTTTGTTCCAAGCTCAAATGTGGAAAAGCCTCAATTTTGTTTGATAAGTGAAAATGGTTATTAAATGGCATTGTGGTTGAAGGCTCGAAGTTCGGATTGAATTTGGTTTATTGGTTTATTTGCTAGAATATCCATTTAAAGCAAAGAAGAGCCGCCGCTAGCGGCTTCTTGATGTCGCTAGCAAGAAATGTCGCCGCAGCAAAGAAGGCGAGTCGCCGCTTTGCAAATAGAGCCGGCCGCTTGCGGCAGCCTAGAAGTCGCCGCTGTCGCCGCTTGCAAGACCAGCAAGAAGAAGAGCTGCCGCAGCGCTGAGCCGCCGCAGCAAGCTTTGTCGCCGCTAGCAAGAAAGAAGGTCGCCGCTTAGCAAAGAAGAAGAAATGAGCTCGCCGCAGCAAAGTTTTTGTCAGCCGCTAGAAGAGGCCGCAAGCGCCAGCAGAGAGTCGCCGCAGCGCCAGCCTAGAAGTCGCCGCTAGCTAAGAAGAAGCTGGCCGCTTAGCAACTGAAGTCGCCGCAAGCAACTAGAAATCGTTGCAAGCAGCTAGACTAGAAGTCAGCCGCAATATGGCTAAATGTCTGGTTGAATATGGCTAATGATAGCCTAGTTGTTTATGTAGAGAGAGAGGTATTTTCAAAAATTGATAACGAAGTTATTGTAAAACGGTTTCAAAATATGAAAACCCGTAAAGAACAATTGTAATGTATGATATTTATATTTGTTTTTATTATAAAGTACATTTTATTTTCTGTTCCAAACAAGCTTGGACCGCACTGAGCTAGGATCCTGGCTACGCCACTGCTCGATGCAGTAAAGAAAAAACTACTTTTTATGTTGTAAACTTATATTCATTTTACTAACAAAAAAAAGAGTGTGCTCATTTTTTTTAAGAAATTAACTTTTTTATTACTTTACCTCTGAATTTTTCAGTCTGTAATTGAAGATCTTAGTAAAAGCCACTTGGGGTGCTCCGGCCGGTGTGGGGGTGGGTAAGATTTTAATAAAAGAAACCTTTGGCATTACCAATTTTCGACGATATACTTTGAGCTTGAGGGTATAAGTTGGGTCTAATAGTTGATTATTTTCTCATAAGTTTATTTTTTACTTTTGTAATGAATAACAAGGGAATTTTTATTAAATGTTTCTTAAAACATGAAATAAATTCACTTGATTGAAAAGTCACATAGTTCTAATTTTAGACAACTCTATATGATATTTTTCTTGGTTAATTTTTCATTTGATGCAGAGAAATATAGAATGTAGTTTAATTTCAAACAAATATTAGTTAAAGTTTTTATTTACTTATTTTCTGATAACAAATGTATAAGTGACATTTTTTGATGTAAAAGTCGTATATTAAAAATTAAAAAATTGTATTTAGAAAAAGACACACGTGATTAAAAAGTTAAGAATAAAAATCATCACATGCAAAATATTATTTATAGATACACACGACTATAAAATGAATTATAATTGGTTTAAAAAGTGACATATAAAATTGGATGGATACTATATTTAAATTATTTTGAATCAAAGTGTGGCCAATTTTTTTTTAATTTTCTATTTAAATTAAATAACAGATTTAATAGTGATATTTTCTCAATTGAAAGTCACATATTAAAAAGTAAATAACTGCATGTAGAAAAAGTCAATGTTGATGAAAAATTTATCAATGAAGAGACTCAACCACAATCTATAAATCTATACTATTATAAAAGCTCTTCCACCTAAACAATGTTTTCCTGCTAAAAGTTTGTTTTCCTGCTAAAAGTTCTTTTTTTTTGGTAAAAGGAAAGCAAAATGTTAGACGTGTTTATCATGTGTCTCTTTATGATATAGACACATTTCATCATTTAATTTGTCCCAATTTACTAGAAATGAATGATATATATCTATCTAACTAAGACAAGTTAAGGATGACTTTGAATATGTTAAATGCATTAGAAGATGGTAAATCGGGTTGTGGGCTAGGGTCACTAAACAAGTTGAGTATTTACATTGGATCATTTTAGGGTTATTATAGTGGGTTTGTAAACTTGCTTATTGGGCTTGCAGACCCAATAATGTAATATGTAGAGTCAAAATAATAGGCCTCCAAAGAGGTTGTATAATTGGGCAAGAACATCAATGTCAGCTGAGCTGAATTAATTGATTTTTCGATTGTACATTTTGTATTTGTTTTTAACTTTTTCCAAATAGTTTTTAAATTTTAAAAAAATTGTTGACGTCGAAATCAAGTAAGGACTGATTACTTATCAACTGGGGTAGGTGTCAGGACCTGGATAGTGGTACTGAAGAAGTAAAATGTACAAATGTATATTGTCCGAACTGGGCTGTGTTTACAGAGAGTTTTTTCTCTCCTCCTCAAATACATGCTAAGTGTTCTATTTATAGTGTGAAATCGGGTAAGGAGTCAGAGATCATCATTGCCTCAAGACCTAGGCCCTGGTAGGTGTAATGATGTCTCTGCAAAGACTGCAAGCCGCCAAGCATTTAAGGCGTTGACCTCGTAACCGGGTACACCGCCAATGCATTAATGGAGACGAGATTCTCTGTCGGTTGCGGGTGGTGTCGTGGTGTCGATGACACGTGGATTGTCCTTGTTGCTCGACTCTGATGGCGAGTGGGACTGGGCACGAACGTGGCCGAGCTGACCTCGGCCCATCTGGTGGTCATTTGTGATGGGAAGAGTTCTCCGTGGGTTTGCCGACCTGGGCCCTAGGGCGGCGGCAGTGGGCTTAGCCGAGCTGAACTGGGCCTCTCCGCCAAATCACTATTGGGGTGGTCTGCGATTAATCCGACCGGGACACGCGTGACACGTCATGGCCAGGCTGGCTCTCGTCGTGAGCGAGGGTCCACGTGGGAGGCGAGGGCCTGGGCGCGCTCGTGCCACGTCACCAGGGTGCCAACAATTGTCCCCAGCGTTAATGCCAACCTCGGTCGGGGTTGACGCTTAACCGGCCTGGGCTGGCACGCGCGTGGCACGTGGGCGCGAGGCTGGACCACGTGTCCGTCGACGATTGGATGAGGTCACGTCTTTTCATCTTCCACCGCCATCGCCTATATATACCCCCTCATTTATTCAGTTTACACTTCTCCGTTCTCAACACTTGTCAAATATTCTCTCGATCTCAAGCCAAGTTAGGAACCGATCGACTCGAGCTCCTTCCGACCTAGCTTTAAGGTAGATTTCCGAACTCCATACTTAGCAAATTTTACAAAATGTCGTCGGGTTCAGAAGAGGTATACGACTACGACGAGGGAAACCGATCTCCTGGGCCCTCCCCCTCTCCGCACAGAGACAACTCCCCGAGCGTGGAGGAAGTCCCGAGTCGTGCCATCGCAAATCGTCCGAAGCCACGGTTGAGTCCGCCGAGCTTGCCTCCGACGTGGGCACGCTGTTCCCGGTCCGGAGCGGTCCTCCCCACAACCGACCTTTCTCAAGAGAAGGAAGAAGAAGCCGCCAAGCGCGACCGGCCGAGGCCGTGGGGATGTTCCCGTTCCGTCGGCGGCGACCGAGGAGTCTTGAGCTTCATGACGCCCGATACCTGGTCTCACCTGGTGCGGTTCGTAGTGGAGGCGACGAGCGGTGATTACCCCTCCGCAGGCGCGTGGCGGTGAGCCAGGCCCGCTCGGCCGAGGTGAGGCTACAGTTTCGAGGCGGTGAAGCACTTTCGGTGCTTGGGGGTGGCGCTGCTCACTCACCCTAACACGTGGAGGACCGTCCTCGGAATGATGGTTTTGTGGCACCAGAGCCGCTTAGCGAATCGGCGGTGTGGGAGTTTAACCACCGGTACACCTTCAAGTCGGACGGACAAGACTGGCCGGTACTATTGCTCGATCCGGCCGAACTCGGGAGCTTTATCACGGGTGTCGGACTCTGTAAAGGCCTGGAAGCCGGTTCGGGCGGAGGGTGCCTGGTCGATCCCGGACGGCCGAGGAGGGAGGTCGCCATTCCTCGTGAACTACCACGAGCTCGGTAACTATTCTTCCGATCTCGACCTTATCTTATTTCGGCTTCAACCGAGCCAACTTCTTTTTGCGGACTTGGCGAGGCGAGACCGTTAGAAAGGCTGGATCGAGCGTCTGCCGCGATCTCGAGATCGATCTCGGGTCGGATTGGCGCACATTGCCGATCGAGGAGAACCTATTCGGCGCTCGACTTTCACGCAGCTCGTCCTCAAAGATCTTCTTCCTCAGGTAATCGACCGTCCGTCTTATTCCATTTATTTCCGACCTGGGTGCCTTTTACGCCTTACTAATTGTTTCCGACTCGCACCTCAATCATCCTCCCCAACCGACCATGAGGGGCGTCGGCCCTCCCGGCTCCCGGCGAAAGAAGGCCTGGCCTGAGGCCTCGCGCCACCGAAACCAACCGGCCAAAGGCGGCGGGAGTCCGCCAGTGCCGGGGCTTCACGGCCGAAGCAGGCCGGCAAGGGCCTCATGATCGCGCTTCAGGGCGCCGAGGCCGCCCTTGACGTCGGGCGCCGCCTCGACAGAGCTACCCTACTTGGGCACCACGCCAGGAAGGAGGAGGCGACGCCTGCGTCTAAGGGTCAGCCCCAAGGTGCTCGTGGACTTCTTCCGGCTAAGTCCCCACCGGTGGAAGAGATCGCCGATCCGGATTGCCGGCCTCGGTGGAGCGCGCTGCGTAGCCGAGGTCGTGGACCTGACCAGAACGCTACCTGGGCATGCTCACCGAACACAACATGCTCACCGCCATGGCGCCGCTGCGGTCAGCCATGGTGCACATGATCCGGTGGCGGCGATCCCAGGGCGCCGCTCTGAGCCGAAGTCCGGCTTGTCAGTCCGAGTCCGACCGCCTGCCGCTTCAAGTCCGGTCTTGCGGAGGCGAGGCCAAGATGAAAGAGGCCCGCAGGAGGCTAAGGACAAGGCCCAGGAGCCGGAGAGATCGTAAGAAGGCCCACAAGGCCGAGGTGGACTCCCTGCGGGTCGAAGCCGAGGCTCAAGGCGCGCCAGGTCAGTGAGCCCGGCCCGTCGCGAATGAAGCGATTGAGGAGTTCAAGGCCTCGGAGGAGTATGCCTACGAGCTGAACTCAACTTTTGTTTTTGGCGGCGAGGACGTCATGGCCGACATCTCAGAAGCGGGACCGGGTGGGATATCGGGTTCCTGGCGATGAGGTTAAGAAGCTCGAGGAAGCGCAGACAGGATGCCTGAGTGAGGCGACGATGTGGCCTTGTACTGTTGTCTTCTCTTTTTTTATTTACTTACGTAATGTACTTCACCAGGTCGGCCATACCGACCGATTTTGTAACCTTTTTCTGATTAATTATAATGAAGTTTTGAGTTCACTCTTTTTGTTCTTGTTCGCCTTTTTCAATTTCTTGTTCAAGTTTGCGCAATCATACATAATCGCTCTCGACGTCGACTCATCTAACTAGGTCGGCCCCCGCTACTGGGTCATAGGAATAACTTAATAATCCAATGATTTTAAACAAGTGTTGGTTCCTCCGGGGTGGGTTCGTATCGGTCTGCGCCTCGTGAGTCGGCATTAGTCGCTACGAGCCCTCGGCGTGAGCCACTGGTGATCGATCTGGTGACTTGTTTCGTTCATGTAACCCGTGAGTTCGATTCCGGTGTACCCATTTCATTCAACTAAGTAATCGATCGGTCGAGCTCATATGGTCGGGTCGCCGCAAGGGATCTGTCCCCAGGTAGGGCCGATGGCCGGCCGTGTCAAGAGTGGGTCGCCGTAGCGGACCTAGTCTGTTTTGGTTGGGACGCCACCTTGGTAGGTGTCCCCGCATCGGACCGCCAGGTCGGCCCTTTCAGGGAGTGGAGTCGCCGTAGCGGACTGGTGTGTCGCCGTAGCGGACCTAGTTTGTTTTTTGCTGATGCCACCTTGGTGTCTGCCTCGCACCGACCACTTAGGTCGGCTCTTTCGGGGAGTGGGTCGGCAGACCTGGGTCGTCTCTTTTTTTTTTTTTTTTTTTTTTTTTTTAGCCTTGGTGGAGTGCCGCCAGGCGGACTACATAGGTCGGCGGCCTCGAGGAGGATCACGCGCGAATCGGCTACGATTGCTATGTACTGAACTCCGAATTCAAACAATTCAAAAACTTCCATTCATTACTAGTGAAAATATTACAACTGACTTGCCATCATTTACAATTTTGAGATATTTTACGACTCTATAGCTATTGGAAGTATTTCTTCAGGTGCTCGATGTTCCAGGGGTGGGGGAGCTCAGCCCCTTCCGCCGTCCCGAGGCAGTAAGATCCGTTGCAGAGGGCTCTGAGGACTACGAAGGGTCCTTCCCATTTCTCGGCCAGGGCTCCTGCGGCTTGGTCTCGGGTAGCGAGGAAGACCTTCCTGAGTACCAGGTCTCCGACCTGGATGCTTCGCTTCATTACTCTCTGGTTGAAGTACCTAGCACTGCGGCGTTTGTATAGCTCAGTGCGCAGGTCGGCGTCCATTCGCTTCTCCTCCAGCAAGTCGACCTCGAGCATAAGTCCCTGGCTATTTGTTTGCTCAGAGAAGTGCCGAAGTTCAGATGAGGGCAGCTCGACCTCGGCCGCAGACTATAGCATCCACCCCATAGGCCGCGAAGGGGGTCTTCTCGTACGGCCGGGTCCTACATGTAGTTCTGTAGGACCACAGGACGGCCGGAGCTCGTCTGCCCACCCTCCTTTCAAGTCCTCGGTTGGGTCTTGAGTGTGTGCTTGATGATCTTGTTCACGCCTCCACCGACCGTTGGACCGGGGTGGTTCGGCAGAGTAGTGCTTCTTGATCCCAGATCCTCGCAGAAGGACCTCAATCGGCGATTTGTCGAATTGCCGCCATTGTCCGATACGATGGACTCGGGTATGCCGAATCGACATATAATTGACCTCCGGATGAAGTCGGTCGTCTTACGCTGCGTGATCCGAGCTAGGGCCTCGGCCCTCGGCCTTGGTGAAGTAGTCCACGGCCACTATCGCGTACTTCACTCCCGACCGCTTGGCATGGGTCCTATGAGGTCGATTCCCCACTTGCAAAGGGCCACTGGCCGAGCACATGAGTGAGCTCACGGGGAGGAGCCCCGCCAACTGGGCGTGGCCGGCACTGGTCGCCGGCGCTGGACGTAGAGCAATGGCGTCCCTTCTTGAGGGTGGGCGAAATATCCTTGCCTCAGGACCTTATGCGCCAGGGCGACCACCGTAATGGTTACCACACGCCCCGGAGTGGACCTCGCCGAGTACAAAGGTCGCCTTTCTCTACCAAGCACCGTAACGAGGGCCTGAGAAGCCGCGCTTGTAGAGAATGTTGTCGATGATGGTGTAGCGAGCAGCTCGATGCGCGTAATCGCTCGCCACTGGGTCCTCTCGGGGCCCTACCATCCTTCAAAAAGGACAAGATTTCGTCCGGTCCATGAAGTGGGGCCCAGGTCAATCGTCGTGACAAGGGAGGGCCGAGCTATGGCCGACCTCGCCAATCGTTGATTGGTACAAACTCCGGTTCCTCTATCCCCTCATCGTGGCGGCGAGCGAGGCGTCGCCACCAAGTTGTTCGAAGTTCGGGATTCGCCGGCGACGACCTCATCGAAATTTTTCATTTGCCGCAGCTAGGTCGGAATAATCGGTCATCCGCCGTCCTTAGCAAGGTAGGTGCCGCTGAGCCGGTTGACGACGAGCCGGGAGTCACTGACCGGAGGTGAGAGACACCCATCGCTGGGCGTATCTAAGGCCTCGCAATCAAGGCCTCGTGACTCGCCTTCATTATTGGACGCCGAAATGAAAATCGCAAGGATCGCGTAAAGACTCCAATGAGGCTCAGGAGCACAAGCCCACCCAGAGTGTATGTCCGTCAAGAGCCGCCCACAAAGAGCGCCCAGAGGCTCGACCTCGACGCTGGGACTTCGGTGGTGGCGAACTCGGCTACGAAATCGCCAGGGCACGGCCCTTGACCGCGAGCCTAGGTCGGTATGAGATGTGGAACTGTCCCGAGTTCTACCGCCCATTTGGCAAGCCGACCTGAAGAGTCAAACTACGGGCACTCCGCGGGTAGTTCATCACCACCTCGATGGAGTGCTCGAGGAAGTAAGGCCAAGCTGAAGGCGGTGACGAAGCGCGAGGGCTAGTTTCTCCATCGGGATGTAGCGCCTCTGCGGATCGATGAAGGACTGGCTCGTGTAGTATACCGGGTGCTAGACATCCCCCTCGATGCGAGTAAGGACTGAGCTCACTGCATGCTCGGAGACGGCGAGGTAGAGCGAGAGGACGTCCTCCGCCCTGGGCTTGGACAGCAGAGGAGGTCGGGCCAAGTGCTTCTTGAGCTCCTCAAAAGCTTCCTGGCACTCGGGAGTCCATCCGAAGTCCTTCCCTTTCTTCAGAGCCTCGAGGAAAGGGCGGCACCTGTCAGTTGCCTTGGACACGAATCGGTTCAGGGCCGCTATCCGGCCGGTGAGACTCTGGACCTCTTTAACCTTGGTGGGAGGTCTCAGGTTCAGCACGGCACTAATCTTCTCCGGTTGGCCTCAATGCCTCTCGAGCTCACTACATAGCCAAGGAATTTTCCTGACTCAACCCCAAATGCACACTTTGTCCGGGTTGACTTCATCCTACATTCCTCAGACTGGAACATGTTACCCAGTGCCGTCGTGGTCGCTCGACACTCTTCACCAACATGTCATCGACGTATACCTCCATAGTAGTTCCGATCTGGGACGAGAACATCTTATTGACCAGCGCCGGTATCGCCGCCCGGCGTTCTTCACCGAAACGGCATGACTGGTAACAGAAAGACCTCGGTGCATTACGGCTATGTGCTCCTCGATGCGGGGATACATGGGGATCTGGTTATAGCCCGAGCACGCATCCATCATCTTCGAGGAGCTCGTGCCCGCCGTGGCGTCGACCATCCGTCTATCCGAGGTAGGGGAACGAGTCCTTGGGGCCGGCCTTATTAAGGTCGGTGAAATCTATCGCACCCTCCAGCCTACCGTTGTTCTTCTTGACAAGGACCGGGTTCGCGACCCAGGCCGGATACTTGGCTTCCCGATAAAACCGATTTCAAGTAACTTATCCAGTTCCTTGGCCAAGGCCTCATAGCGCTCCCCGGTTCGGGCCGGACGCCGCCGCCGCCGGGCCGAGGTCTTACCGCGGGTCGATGTTCACCGGTGACAAGCCACCGATGCCAGATGCTCGCCATGTGCGAGGGCTCCCACGCCGAAGACGCCGACACTACCGCGGAGGAATTCAATAAGAGGCGAGCGTGGGCTCGGCCAGTCCCTTCCGATCTTCGTAATCCGTCCCGCGTTCCTGGCTCGACCTCGATGGTTTCTAGCTCTTCCATAGGTCAGTGCGCTCCGGCCCTCGGTCGGCCACGTGGTCGCCGAGCTTCGCCGTGGCGACGGCCGGGCCGGCCGACCTCGGACAGAGGCTTTGGGTGACGTCGCATCGGTGTTTGCGCTGATCTCCCGGATTGTCGCTATTCGTGGGTGGGGAACTTCATGGCATAATGGTAGATGGAGGTCGGGGCCCTGAGCTCGCACAGAGGGGCCGACCTAGGAGGGCATTGTAATTGCCTGGGAGGTCTACCCACGATGAAGGTGGCCATGACGGCCCAGAGACATGGCTTTTCCCCGAGCTCTACCAAAGATCGATACCGCCTCGACCGCTCAAG
This sequence comes from Jasminum sambac, assembly GCA_018223645.1. Taxonomy (NCBI): domain Eukaryota; kingdom Viridiplantae; phylum Streptophyta; class Magnoliopsida; order Lamiales; family Oleaceae; genus Jasminum; species Jasminum sambac. The sequence goes on along the minus strand of CP073645.1, from coordinate 28,276,273 downwards.
AGCGTGACGGTGACTCCAACCACAGGCCAAGGGGGCACGGGCTCAAAGCCGCTCATTGAGGCCCATGTGGAGTAAGGTCCTGAGGTATAGCAAGTTGACCCCGCTCCGTTGCCGATCGTGTCCGGTTATGCGTGGGTACCATTGAGGACCATATCGATGACAAGGGCGTCTGGTGGGGGTGGCGGACGTGAGCCGTCGGCCTCGCAAAGCCGATCTCCAGGTGCTCGGACGGGTCGAGCTAGTCCTTATCCTGGCGAGTACTTGGTAGTCGTTGCGTGCCTCTCGCCAATCTCTTGCGCTGGTTCCTTGACCCGACGGTGTTGGTTACCCATGACCAACGTATGGACCTCGCCCGCGGCTCGCAGCGGAGGCCGGTGGGGTCCCCTGGCCGAGGTCGGCCGTGATCGCCTCGGCGACGAACTGGCAGCGCCCTCGCCGAATCAAGCTCCTCAACCTCATTCCTCAGGTCCCTACAATCATCGGTGTCGTGCCCACCGACCGTGGTAACGGCAAGATCTCTCCTGGTTCGCTCGAGGAGGGGTCCTCATCGCGGTCGGGGTGGTAGGACCCCGATCCTTCACATGCATCGACGCCTTCCAGTGGTGTTGAGGACGTGGAAGGACCGAACCTCTGGGAGGGGTGGTCGGCGACCTCAGCGCCGAGGCGATCTTTGGTACGTGGCGCTTTGGCGAGCCGTGGTGTCCTTCTCCTGCCTTTCTCCGGCCGGGGTCCTGGGGCTTCGTCTCGAGGTCCTCGTGACGCCTCCTCGCCCCGATATGGCACTCATCTCTGGCCGAGGAACTCATGATATGTCTCTGGATCGCTTCGTGGGTGACCACCACCGATCCGACTGCACTCGAGGCCGGCTAACGCCGCCACCAGGGTCGTTTCATCGACACGCCTCGATTTCAATGTATCGGTTGTTGAACCGCTCCACATAATTCTTGAGGGCCTCGCCCTTCCCCGCTTAACGCCCACTAGTCTCGCTAGGGTCGACCTCGGGACCCCATAAAAGCCGCTTGGAACCTGGTCGCGAGGTCTCCCACGTCTTTATGGAATGCGGGGAGCTTCTTGAACCACTTCATGGCCTTATCCCTAGCGTCGAGGGAAGGCCTTGCACATGAGCCCATCGCCACTCCTGTAGCTCCATGAAGGCAAGGTAATTGCCGACGTGACTCGTCGGTCGCCGACTCCGTAGTTCCCTTTGCCGAGGCAACTTCGCCGGCATGAGCTCGGCCGGATCTTAAGGTCACGGGAGGCCCTCCCTACCCCGCCGAGGGATTGGGGGCCTTCTCCGGGCCTCTAGCTCGGCGACCTCTTCGCAGAGCTCGAGCTCCGCGGAGGTGGGGTGCCGCGGAGGTGGGGGCCTTACGCGTTTCGCCACATCCCTCGTCCGTTCTCTTCGCTTGTGGGAGCCGAGCGTCGATCAAGACGCTGGGGTCTTTCAGGATGATCTGGTTCCCGAGTGCCGGTGTTGATGGGAGGCGGTGGTCGGTCGATCCTGAGATCATTTGAACCGAGGCAGCGCTGGCCGGCGTCGGGCGCTGGCCTGGCGTGGTGGCGCCTGGTGGGTGATATGACGCTCGCCTCGGCTTGGGGCCTGTCCGACTGCCAGAGGTCGCCACAACTGGTCGGTCGTCCCACCTCGAGACCTGGGCGGAGTGACCTCACCGGCGCGATGCCCGCTCCGATCGGTCGCCTACTCGAATGAGGGACGATTCGCGGGGTCGGAAGCCACTCACCCGCGCGGACGGTCCGGCTGTGACTCATAGCTGTGCTTTGGTAGAGCTGGGATGTGTTGCTGAAATACAAAGGGGGAGGCCCTTCTTCTAGCGCCAATTGTTGACGTCGAAATCAGTAAGGACTGATTACTTATCAACTGGGGTAGGTGTCAGGACTGGATAATTAGTCTTGAAGAAGTAAAATGTACAAATGTATATTGTCCGAACTGGGCTGTGTTTACAGAGAGTTTTTCTCTCCTCCTCAAATACATGCTAAGTGTTCTATTTATAGTGTGAAATCGGGTAGGGAGTCAGATCATCATTGCGTCAAGACCTAGGCCCTGGTAGGTGTAATGATGTCTCTGCAAAGACCTGCAAGCCGCCAAGCATTTAAGGCGTTGACCTCGAGACCGGGTACAACCGCCAATGCATTAATGGAGACGAGATTCTCTGTCGGTTGCGGGTGGTGTCAGGGTGTCAGATGACACGTGGATTGTCCTTGTTGTCGGCTCAGGTAGCGAGTGGGACTGGGCACGAACGTGGCCGAGCCGACCTCGCCCATCGGGTGGTCATTTGTGATGGGAAGAGTTCTCAGTGGGTTTGCCGAGCCTGGGCCCTAGGCGGCGGCAGTGGGCTTAGCCGAGAACCGGGCCTCTCGCCAAATCACTATTGGGGTGAATTCTGCGATTAATCCGGGCCGGGACACGTGACACGCCATGGCCGACTGGCTCTCAGACGTAAGCGAGGGGTCCACGTGGGGCGCAGGCCTGGGCGCACTCGTGCCACGTCACCAGGGTGCCAACAAAAATAAAAATAATAAATATTTTTTGTTTATTAAAAATTTAAATATATTTTCAAAAATTTTCTTTTTTATCCTCTAAAATATTTTTTTTATGAAAAAAGGTTTTCAATTTTTGCATTTTAAAGAAATTTATAAATGGTGATATATGGTTTAAAAAATGACATATAAAAAATAAAAGAATTAGGTGTTGTACGATGTGCATTTTTTCCAATATTTTCAAGACCCCAATTTGTGTTCAAATTCTTAATTATTTATGTAATATTATTAATTTTCTTCTTTACATAAAACGACATCTCAACGAATATCTCTTTCAAATTCTAGGGAAATAAATGAAAATTCTCCTTCGCAATATCAACCAATGTCTCAAAAGCAAACTCCTTATTTTACGAGTTCATCAAGCACAATAAGTAATGGGTATTATATTGTTTACTCAAATCAAAAATGCCTTTTTAAAACTATAAATATCTCTTAATGCTTGCATCAATGGTGCTTATTTGTGTTATAGTATTTATTTTATTTATTTGCATGCCGCTACAATATTAATCTACCTACTCAAATGCACTTCCATCTAATATGTTTTACAATAACTGTTTTATATATTTCGATTGTGATACAACATTATCGAATTATGTTTTTATATCTAATTTAAGACACATCTAATATGTTTTTATATTTAGAAATAAATGTTAATTGTTTATTCCTTTTTTAATTTAATTCTATATATAAAATGCCTTTAAAAAATGTTATTTATTGATTGATTCTGTCTATTACTAAATAAAAGAGGAAAACTCGAATTATAGCACCCGTTTATTTAAAAACTTTTTAAAAAAGAAGAAATTTTGACTCAAATTGAAAAGCAATTCTTGAATTGAATATGACAAATGGATTATGTTTTGCTGATTGATATTGTTCGGCATTTGATTTATTAATTTTGACTATTAGTCGCACAAATAAAAGAGAAAACTCGACTTGGATATGATTCGAATTCTATTTAATATTCTGTATCCATATATTATCATAATAAAAAATTTAACTAATAGTCACAAAAATAAAAATAAAAAAAGAAAACTTGAATTCGATATGGCCCGATTAAAAAAATCAATATTTAGCCATGATCAATCCAAAGTTACAAATCATGCAAGTTTTAAAGTTCTTATGTGAACTTAAGCCACACAATGCAACACGTTGTTAGTAGAACTCGAACCTACTACCTCTAGGTATCAGCCTTTCTCCTAACTAATCGAATAAGGCCTCATTGCAATTTACTTGAATTCTTTATATATATATATATATATATATATATGTATATATATATCTATATATATATATATATATATATATATATATATATATATGGGACTTTAGTCAAAGTGGTACATTATAGATTTTAGTTCGTTGAAAGGACATAATTTTTTTCAAATTATCAAAGGAGCACAAATTTTAGTGTTATGACATAAATACCCCCACATATGAGGGATATGCCGAAAACATACCTAACATCCGACCCATCCAATATTGAAAAAGACTCAACCTATCTACTCCATCTTGCCGCCGACCTTTTCTCAATATTAGGTAGGAGCTTCATTTGAACTCTTGCATCTCTTCAAAAAACATTGTGGAAAAAATGGCCAATCATCCGTTGATGCATTTGGTGAGCTCACATGTGAAGCGTAATCTTGTTGTTCCAAACATGCCGCAAATACTCCAATAGTTGAAGCACAAATTTGATTGTAATCCATGGTACGGGGTGATTTGAACCAATAGTAAAGTTTTTTTTTGAAATAGTAAAGTTTTTTGGGCACACAGAAATTCGATTTGAGGTATGATATCTATTATCATTAATTACCCTTTGATAAACTCCTTCCATGGCTCGATTATTTGAGGTCTAAAATTGCTTAGCAGTTCTTGTTTTATACAGATGATTATAAACAATGAAATTTGGTTTCGTGGACGGTAACAACATGGAAAAAATGGCTTAATAAATAAATATGGCATAGTGTCAATGAATGCAATGGCATAGCAGTGCATTGGGTTAACCGAAATTTATGGTTGTCTGGCAGTGGGCAATAGTTATTTGGTGTTGGATTGAATTTCATATGTGTGCATTCCAAATTTGAAATTCTTGTTATGGAACTAGTTTATTTGTTAAGAGGGTTTTGGCGTGCCCATATTGTGGAAGATGGCAGAAGAATAGATTGGGGGACCGAATGATTAAGGGGCTAGCGTTTGTTTCTCAAGAATGGGTTGCAATACTATGCGTGGCCTTCTTAAACCTGTGTGACTGAAATTTAATTTGTGTGACATTAATTTCTCTCTCCACTATTATGCTTGTATAAGACATATTTATGTGCTTTTTATTATTTCGAATATGAATATGTTTATGGATTTGATGATATTCATGTTGTTAATATGAATTGGTAATATTCTGGAAAATATGTTTGTAGAAATGGAGAACTTGCAATGCTTTTGTTCAATTTAAAGTGAACACATTAGGAATATTTCGTTTTTTCACTCTTGTAGAAATGGAGGACTGTTAATTCACGAAACGCATCTTTTCTCAAGTCAGGAGCTCAAAGAAATGCTTGGGAGGCTTGACTTTGTGGAGGAACAGAATGATGATGCACACACTAACTAACTTTGGAATCTAGTCATGGACGAGTTTGCAAGTAAGTTGCCATGTCGAGATCTCCTTCGTCACTTAGTGCAACACATGTCTGACTAATGACTGCCTACTTTCCTTTTCATGTGTTTAGAGGCTTATGTTTTATCCATTTTTTCTCATTTACAGTTTGTTGAATGTTAAGTATGTATCTCTCACACCAGTGCTTGTAGTAGATCATTGACTCCTTAATTGACATCTGATGCTCTATTACCTTGTTCAACTGTTATCCTTAACATTCTAGTAAAGGTGCAATTTCACCAGTTAAATTCGTTAAAATTACAAATGTAACCAAACTAGCAAAATGCCTGAATATGGAAAATTGATCTGAATGAATAACTGGAAATTTGGACCAAGCGTTGGATTTCGTTTCTTAACATCGACAAAAATGTTCTCTGCCAATTTGACCACAGATCCCCCAAATATTGACCCCGTGAACCAATTGTCTCAAATTCGATTTTAGTTCCTCCTCATTTTGAGTTATTCCACGTTCTTTCCACATACTAAACAATCTGTTCCACCACATCCTTAAATGATGCAAGTTTAATATTAAATAACTAAACGAATTTGAACACCTATTAATTTGGTTCCATCGCCGACAACCTCCAAATCCTTTCGCCGGTAATGCTCCTGGATGAAAATACAAAATCAAATATTGGGACTGATGCAAGACGTCAAAGTGGCCAACAAGGGCATTTTTGGTACTCACTAAAAAGGGTGGCGCTTCAACAAAGTTTCTTTGCAAGTGCCATAACAATGTCAGCACTATTTGTTTTGTGCTATTTTTCCAAATTAAATTAAAGCACTATTTTTTTTTTTTTTTTTGCTATTTTTCCAAAATTGTCTATAAATATTAATGTTTGAAACGTGAATGTTTGTTCGCCTATGCATTGAGGTGGGTATTGGGTCGGGTTCCCTTCTTTGATGCAAACTCAACCCAAACCAATGTGATCAATTTGAAAATTGGTTTACAACCAATATCACCCATTTCAATATTGGAACCAACCCAACTCATTTTTATGTTGGTTTATTTTGGGTTGATTTGGTTTCAATTAGCTATATTTATAACTTGTTGAAAATATCCTTATGTGTTCATATTTCTTCTCTCATTTGCATGGTTCTTCATTTGAATATAAAGCTTCAATATTAACTTAATTTTTTGTAAATATACTTAATTTTATCATTATTAAGTTAAAATAATTCTATAAAATAAAATATACATAATTTCTCCTCATCAATACCGGTGCCGATCCTGTGATTCTTGGGGCCTGAGGAGAACGTTATAAAATACACCCATTTAAAATATAATAAATTCTAAAATTTATAAGTGTTCTGCGAAAATTAATAATTAACTGAAAATACAACAACAATAGAAATCATATCACATTTCACATTATAATCTAATAACAATTTCTAAATTTAATGTTTCTTATTTTGCTAAAGAAGGAAAAACAATACTCAAATTTGCAATAATTTAGCTTTTTTACGGATACAACTTATAATTCTAACATGCAATTTTACAATTAATAAAGTATTATTTTATCTCTATAGTTTATGACATTTTATCCATGCGATATTATTTATATGTATAAAACTCATATTTTTGTTGTGAAATAATTGTCATAAAGTTTATATGATCTATTTTGAATGTTTCTCACTATTAATTTATTTTAGTAAAAGTTGGGGACAAAGATGACGTGTCAAACGGAGAATATGAGACAATTATATTGATAAAAGAGTGCTTGTAAAATTAGGAGACATATCGTAATACGTTATTTTCAAAATCTTTTGCAGTTTATTTATATTCTAAACTAACAAGATTCAATTGTTTGGAAGACATTTTGTTTTATAATATGAAATTTAAAAATATTAGACATTATTTATGCATAAAAGTAAAGGAGGTATTGCAAATTTTATCCATAAATTTCAGCAAACTTTTTTATGTAATGCTAAATATTAAAAAAAAATACAATAGTTTTACAAAATTTTATATAAAGAAAATAATAAATACTATGAAAAATACGCAAGAGGGGTTTGAACTTGGGTGAGATACAATAAAGGCCTCACACTTGGCCACTACACCACACCTCATATTAGTAGAATATAATATTGGTTGCCTATATAATATAATTTGGACGTGCGTAAAAAGCAAAAAAGTCACACCCTTTGGATTTGTGTTTGAGGCGATGGTCTCATTTGCCTTACTACAAAACCGGGTCTGATCAACACAAATTTAGAAAAGAAAACTTAATTAAAGTTTCAAACTAAATAAAAAACACAACATAAAAACATACATATTGTTTCTAAATAATTGAAAACAAACAAACATATAGATCGAATTTCATGCATTTATATGTAACATGAATTCTAATCTAGTTTGTCAAACGAAACTTTAAGCGAGCGGTCGTATTATATTTAGATTTGTTTTATTTGCAGCATTTGCAAAGTACCTCAGCTCCATCCATTTCACATTGATGCTAACACATAAAAACCCTTACTTTTAAACCCCAACTAGACAAGCACAAATATAATTCCTGGTTAAACTTCTGCATCCAACTCCATCACAAAATCATGGGGCCCAAAAATAGAGGCCAAAGTAACACCTTTGCGTTGCGGCAATTTGCTGATTTTATCCAACTCTTCCACGCTTAAACACCAATCAAATATTTGCAAATTTTCCTTCATTCTCTCTTTATTGTAGCTTTTCGCCACCACACTCACTCCTTGCTCGTACGCCCATCTCAACGCCACTTGCGCGGTTGTCTTCCCTCTCGCCTTGCCTATATCTGCCAACACGTCGCTTCCGATAATTCTATTATCTCCCCACTTGGTATTGTTTGCGCCAAGTGGCGAGTATCCAGTAACGTGAATGCCATTTTCCTTGCAAAACTGTCTCGATTGTTCTTGTTGCCACATTGGATTCATCTCAACCTTTTATTGTCAGTAAAACACAACAAAAAAAAAATGTATGTTAATAAGAAGAGAATTTTGTTATGGTGTCCAATTGGACACATACCCAATATCCTGCATGGATGTGGGGCCCATTGACAATGCACTCTATTGTATTTGTTGGTCTCCACATTCATACACTATTGGATTTGTACCCAACGTGAGCATTATCTCAATTTTATTGGGTAAAAACTTGCTTGATTAACTGCGGGAGGAATTTTGGCTATTGAAAAGAGCTGTTGTAGCATCTTGCAAGAGAAATTACTAACTCCAATAGCCTTTGTGAGGCCCAAATTTTTACACTCTTCCATTCCTTCCCAAACTCCCTTTAAATCTAAGGGATGTATGATTTCTTTGTCAACTGGTGTCTTTAGTATCACTTGGCTCAACCTCAATGGCAAGTGTATCAAGTACAAGTCAACATAGTCCAGCTTAAGATTCCTACATATATACATACATATAACCACCAAATTTACGAATGATATATAATTGAATATTCTATGCAGTTGAAATAGCAATTGACACGTGATATGTCAAAATTGTGTCAATCACAATATTAAAATATAATTATACTGTAAGATTAAAGTACTCGCTCAGAATGTAACTATAATTAATGTGCATACTCGACGCTCATTTTAATGGTAGGGACAATTTGGTCACGCTGAGCGAAGCTGCACCATAGCTTCGTGGTGATAAACAGTTCGTCTCGCGACTTAATGAGGCCGAGGCTTAGAGCTTCGGAAATGGCTTCACCAAGCGGCTTCTCCGAGCCGTAAGCAAAAGCTGTGTCGAAGTGGCGGTAGCCAGCTTTAATGGCTTCTAATATGGCTGCTTTGACAGTCTCTGGATCGGCAGGAGGGTATGAACACGTACCCATACCGATTACAGGCATCGACTTCTCACAACCGATCAAACTCAGTTGTGGGATTGCTGCCATTTTTGTGACTTTCTTGTTAACACTTCAAGCAATTTATGCGAAAATGTTCTCACGCACGCGTGGGTTTCACCCGCATTTGACGTGGCACGCCAACCAAAACTGCCCCATGAATGCTTGGGGTGGGGGTGGGGAGGAAGAAAATTCATGCAGGTAAGGGCCCCGTGGGTTGGAGAAGATAGCTCGCAATTTATGACCTAGTTCCTATTACTCAGTAAACATGTATATATATAATTTTGATGTGCAAATCATGCATTAAAAGGGGGGAAAGAAAAAAAAGGGACATCGGACTGCCTGGTTCCCACGAACTACGATTAATTGATACATGCTCGTTCTTTGATATTGACATCTCTGCCAATTCTACAATTTTGTGCAAGATTATCTTAATGACCGTTTTAACTGTCATTTTTGAGCTTCTAGATGACACTAGAAAAGTCCAACTTGACAATTTGTAGTTAGAATTTTCATAATAACATGCAGGAATTAATTGCTGTATATTGAAGACAACAAAATCAAGCTTTTTAGTAATCTCTGAGCCTCTAATAGTCTAATTCAAATAAAATATCTCCCTAAGCACAAACTATCCATTTAAATATGAATAATTCCACGTGAACAGTTGTTAATGACACACTAATATATCAGTTGTTTCAGTTCGACTAGTGATCGATAAAGAGGTTTACATGTGATTTTTAGTATTTTATTACACTTCATTTTATAAAATGAAGACGTTACACGTCAATTGTATGATTTTATTGTGTATCGTCAAATTCATGCACATTCGACAAATTAAATGCGACCAATTCCCAACCCCCAACCCTTTTCATAAAAGTGAAGTCGTACCTCGATAAGCTGTCTCTCTTTGTTGTTGCAACTTTGGATTTTTCAATTTGATTAAGGTTAATTATTTTATGCTTTTTTTTCTTTTTCTTTTCCTCTTAAAAATTGATTTTCATTTACCTCAATTTTTTTGCCCAGCGTTGACTACTTTTACCACTAAGGTAAGAATAAGCAATGAAATCCTTATCCATTTTCTGCAATATGTCAGAAAAAATTGTATTTCATTTTACTCATATACAATGTTTTTATTAATTCTTGCACATACACAATCAAGGACTTCATATCCTTTATACGAAAAAGATCTGGTGCCAGCGCTAATACAATCCCGGAATGCGGGGGCCGGGGTGCGTTTTCTTGCTGGATTTCCAGCAGCTCGCACCAGAAACAAGCCAATCCTTTGTATACAAAACGATTCTGACGTCAAGCTGGATGAAAACGGAATGAAACGATTTACTAGGAGTAAATCATGTAACAGTAAATTATTCTATATAATTTAAGGAATTAAAATATTCTTGACTGTGTCAATCCATGAGATGATTTTACTTAATTTGTGGATGGATTTTCAATGTTTATTTCAGTAGGCCCCCTCAACCTTGGCGACGAAACGGAATGAAGACTACAAAAAGATTGTCTAGTCATTTCTGGGTGAGGCGAAAATGATATGTCCCAATGCTACAATTTTGATAAAGTTAAATTTCAGACTGACGTGGCGACTCTCTTACTGCTGGCGACAAAGAAAGTTCACTTACTACTCCTCATACTACTGGCGGCGTTGGGAATGTATCATTAGTGCTTGGTGAGGATATCAAAAATTTATTTAGCGTGTAATTATTGTTCTAGCGACAACTTTTTCCCTAACAAAATGATAATCTAACTCGATATGTTTAGTGCTTGAATGAAAAACAGAATCTCATGCCATATGAAGAGCACTCTTTTTATCACATAAAATTTAGGGAGGCTACTCCAGTTGAATGAGTTCGTGAAGGAGATAAAGAAGTCATTGAATTTTGGGTGTGGTTATGGCCATCGAGTGGTATCCGGCTTCAATACTGGAACGAGAAATTGATAGTTGCTTATTTGATGCGCAGCTGATGCAATTTGAACCAAGAAAAACACATTATCCAATTGTACTTCGGCGGGTAGAAGGGCAACCAGTCCAATCAGCATACAATTAAAATGAACATAGATTCAGAGAACATAGAGAGTAAAAGCAAAGAACATAATCAAAAGCATCTTTCACATAGTTGGATGCTGAAAATGTTAGCAAAAAAGATTGACTAGTGATTGATATGAATTGGTTCGAATCGAACCAGCCTAATCCAAATTCAAATCCATTACTCAATCCAAATATATCCTCGAATCAGATCGGTATCTGATCAAGAAAAAAGATACGTATACAATCCATATTAGTAGACATTTTTTAAAATATTTTTCTAAATTTTTATTTCGATATCAATGCTATGATTTATAAATGAGTGATGGTTGAATTGACTGACTGAATGACTTAAAAGTAAGATTTTGTTGAGATATTTTTAATTTTATATTTTTTATTTACCGAAATTAAATTAAAAGAAATTTTACTTTTTAATATGGATCGGATCGATCGACCCCAATCCAAATCGTCTAGGGTAGGATAAGCTTTTTGTGATCCGTTGATTAGTGAATCAAAAAAATTTCGTTCTATTCGGATTGGGTATCCTATGGTTTGGATCTTTTCCCATCAGAAAGATTGACAGCATGTGTACTATCCGTTCGAGTAAAAGTCAAATACTGAAGAGAGCCACGAAGTTGACGATATTTTATTGGGCATGTGGGCCCATCATTATTGTGGCGGGAGAGGGTTTGACGGCAATAGGAGTTTTACTTCACAACATCTAACATTTTGGTTTTGATGAGCAAGTCTTTCGTGTATGGGTGATGATTTTGACACCCACAATTTTAATCCTTACACCCACATTTTTTTTAAAATTTTGTTAATTTCCAATTTTACCCTTATGAAAGGTGGGTGTGAGTATACGAATTTGGATCCTCGGCCGCCCGCGGCCGAGGATCCAAAAAGCACCTCGGCCATCCTTGGCCGAGGTCCCCATGAGGACCTCGGCCAAGGTTGGCGAGGCCCATGTGATGAGGCCTCGGCCGCCCCGCCGAGGTCCCTCATGGGGACCTCGGCCAAGGATGGCCGAGGTCCTTTTGGGATGCTCGGGGCATCCAAATTTGTTTTTTTTTAATTGATAGATAATGTAATTAATTACTATTTTTTTTATATTATTTTTTGATTTGGGGAAGGAAGATGTGATGTATGAGTTGGATCGAACGGACGAAAAACCGCACTTTATAGATTTAGTGACCGAACTCCGTTGCGGACAAATAATATACCGATTTAGGGCATAAAATAAAATAAGTGCATTTTTTAAAAAATAAAATGAAAATGGTGATGAAATAAAATTAAAAATAAATAAATGAAAAAAAATTAAATTATTCGAAAAATAGAAAAACGCTGATTTCACTGCCTAAACGCACTCGGATGCCCAAAATCCATCGTACATCACTCCAAAGGTGTGAGTTGGACTCGTGGCGTCGAGCTACCCCAAATCGATATATTATTTGTCCAAAACGGAGTTCGGTCACTAAATCTATAAAGTACGATTTTTCGTCCCGTTCGATCTAACTCATACATCACATCTTCCTTCCCCAAATAAAAAAATAATATCAAAAAAATATTAATTAATTACATTATCTATCAATCAATTTTTTAAAAAAAATTTAAAAAAAATTTGGACCCTCGGCCGAGGGAGGCCGAGGGTCGAAAAGGTCCCCATGAGGGACCTCATGGGGACCTCGCCAAGGATGGCCGAGGTGCTTTTTCGACCCTCGGCCTCCCTCGACCGAGGGTCCAAATTCACTCCCGCACCCACCGTGCATTTAGGGTAAAATTGGAAATTAAAAAAATTTAAAAAAGTGGTGGGTGCAAGGATTAAATATGTGGGTGTGAGTAGCTCCACTCTTCGTGTATCTCATTTGTGAAAGAATCAACCTTCTTCAGGCCCATTTGAATTCAATGCCAAAGTAGGGTAAGTTGACAAGTCTTTGAGGGAAAACTCCATGTTAAGATTGAAGATAAGTTATTGAATCATCTGTAAATTATTTCCCGTAACAAGCGGGTTGGACGGATACTCGCATAGGAACAGGCTTCGGGCGAATTACAGTTGCAGTCCAAATTTGAGAATAGGCTCAATCTAATCTGGAAATCGAAACAAACAACTAAATTACTTAGCAGGTTAGCCTGTACTTCCCATTTTGACACCACTGGTTTACCTTTTCAACCCGTGTTTTATTAGTTAGAGTGTGTGAGTTTGGGTGTCATAACTCTGCTTTTGTCAGTGCTTAGAAGATATTGCCCCGTCTTGCCACTTGCAATCTTCACATTCCAACCTACAGCCACTATCACTGAACTAGTTTTGGAAAACTTGTTTTGATATTTTTTTTCTCTTTAGTACAGCCAGCGGCAGAGCCAGAAGTTACATCTTGCAGGGCAAAACAATGATTGCAACTAGATATTATTTAAAGGAAAATAAGTGTAAAATTAAGCCCTATGTAAATTTAGCACTAAGCATAGTTATAAGTGCTTTTTCATGTCAAACTTGTCAGGACAAAATGATAGAAAATACACACATTTATAGATCTAAAAAATAGTCTTGATTTTCTCCCGAAAAATAATATCTCCCAATCGCTTATGTAGATCAATTAGATTTTATATGTGGGGCCACTTTATTATTTCAAAAACAATAAGAAACTGTCACATCTCCCTGTGGAAACCAATAAGAAACTGTCACATCTCCTTGTGGAGGAGATTATGTTTGCTAAAAAATATATTAAAATATATCACGAATGCAAAAATATTTTTTAATCTATAAGTCAAAGCATAAAGATGGACTGGACATCTTAAATACGTCTCGTCATGTCCTCGTCTCTTTGAACTTGTTAGGGCCAAAACTAATGTGGGATAAAAAGTGAAGGGGAAAAAAGCTAAAGGAAAAAATTATGGAGCAAAATGTCATTCTCAAATAATGTATAGGGAAAAAACTAGGGGAAAGTGGACCTATCTGTTAGACTAATTAATTCTCAAAAAATAATAAATAAATAAATAAAATGAATTAATTACCAAAATTGGAATAATAGTATTTTTCTTATCCACGTAGCATTAGATTATTAGTTAATATCAAACTTTGTGGGCCATATTTGGAAGAGCTATTCTCCAAATTTGGGACCAAGTTTGGAGAATAGCCCCCCAAATTTAGATTTCTAGCCCCAAGTTCATACATTATTTGGCATATTATGGGGGAAGGCCCAAATTTTGGTTTTTTTTTTCCTCACATTAGTTTTGCTCTACAATCTCCTTATAGTTATTGACGGATTTGATCCGTTGCCCACAGTAGGCACTGTTACAGTATCCACAATGGATAAGATCAATGACATGTGCCCCCTAATGGTGAAGAGTCCACAATTAGGGATATGTGTCACTATCCGGCCCATTGTGGCCACCATTACAATGCCCATTGCGGGTAACGGATCATAACCGTAGTTATTGATAAAGACAAACATAGCACTCGACAAAAAGTCATCCCCTATTTTATTTTATGGTCTTGTTTTAATGATTGGCCATATCTAAAAATACACGTTTTGTCGTAGTAGAGCATACTATAAGAGTAATTTCCTGTTATGCACAATATTGTCGAGATTTTATATACGTACTCATTATTTTTGGATAATCAAATAATTTGATTATACTTTATACATTGTTCATCATATATTTGAGTTAGAATTTTGGTACACTTGATGTTGCAAAGGAAACCACCAAAGCAATGGATGATGATATTACAAGGGCGGTCGTCCCCACCTAGTTGCACCTATGTGTACACCGATGGTGGTGGTGACGGTAGTGCCAATAGGGACAGCAAATTAACAATTGGTTAAATTTGTTATCTTTCTTTAAAAAAAAAAAAACTATTAGTTAATTCCCTTTGAATTTTTTTAAAATAAAATTTACGATATGATTTAGTGGAAGTTGTTATCTCTCAGATTGTTATTTTGTTACAACAACAACAACAAACTAAGCCTTATTCCCTACAGATAGGGGTCGGCTGTATGGAACCATATGAGAACTACGTCGGATCGTAGGTATGAGTTTTGCTATACCACGCCTTCCTATCCAAAGCTAGTTGCCCATCTACTGTTTAATAAGCATATCTCTGCACGTAATGACTTGCATCCACGTTTGTAATCGGTCTTCCTCTACCTTTCCTTATATGTCCTACCCTAATACTCTCACTCTTTCTCACGGGTGCATTCTCGAGTCTCAGTATGTGTCCAAACCATCTCAATCGGTTCTCCCTCATCTTATCCTCAATCGGGCGACTCCTAATCTACCACGAATATCTTCATTGGTAATTTTATCCTTCCTAGTCTTACCACACATCCACCTCAAAGATACGCATTTACGCAACATTCAATTTGTGTTCATCTACCTTCTTAAGCGCAACACTACATTTGCCATATAAGAATGCCTGGTCTCACAATCGTTTCTATAAATTTTCCTTTTAATTTTAAAGGCATAGTACGATCACATAAAATCGAAGCACATCTCCACTTCATCCATCCAACATTAATCTGTGATTTACATCACCTTTTATGTCAAGATTGGTTTGAACCACGGATCCTAAATAACGAAAGCTATCTCGCCGGTACTACCTCACTACCTAATTTCACCACAAGAGGATCCACTCTAAGCTTACCACTAAACAAACACTCCATATATTCTCGCTTTTGATCCGCTAATGGCAAAACCACGAGCCTCTAAAGTATGTCTCCATAGTTCTAGCGATCATTTATACCGCCTGGTTTCATCCACTAAGACTATATCGTCGGCAAATAACATACACCATGGCACCTCATTTTGAATATGTCTCGTGAAGCTCATCCATAACTATAGCAAACAAAAAGGACTGAGTCAGAGCCCCCGATGTAATCCTATCGTAATTGGAAAGCTATCAGTCATCCCATCGCTTTGTCCCTAATATTCGTAACAACTCCCTCGTACATATCCTTGACTATATTTATGTACTTAAGAGGTACATTCTTCTTTATCAGAACCCACCAGAGCACATCCTAGGTACTCTATCATAAGCTTTTCAAGATCGATAAAAACCATATGTAAATCTTTTTGCTAGCCCTATACTTCTCCATTAATTGTCGTAATAGGTGAATTGTACGTAGTCGATCGACCGGCATAAACCCGAATTGATTATCTGAAATAGAGACAATGCGTCTCAACCTACGCTCAATTACTCTCTCCCATAACTTCATAGTATGACTCATAAGTTTTATTCCTCTATAATTGGAACAGTCTTGGATATCACCCTTATTCTTATATAATGGTGTCACCGCATTTTCCTCCATTCCTCAGGCATTTGGCCACTACGCCAGATCTTGTTAAAGAGTTTGGTTATCCACCTTATACCCAACTCCCCCATACACTTCCAAACCTCAATTGGTATACCATCCGGACCGACAGCCTTCTTAACTTTCATTCTTCTTAAAGCCTCTCTAACCTCGCCTTCATCGATCCTTGGCGAAAACCGGTTGGTATCATGTAAGGGGACTGTAATATCACCAAGGCTGCTAGTATTATCCCCATTAAACAGTTTATCAAAATAATTTCTCCACCGTTGTTTAATCTCCCCGTCTTTTACCAACACATTCCCATCCATATCCTTAATACACCTTACACCATTCAAATCTCTACTCTTTCTCTCCCTCATTTTCGCAATGTTAAAAATGGCATTTTCTCCCTCTTTTTGTATCCGGTTCGATATAACTCTTCATGGACCTTGGCTCGAGCATCTCGTATGACTTTCTTCGCTTGTCTTTTAGCATCTTTATACCTATCATACACGACTATCCCTGCATTTCGTAGTAAGCTCTCTATAACTCTCCCTCTTACTTGAACCGCTACCTTTACTTCCTCGGTCCACCACCAAGATTCCTTTCCCGGGGGTGCACTACGCTTTTGACACCCGAGTATCTCTGTAGCCACCCTCTTTACACCATGTGATATCGACTCCCATGCTGTATTAGCATTTTCGTTACTGTCCCAATCGACCTCCTTAGCCAACCTATCTTTAAAAACCGACAATTCAGCCCCCTTTAACCTCCACCACCTAATTCTTGGCTCCTCGGCTTGCACCATTCTCTTTCGCACCTCCTTTCGGCGAATATCCAAGACTAGGAGCCTATGTTGCGTGGCAACACTCTCTCCCGGAATAACTTTGCAATCCTTACAAATATTTTTATGTGCGTTTCGAGTCAAGAAATAGTCAATCTGGGCGGCACATGTCCCACTCCTATATGTCACCAAATGAGTTTCCCTTTTATCAAACCAAGTATTCACTACCCTTAAATCATACGCCATGGCAAAATCTAAAATAATATCTCCCATGATATTCCTATCCCCAAATCCATAACCCCCATGCACACTATCAAATCCATCCCGACTCTTACCTACATGTCCATTAAGGTCCCCACCGATAAATAACTTCTCTCCAATAGGTATACGCTGCACTTCCTCATCTAAATCTTCCCAGAATTTCTTCTTAGTAGCATCATCCAAGCCTATTTGCGGTGCGTATACACTAAATATATTTATAATCTCGTCTCCTACTACCATTTTAATCAGTAAAATCCTATCTCCATTACGCCTCACTTGGACCACGTCTTTTACCAAATCCTTAGAAACAACGACGCCCACCCCGTTCCTGTTCCTATCCATACCGGTATACCATAATTTATATCCCCAAGGCACTACCTCTCTGGCTTTTTCTCCTACCCATTTAGTCTCCTGTAGACATAAAATATCAACTTTTCTCCTATTCATCACCTCTCCGATCTCTCGCTAGTCTACCTGGCCAAAGATCCTATGTTCCAAGAGGCTAAACGAACCTTATCTTTACTGGACTAACTTCTTTACCCGCTAGTCCATGGAAACGCGAGAACCCTTGCCTATTTTTCGCCACACCGGGCGCCGATGTGACGCTGGCCGCTCGGGGTACGCCTAGCCGCACCCTTGCTAATTTATCACTACACCGGTGTCCGGTGCAAGGTCGCGTCAATGAGGGGAACGCCCCAACGCTTTTTCTCATTCGGCCCATCTCATAGATTTGGCAAAGTTTTACGCT
Source organism: Jasminum sambac (assembly GCA_018223645.1). Lineage (NCBI taxonomy): Eukaryota > Viridiplantae > Streptophyta > Magnoliopsida > Lamiales > Oleaceae > Jasminum > Jasminum sambac. The sequence continues at coordinate 28,258,140 of CP073645.1, read as the reverse complement.
GCCTGCCAACCTACCGCAACCCTCCTCCTTTACCCGGGCTTGGGACCGGCAATGCGATACACATTGGCGGAGTTCTCAGATTGTTATTTTGTTATTGTAGAATATTATTTTGTAATTGTGTTTGTTAAGAAAACATTTTTTTAAAAATATTTCATGTATGTAAGTATAATTATTACTACTTGTTTAGTCTTTTAAGTAACCCATGCAAGTCCCTCTTTATGTCTACAACAATGGTATCAACGCCTACCCCACGCCCAACCCCCGCCACGCCAATCCACTTAATTTCTACCTTTCTTTTCTTTTTTTGATTTTCCTTTCTCTTCACCCTGTAGCGTGAAGTGAGAGAGTTTCAGATCCGATGGGCTTACTCCCTGGGCCCCGTGTACAGGCTTCAGTCCAAAATAATGGGCCTTCACTTAGCTTTCCTATGCTATTGCTTTCTCTACGCAAATGTGACGATAACACTCCAAAAGTCAAAATACACAGTCGATTTCAAGATTTGTTGTCCTTTAAATTAATTTGAGTATAATCATAAACTGAGAATAAAGCGTCAAACTCGGAGATTGCGAGACAGAAGAAAATGGGATTTTCAAAGTCAAAACACCTTTTATTTTGGGGTCACAACCAATCATTTGTATCATATAGTGGGAACTAATGTTGGCTGTCCCATTCCCTTAGCGTGCCATACTGCCATTAACACACTTTATCCCTTAATTTTTCACTTTCTCGAAAACCCCCACCAATTATCACGTAATATTCCCTCTACTCATCGAAAAGGAAAAGGTAGAGTGAAGAAAATAGATGTCATGCACATTTATTAGCTAGGCTAAGTTTGGGATTGTTGTTGTTAAAGTACTGCCTTTACTTTTTACAGAATCAAAAGTAGTTTTCAGCGTTTAGTAAATTTCTAAAAATTGTTTATCGAAGAATTTGCTTCCTCTAGATATATGCTTTTCCTTTTTTTTTTTTTCCTTTCTTTTTTTAAAATCGTTTCTATTTGTTTAAGTAACGTTTAAAACTCGAAACTCGATATTTCTTTTTGACATGCTTCACGCTTTTACTTCGTATAGTCTACACTTATATTTAAGCTCGAAGTTTAATTTTTTCATTGAATTATGCTTTATACTTTTTAGAATATTGGTTATGTTTGAGACATTTTTCATGTAATCGTTACCTATTTATATTCTCAATAAATTGTGACTTTACGGATAAATAAATAGAGAATAGAGAGAATTTTAACATATATATATTCATCAAGACAATGCAATCTAAAAGTCGCTCTACAATAGATTTCATATTCAACTAATTAATATAGATTAGGTGACATAAAATTTAGGATGCATATACAAAACGAATTAATAGAAAATAGAACAAATTTGTGGAATCATGAAGTCCCACAATCTCAAGATGTAAAAGGTAGTACCTCTCAATACTCTCCAATACAAATTGTCTATTTACTTGTTTGACATTTTTTGAATTCATCGACTATGAAAATACTCTTAATCACATTAATAAATATCATTAAATTTACAAGATAAGCAAGAAATTAAAAATCAAACCATTACGATTATTCTATCGAATTATTACGTCACAATAGTAGAAAACCAACTAACCAAGATCAAAATGCATAAAGACGGGGACGTTTTTAAAGAAAATTTTGACTGCCTCGTAGACCATAGCATAATGAGATAAGGGTGAATAATGAATACTACCTTTGATCATTATTCCCTCAATAATTGTAAGTGTCACAACTTTCGCGCCTAGAGTGTTTTCCTTTCGTTTTTCTCGATATTAGTAGTCGCATATTAAGCATAGATTATTGTACGCTAATGGGGTCGTTACTTTTAGATATATATATATATATATATATATATATATATATATTGTTATGAATATAAAACTCACCCGAGGGAATCGAGGGAAATATTATATATTATTTTATTAATGTGAATGACTATTATGTCCCTGATGAAATTATGTAATTACGATTACATGCCATTCAAGCTTTCCTATAAATAGCGCTTTCAGTTATTAATGAAACCATTCTGAATTCCTTATAATTCATTCTCTCTAAATTCTCTCTATTATTTCTATACTTTTATAACACGTTATCAAGTAGTCTCTAAATTTCGAGTAATAAGAAGGGAGTATGCTTCTACGATTGCATCTAACGATGATCCTCTGTATCGAAACCGGATTAAACATTTCTCAAATAACGAATTGTTTTTTAATAAACTTCTCCTACACGCATCTTCTCTTCAATTGTAATTGAAACCGTAAAGATCTTCACAAATCACACCGCCTTACTTCATGTCTTTAATTCCTAACCCGAGAAATATGCAGAAACGAATTGTGAAGGAAAATCGAAAAAGGGCGGAAAGGTATATATATTATTATTTTATAATATAATAATATATTAAACTATAACATTCGCTTTTCTCGAGATATAAGGAGCATACATTATCAAAATCAAATTTTGCGACTCCATTATACTCGATTTAACGAGATCTTCGATTTGACACCAATATTGATAAGGTAAACTTTCAAAATTTACAAATCAAGACCCCAACTTTTAAAAAGTTACAAAGGGTCCTTGGACTTGTGAATATTTACGTATTAATCCTTATACTATTAAAATTTTATAAAGAAATATGTGTAACGCCACGCACTTGCCAAAGGCATCGACGCCAAAGAATCGTAGCGGTTGGCGTAGAATGAGTATGTATTAATATTTTATAAAGAAATATGTGTAGCGCCACGCACTGCCAAAGCAAGACGTCCAAGAATCGTAGCGGTTGGCGCAGACGATCGTTTCGACCTCCCATTGCGTTTACTTTGACGACAATAAACAAAAATGGATAGAATATTCAGAAGAAATTCTAAATCCATTAATTACAACTCAAGTCCATTTGAGTTAAAAGATCGGAATATTATTTTAACTCAGAAGAGTTTAAATACATAATATACTTATTCTAAAAGGATAAGTGAGCTCTTGTAGAAGTAATGAGAATATGTTCTAGAAGAACAAATGCTCCCGTAGAAGCGATTCAATATTTAATTCTCGTACTTTATTTATCGCAATACCTCCTACTGACGATGGGTTCAACCATCACTGAACAGAAGGTTTTATATATTTATGCAATTTATATGCTAAGTGATGGGTGATACCTTCTACTAAAGCAGATCCTACTCCTGAAGAAGTAGTTAATCATTATGCATTCTCGCAATTTAAATTCCGTAAATTTATATTTATTGCAATAATTCCCATAAGGTAGGTTCGACCACCTATTGGAGGAAATTTAATTTCTGCAATTTAAATTTACACTTTAAATTTCATATATTTCCAATGTGGTGAGTTATATCACCACGATTGGTATGCATATTTTCAATGTGGTGGGTTATACCACACGTTACTTAATGCTTATTACAAATGTGGTTGGATTAAACCCCACAATTGGATAACTGATTTATATATGTTCGATATGAATATTCTATTGATATTAAAGAAGAGATTTGAGCAAGTGATGCCGAAATTTACCGTTGTATGTATTGATGAAGTGAAATTGCTCAAAGAATCCCATTGTGATAAAAGAGAAAGAAAATATACCGTGGTGAAAAATCTCATTATGAGATTAGTATATTGTGATATGATGAGAAATGCTCTTAAAGAAGCATTTAATAAAGGAATGTTCACTTTCCACGTCTATTGAATATTGATGGAGAAAATTGAGTAAGTGGTACCTGAAGTTACCATTGGATAAATAGATGAAAGTAAAATGCTCAATAGATCCCATGTTGATAAATCAAAGAAAATATATCGCATGGAAAGATTATATGAAGTAATCTCATCGATGATATGAGATTGTATTAATATGAGAATAAAATGCTCTTGAAGAAGCATAATCACTAGATTTCTGTATTTGAATAAAGCCAATATGATATTATTATTATTACTCCGGAAGAAGTACAAAGCAATGAAGTGGAACATATTGAGAATATCAAAGATGGCAATAGACACTAAAAATATAAAAATGCGAAAAGAAAATACATATTGAACCCATAAATGAAGGGTGCGTTTGAGAGTATAAATACTCGTACTCGCCACCCTCAACATCGTGGTTCATAATGAGATATTTAAAGGATCCGAATTTCTTTTCGCTTGACAGGTGGTTCCGTGAGCGATATCTGGGCTTCCACAGATTCTTGAACATATGCATGAAATTTGATGAGTAGTTCATCAACGTACTAGCGAAATAAGTATTTTTCATTGAATGAGAGATAAACTTATTATCTACACTCGATCTAGGAACGCTAGTAAGCCATCAAAGAAATGGTTAATATTCAACAAACCTATTGGTTTGACATGAAAGTTCCACTTGTACAACGAGGCTATATTGAATATTTCCTCCGGTGTGTTGTAGCCGCCTGGAAGGATAATGAAAGCATCACTATTATTCATCATATACATCATATGCGATTGTGGATGGATTGCGCTTGTAGCACCAACCCTGCTGGACCCATGGTAGAACTGGCTCCAATTCGAGTATTAGATCCAACTAAATGGAAAGGTATTACACTCGAAACTCTTATTCCCCATGATGATGCGGCCATTATAAGTCTAGCTAAAAGTTTGTTGTTGGTTCCTCCATATAGTATATTGATTTCTTGTCTCCCTAACTCTTTTACAAGTCGGTTTGCCATATCCACGTATTGGATATGGCCTACCAATTTAGATCCACCAAGAATACATACGGTTTTAATCTGGCGAGGTAAAGGCTAACTTGTATGAGATGATTCTAAAATCTCCATATCCATCTCTACTCCTATCTCTCTTTTTGCACTATACTTTTAATGTATGAACATGAGAGATATATGAATCCTTCTATTTAAAGAAAAATTTTCAAACCAATAATTGATTCTACTATTTACTTTTTGACAAATATGAAAGAGGAAAAGGCAGAAAAATTTTAGTGAAATGACATATACCTGTCGGTGATTGAAAAATAATATATATATACATATATATATATATCTTAAAATTGAAAAACGATATTTACAAATAAAAGAAATATATTGATCTTTGTTATTACACCAAGCTTTCTTACATAAATATGGGAAAATCATTATACTAAATTTTTCTACTAAATTTACAAACAGGATCTTCTAAAGTAAGTTTTTCAATACTGTAACGCATTTGTTGATCTTTGAATTTGGCCCATAAGGCCATTAGCTCACCTTGTACGTGTCCACTAGGATGTGTCTCAAGAGCATGTTGAATATCATCCAAAGGCTCCTTACTCAATCCATCTTTAATGAATGCTATTTTATCTTCTGGTTACGGACAAGTACCTGATTTACATCGAGTGTCACATGTCCACCGAGCACACTTGTAGCATCCTCCTAATCTTTGCTCTCAGTTTCTTTGAAAAACTACTTTACCCATACCAGGCATGTATTTAGAAGGAATTGAAACCTCACCAGATAATCGAACCTTTGCTTCAATCAACCATCTGGATATCTTGTGGGATACCCTTATTCATTAGCAAATTTTCAACCTTTCAAGCCTACTTGATAAATCCTTTTTAGGATTTTGATCGATAGTGATGGATAGTATTTTCAAAGATTTGAGAGCAAATTATCCATTATTATATATGGACCATTATTATGGTGAATCTTGTAAGTGCCCTGGATAATTTATAAATGCGTATGAGGTAAGGCTCGCGTTGGAACAAGATCGAAACATGAAGCGTATGTGCTAAGATTCCACGCTTGAACAAAGTGATGTGTAATAATGCTACCAAACATGATGGAATATGTCGGTGAGCTATACATATGATGAAAGTAATAAATCATGTTGAGCACTATACTGAGATACTAGTGAAATCGATATAAGAATTTCTTGAACTAAAAGTTCAATAATATTCGTTATAATCCTGACTGACCATCGGTTTAAATAATTATTGAAATCAATATTTCAAGTGAAGAATTAAAAGAATTCTTCAATGATTGTTCTCGATAAATGATGAAATCATTACTAGCCAATATTGGAAATAAATTCCAAATATATCCGGAATAAAGGATGAGAAATATGGGCTCACTCATCCTCCATGTGGACTACTAGATATTATGATATGGATCCACTAGATAGTCACATGTGTATATGATTCGTAATTTGAAATTCTGAAATATTTGCTCACTGTATGAGCATGATTTCCAGATTTAATGATAAAGCTAGTAAATGTATATCCCAATACTTGAATAAATCCTGAAGGATTGAGTATGCATACAAGTGGGATATTATGTGGCAAATTATTTAAAGTCCTCCAATAAATTGCCAATATCGAGAATAGAATGCAAACTATATAAATTCTCATATTAAAATTTGAATGATGAGAACATATATGAGTTTTAGTGTTCTAAATTTTCTTAGCATGAGGGAGTATTAAAGGTTGAAAATGATATGTGAAATGCATCATACTATATCCTCACAATTAAAATATGAACTTGAAGTTCAAAGATGCATAAAAAGATGCTATGAACAATCACATATATCAGTTAAGATGCTTTGATAAGTTAGCACGCCAGAAGCGTTGATATTATGACATTTCCCCAATCATATATATCGAAGCAAATTATTAAAGATGGTTTTAATAACGGAGGCATATACTCTTGAAGAGTATATAGACATAACTATATTGTGTAATCCTACAAGAGGATTGATAATGAGATATCTCGATAAGTTATGTCGATATGGGGAAAGAAATAAAATTGAAAGTATCGACACACTATGAAAAGATAGCGTTACATACTATCAATAATAGTGAGGATATTAAAATCCATCGAAAATGCCGATGCTGAAATATATGCCCTTATGATTAAAGTGTTCATGCCTTTGGTTTAATGAGAAATGAGAATGAAACTCTTGAAGAGGTTTCAAATGTATTATTGTATCAAGATACAACGGCTCAAAATATCTACATTGATATTGTTGAGAAATTCATATCATTTCTTTTCCTTGATTGATGTTTTGTCCCAAAAGGGTTTTTCTCAAACAAGGTTTTTAATGAGGCAACCCAATCTCAACTAATATGAAATCTCAGAAAAGATTTAGGTATATATCTTGATATAGTGAGAAAATGAGATCAGCTGTTGATTGCATGTATGCACCGAATATAACATGATATTGTATAGCATCTAAAATTCCATTCACGTGGAGATAAATGAAGAGTATGAACCAATGTATATGATACTCATACAAATCTATGAAAGATTTTGAAATGCTTGACATACTTGTATAAAATACGGCGTTGCACTCTTTTTCCTTGGCGAGGTTTTATCCCATTGGGTTTTCCTAGCAAGGTTTTTAATGAAGCAACATTAAAGCGTATTCACATGAATAATGTACTCTTTTTCCTTCATTAGGATTTTTCCCACTGGGTTTTTCCTAATAAGGTTTTAACGAGGCATATTCATGGTATATTGAGGACGACAAGAGAAATCGACCAGTGTATATATTGGATCAAGTTATAATAGAGACAATGTTTTAGATCCAAACAATGATGATATTGAAATCCTTTACCAAAAGTAAGGATATCGGTCCTCAAGATATGAAATCGGATAGAATCGTACTCTTTTCCTTCGATCAAGTTTTTTCCCACTTGGGTTTTCTTGACAAGGTTTTAACGAAAGACGCATCTCTATATTGGTGATCGACATCGTGGGGAGAAATATTTCGACGAAACAAAGATATGACCATTCTAAACTTTCCTACAATCGGTTTGGAAGTTTCATTGGGTTTTTCTCCAAACAAAGTGCAGAAAGGCAATCAAATATTCGTGAGTGTTATGAATATAAAACTCACCCGAGGAATCGAGGAAATATTATATATTATTTTATTAATGTGAATGACTATTATGTCCCTGATTTAAATTATGTAATTACGATTATGCCATTCAAGCTTTCCTATAAATAGCGCCAGTTATTAATGAAAAACCATTCTGCTAATTCCATAATTCATTCTCTCTAAATTCTCTCTATTATTTCTATACTTTTATAACATATATTATTTTTTTATGGGAACAGTCAAAGTAAAATCCAATTTTAAAACAATCATTGTAGTATAAGTCATATGCTAGATCCATTTTTTGATGGCGGACTCAAAACTTTCATTTTCGATAACAGTCGGAACAACAGTAATGGTTTATTTTGTGATGCATGCAATGATTTTGAGAAAGCCCAAGTTGATATTAATAATTAACAAGGATCTCTTGACAAAGTACTAAGAATGGTAATTCAGGTCAAATGAAATTAACTTACACGAAGTGAGTCAATGAACTAGATCAAATTATATTTTATTAAATATAAGTTAAAATTCTTAAACAAATAAAATAGCCATAGTTTACTATTTGAATCCAATACATTATAAGCATTGAGAAAATATTTAATTTTCATCTGTATTATTATTTAAAAATAACAAGCATCACATGCTAGTAATGACTAAAATATATTCTCTCGCACCAAAAGAGAGGGGGAGATTTAGGCTCATGTTTTTTGGTATGCGTTGACTGCGGATGCATTCATTGGGTGTTGGTTCTTTTGAAGCAGCACAGTTGTGGTGTTCATTTTACAGCGTGGCTAATGTTGCTTAAAGCCTCGTTCTCTATCTTAGATTAACCAACCAAGACGCTAATTCAGATACCTCATACTCATTTTCAACCACACACACATTTCCCAAACTAATATTAACCACATATTTTTACACGGAATACCGCGCGGAACAACTAAACCTCCAATCAAATAAGGCCTTAATCTCCTCCCAATAGCATCGGCTGACGCTAATAAGGCCTGTTGCTACCATCCTTTTGGGGCGGTGTCGGTGACTAGGGATGGCAAAAAAACCCGACCCGACCCAAACCTGGCAGCGACCCGCCCCGAATGGGTCAGATTTTCACTGACCCGCGGGTCAACGGCGCGGGTTTGGAAGTAACCCATGACCCGCCACGGGTCACGGGTCGGGTTCGGGTCAGTGTCGACCCGACCCGAGCCGCCCGATTATTTATTTATTTATTTTATTATTATTTCAAAAAGCCTGAACCCATCACCCCCATTGACCCCAACTCAATTTAATCCATTAACCTATTAACTCCAAGCCCAAATTAATCCATTTGTGCCCTAAAAAGACTCAAAACCTCAAGCTCAATTACTGAAAAGTAGGTTATGCACCTGGTTTTTTGTTGAGTTTCAGAACGTCAATGAGTCAATTGCTCAAAAGCAAGTTATGCAACACTACTGTTTGCTGAGTTTCTGATCTCTGCCACTATTGCGTTCTTGAATAGTGATCTCGCCTTTCACTCTTTCTCAGTCCCTATGGCTTCCTATGGCTTCCAACCGTCGGCGTTTGCTTCTCAGTTCTCCGTTTCACATCCTCTCGGCTCTCGCAATAGCCGATGCTCGACTCTCAAGAAGTAAATAATTGTTCCCCATTTTAAATAATTTCTGTCCAATGGCTTTCAAAAATATAATGTATGATATTGTAAACCTTCTATATTCATTAAAAAAAAAAAGAAACGGGTCAACAAGCGGGTCAGTTGGCCGACCCGAGCCGTCCGACCTGACCCGACCCGACCCGAACCCGATAATTGGCAGAAACAGGGCGGAAATGGGTCATAAAAAATCTCGTGGGTCGGCCACGGAATTGGCCGACCCGACCGTTGCCATCCCTATCGGTGACTTAGAGGCAACGGAATTTTGTGCAACTTTGCAAATTCCGATTATTTACACTTAAGGTTATAAAGAATTTAGGAATTTTTTTGCAACTTTCAAATTTTAGGTTACTTTTTTTTTTTTTGAAATTTTAGGTTACTTATGCTCCTCCCTCCGTCCAACTAAGATAGACGCCCATCATTTTTCACATATTAAAGAAACATCTTAAATGTTATTGGAATTACAAAATATTTCTATATTGTTTCAATTTTACCCTTATATTAATTGACAAAAAAGTATTGTGAACATTGTTAATATCTTTAGGAGATGGAATAGTTAGTTGATTTTTAGTATATTCCAAATACTATTAAATAGGAGTACTTTAGTTAACTAGAAAATAAACCATATTCTCAATGAGGAAAGTGGATTATAATTGATGACAAATGAAAATAGAATGTAAGCCTATCTTAGCGGGCCAAAGGGAGTAATAAATTCATATTTTTGTCCAATTTTGAAATTTTGGGCTACTTGCAATTAAGGTTCTTAAGGTCATAAAGAATTAATGATTTACCTTTCAAATCAATTTTCTTATTGGATGTACTTAATGTTTTTGACTCACCTTAAAGCAAAACTAATATTAGGGGAAAAAACTTAAATTTGGATTGGATTTTTCCCCCCTTATTCAACTGTAGCCAATTAATGTTGGGGGCAATAAAAATGAGAAAACCTATTTTTCGGTGGAAAATGAAAATTTAGCCCCTCATTTACAATTTTTCACCACTTGTTTTCCCTTACCATTTCCCCAACATTGGTTTTGGTCTTACTATCTTATATGTGGTTTATTAGTTTAGCCCCCGTTAGCATACTTGTAAAAATGAATTTTAATGTATTTTTTTCAAATTTTAAATTTGGTCAAACAAATCATATCCATATATGTCTCAACTCATTAAATCTCCACCATCCAACTCCATTCATTCTCTCTCTTCCTACTCATAAAAATACATTAAAACTCATCCGCTAACACCCTCTTAGTCCTGCCCCGCCCCGCCCAGTCCTACCCAACCCAAATTCTCAATTAGGTTACCGAGCTATCAGGTGGGGAGGTTATTTACTTTATCATTAATTAGAATTTTAAAATGCAGAAAATAAAAAAGAAAATAATTTAAAAATACGAAAATTTTCAAAATATTATTATTTTAATCGAGATTTCACCGCCGGCGAGAGAAAAATACCTGATTGTCAAAATCTTGATTTTTAAATACCAATTTGGTATTTTAGCCCTTTGAAATCCAAAATTACAATCCCAACGGCTAGCATGAAAATTTCGACAGCTGATCCTAATATAGGTGCAAGATGACTCTTCTCTCATTTGGGGATGTGCGGGTGATAAAGTTATAGACGACGGTATTTTTGTCCGAGGAACTTGCACTTTGATAGATACAATGTAGTTGTAAGGTGTGTTGTCGTTGTTCATCAGCGAAAAGATTTGAGTTAGTAAATGGTAGTTCCCAATCGGGATCATTACTGTCGTAAGTCCAATAATTGAAAATCGTTACTTTACAGGCACTACTAAAAAACTATTGATTACAAATGAAATATTTCCGACGGACAGACGTTAGTGGCAAATTTCCGACGAAAAAGTAAAAATAGTTGGAAATCTTCGACAAAAGAGTAAAAACCTTCAAAACTATCCAACGAACAACAATGGTGTCGGTAATTACTGACGGAGTACAGTTCCGTCAATAATCATCAACGGCCAAAATAAACTGTCAGAAAATTTGAGATTTCTGACAGCCATGTCTAGCATAAAAAATTTCAAACAGCAGAATAAGTTGTCCGGTTATTTCCGAGGTGAGACCAGCCGTCAGAAAATACCAACATATTTGATGTTGTCGTCAGTAATTTCTGACGACTTCGGCTAAGCCGTCGATAATTTCCGACGGCTTGGATTTGTTGTCAGAAATTTCCAACGACTTTGTTACCGTGGTTGGTAATTTCAATACCACTTCTAGCTGTTGTAGAGTGATTTTTTTTTTTTGGTTGGAATATCCAATAATTTTGCAAGAATGACTTTATTAGAAACTATCATATATTTTATATTTACTTAACTCATGTTGATTATCACCTTAACATCTCTCGTCATGTAATATATGTATAAACATATATGGATAGTCTCGAAGAGACATCCAATTGAATTTATTACCAAGAGAGGGAGGGCCATTTGCCTTCAAAATTGCATAATAGATCCATAGGGTTGCGCTAATCAACGCAATCACATATGGAATGATTGAAGTCCTTCAGTCGATTTGATCTAGTAAATTTTATAAAATATTGGCCTACAGAAAATCATAATAAATACTTAATTTTCGCATTAATTTATAATTTCAAAAAGAACATAAAATTATGAAATTATTCGATATGATAATAAGTATGATTTTTCTCTAATATGATATTTTTTGTAAGCCAATATTTTATAAAATTTACCAGAGAAAATCGACTGAAGAATTTCAGTCAATTCCATATATGATTGCGCTGATTGCGCGCAACCTATGGATCTATTATGCAATTTTAAAGGCAAATGTCCCTCTTTGAGTTAAGTTAATATCAACTTGTAAGTGTTTAATTTCATGTTTAGTGAAGTATTTAACATATAAGTTGGAATATAACAAATGCAAGCTTTGAATTTGCCCATTCTACTAAATGTTGTTCGGATTTTGCCTCATCGTTCTGCTAACTAAGATTCCACTTGAAGGCTAAAAGCATATAAAAATTGTTGAATGGATTTGTGTTTTTCTATTCTATAATAGTATTTATTGCTCCTCTATGTATTCTGGTAATTAAGTTTTATATATATATATATATATATATATATATATATATATAATGCCACTAATTAATTAATATTATATTATATATTATAGGAATGCATTTTTTTGGATTTTTGACAGGTAGAAACAAGTTTTACAGACTAGAAGTGTTGAGTACATGCCATTTCCCCTATCATTTGTACTCACTTTAAGCGCTATCATTTGGTTCTTCCGTTCTTGTATAGCGTATATAGTAATGACAATCACATTGCAGTAAGTGTTTCAATCCACATTGTTTTATGATTTAAGATATTGTAGCCAATGCAACAGGCACATTATGCATTAAAAATGAAAAATACACATTCACACTCATTATATAAGTGGTATTTGTAATTTCAAACTAATTTTTAGTATGTTTTTATTTTTTTATGTATATGATTTGATTTCAGATATGCTCGGAATCGGCTTTGGCATAATTCAAATGCTAGCCTATTTCTTACACAAGCATGTCAGTAGAACAACGGATGAAAAAAATGTTCGCGAATAAAGTATATATTGTATCGAATACATAGGAAATTGTTGAAGCCACTCTAATAGCTAATAAAGATTAATCTTAATATCAAATTTAATATTCTAACCTAAAAAATCTGCTCAACTCCCTAAATAATTTTAAGGTACTTGTGTCTGATAAAGATTATGGAAAAATAATTTTTAAATGCGTAGTTGAAAATTAAAGAAATTATAATGCACTATAAAATGTTAAAAAATTATTAAATAAGTGAATTGAGTGATAGAAACGATGAGATATAAAAATTAAATATTATTAAAGTTGTATCAAACAAGTACTAAGTGTAAGAAGTTTCAATCTCTTTGTTTTCTCCACATTATTTTAAGTGAAATGTTTGAATACTACACATCCTACGTCCATTTTTTGAGATGGGCAATGGTTTTACTAGTTTACAGATTACTAGTTTCTATTAATGGTTGTTAAATGCGCATTTTCGTATACTCATTTTCTATTACATGAAAAGTCCCTTTAAATTACTTTTTAAAAAAAAAGGTCCCTTTAAATTATTCAGCAGTTCCAAGTTTTATTTTGAAAACACCATATTGTTATATATTTCCATGGGCCAATTTAATAGTAAGTTATGAGGTCAAAAACATGTTTTAAGAATCATAATTAAGTGTCATTGAAATTAAATAAACGAAATTGCATTAATGAAAATATCAGTAAAGAACAAAAAGAAGTTATTAACTAGATATAATGCTAAATTATTCCTTGATCGATCCTTATATCGCAACAATGACAAGCCGAAATATAACTCGCCATTGTTTAAAAAATATATATATATATAGACATTGAATTCATTTCCTAACTATTGCTAATGGTTTAGAAATAATACTAATATGTAGAATGGAGTCTTACCTAATTTGGATCGTGGAAATGGTCCTCCGGGCTTTGATGAGCTTGCCTCAATTTGGACTTCACCCAACAACTTAACTCCTTATTGAGTGTAAATTTATTCTATTCTATATCGTCCTATGTGTTTGATAATGGTAATATAAAAATTGATTGGATTTACCAAAAAGATCCAATCACAAGTATGCCCGCATTCAGTATATAAATACTTTCTCACTTAGAAACAGAGATGAGTTTGATGAGCCTAGAACAGCATATCGATCGTTATCGTAACAAATTCCAATAAATGGTTAACTGACAATTTTACAATCCATAATAATATCATTATTTGTTTAAGCTTATTTTGGGAAATAATTGACCAGCTTAAAGATTATATATGACTCCTAAACTATTGTAGTAATAATTAACTATATTGTTAATTGAATCGCATGAAAAAATATGTGCGACACAAAATGCATTCAAGAAAAATTTGATCATGTGTGGCCCATTCCAGTTTCACAAGCTTTTTGTACGTGAGTGATGAACATAGCCTTTATAACAAGTGAAAACGCAAGTAATGCTACCTTAATCATATTATTGTGTTACGAATGAACAGTCATCTAAAAATGCCTGTTTTTTCAGTCGATAATTTATAATTCTAGAAAATGCATTCGAGAAAATTTTGAATAATTTGAGAAGCCCATTCCATTTTCCCGAGCTTTTTGTGCGTTAACGATGAAAATATCCTTCATAACAAGTAAAAAAGCAAATAATATATGCAACCCTAAAATGTTAACATGAAATAAGGGAGACATGTTCCAAATATCTATTTTGAATTAAATGCGGATTATGATACGCATCACAAGGTTAATTTATTCATTTGGCGGCAGTTCATTTATTCATTTGGCTACAGTCGTTAGTAGATATACACTAATGATCTCGTTCCCATATGAGGAGGAGTTATGCTCCCCATCTGCCATGTGTCAGCAGATAGAGGGAACACATCATCAAGAATTGGACCCCATTGTTGATATGTTCTCCCCATCTGCTGATACATGACAGATGGGGAGAATAACTCCTCCTCACATGGGGAGGAGATCATTAGTGGGTAGACATAATAACTAAAAATGGTTTTGTTTGTATATTCATTATTTTAATAATAATACAAGAATTGATTGAGAGATAAAATATGGCCGTACACAATGTGTCGAAGACACGATGGTTTGTTGTCTTGAGATTCTTCTCAAAACTACAAGTTAAACCAAAAAAATAAAATAAAAATAAAAATAAAAAATCCAAGGACAGAACAGTAATATGCATGCCAACATTGAAGGCATTATCGGTAGACCAGCTAGTGATCTCCTGCCCACGTGCATGATGTGGCGCCACATCATTTTTTTTTATTTAAATTTTTTTTAACATCTACATTAAATAAGATGAATAATATACAATGACCCCATAATTTTTTCCCCGCAAAAATTTTCAAATGTAGGCATTTCCCCTGCCCAAAGTGTGGATAGGGGAGCGGGAGCGGGTAGACCAAAACGTTTTAAGATATTGGATTTCCAAAAGTCTGGCTTCTGAAAAATTCTGTCGAATGTACTTTCTAAATCCCTTCACTTATTTAGTCTCCGACTTTAGTTATCTCTTTTACTTTTCGGATGAAAAAAAAGCTAGGTGATACAAGAAGCACGATTGAGCTTACCTATCCGTTATCGTTGAAGCATTCCTTATAAAATTGAAATTTGATTCGAATTCGAAATATTTTATTTTAAATACTTTTTTTGTTCAATGTTACTTACTATTTCCAATATTGTTAGAATAAATTAAAACTTGAAATTATTGTCAACGGAAAACATGCTATGTTGGGAAAAAAAGAAAGAAATGATTACTTGATTATCAAACTATATTATGTTAATTACTGAAAAATTAAAAGTAATTTTCAAATTTCAAATTTATCAATATTTTCAAGTTGATGATCTAAAATACACTTTTCAATTAAAAAAAAATCCTAGAACTTAGGATCTAAGATTTAGGATCTAGGATATTTTTCAAATTGTAACGGGGTGATGTGTGGTCGGAAATTTTGCCGGAGAAGATAAAGTATGCTGGAGGAAATAAAAATATATCCTAGATCCTAGGTTTTGGGATTTATATTTACGAGGGTATAATAGTCTACTTAATTTGAAAATATTAATATTCTTATAATTCAAATTAACCTCTGACTTAATTGTAATTAACATGTTTCAATTTAATAATTAAGTAAATCACTCAAAAAGAAAAAAGAAAAAGAAATGCCCCATTCATTTTTTGTATTTTGAACATAAACTGAATGGTACATACCACTAATAATATAGGCAATTTTCCTCTGGTGATGGGATATCCTCATAAACGATTCAATATTTACTGTCTACCTTCCATGTTTTATATGTTGCTCTTTCAATTAAAATAATCTGCATAATTACATTAATTTAGCACAGAGAAATAGGAAATGTAAACTGTTTTAGTTAGAGGGAACAACTTATGAAATATGGAATGAGCGAACACGTCTTGGCTCCCTCAAAAACAATGCATGCAAAGTAATTTGGATTTTTTTATTTTTGAGAGCGTGATTTGGAGATTTTATGATTTCTATAGTAAATGTTTGATAGGGATTTAAGATCGAGAAGGATCTACGGATCAAAGAATAAAAACAAATTAACTAGTTTTCACCCCGTGTGTTGCACGGGAGTAAAACTATGTGATAGGCGTTTATACACACGCGCCAATTGAACCGCAAGTGTACGGGCCGTACAAGTAATAAAGTAGGACTCAAAGAGTCCGGATATCGATCCCACGAGGAATGGTATTTGTAATTGAGTTATGTATTCTAGCGGAAAGAAAAGTATACAAAAGACACACAATCAAAAGAAGAGAAAGCAACTAAACTAAGCTATACTAAGAAAGCAACTAAAACTAAAGAAAATGAAATGGGCATGAATGGAGATAAAACTTGGATAAATAGATAGTCGGGATTCATGAGTTCACTCAATATAAGTTATGCTAATCCGTTGTTGAACTAAACATGTTATCCATCTTCAATGTTAGATCCGGTTTTCCTTATATAGCTAGCTCTGCTCTCGCATGTCAAGCTAACCCTAGCCAATTGGTTCAATCTACTACATCTCTGTGCCGATATATTACCAATTAACCGCATAAAGGTCCGTGAAGACAACTCAAAGGATTACCTAGGGTAAGAGGTATATTTCTATCCTCTACAAGAACCTAGGGTGAATGCTATTTGGTTTAACGTGCCTATTCCTCTCTCGAAGCCTAAACGCCATACAATTGCATATAATTGTTGATCAAGCAATCACATATAGCAAGCTCAATAACAAACACACAAGAGATAAATAATCCAATCCAATTCAATTCCAACAACACAAATGGATTAACAAAACATATATTAAGATCAATCAAAAATTCCAACTTACAATACTAGCTCATAGTATAGGAAATCATTTATACATATACAATCAATACACAAATGAATAGAAATGAAAGAACAAAACAAGATTAAAGACAATCTCCCTTTGTAGAGCAAAGTCTTGTTCTTCACTTCTTCTCCACCTCCTCTTGATCTCCTTAGCTTCTAACTCCAAGTATTCAACCCCCAATCAATACCCCTAAACTAGTAAAGGAAAAGAAAAGAAGAAGAAAGAAAGAAAGAAGAAAGGAAAAGAAGAGAAAAGGAAGAAGAAGAAGAAAGAAACCTAAGCCATACTAAGGATGGATTAAAGATATCTCATGATTTGGGGATGAAAATGGTGTTATAATGCCTCAATTTCGTGTCTTTGTTGCCCAAAAGACCCTCCCAAGTGATTAGGAAGAGGGAGAAAATCAGGAACAAATAGGGGAAAACTGATTCTGCTGGTTCTGGTGCTTTTACGGCCGTATTTCCACTTTTTACGGCCGTTTTACCATTTTACGGCCGTACATTGACTTGGTACGGCCGTAATGCACTCTCTGCATGATTTGGCCATCTTTTTGCCCAGTTACGGCCGTAAAATGTCCGTTACAGCCGTACAAATATAAGTTACGGCCGTACATATTTTTCAGCATGCGCAGGCTTCAGTATTTTGACCATAACTTTTGATCTCGATATCCAATTGAGCCAATTCAAGTTGCGTTGGAAACTAGACTCGATGATCTACAACTCTATGGTTGATCATGTTTTCCAAATCAACTTTCATATTCATCAAAAATGCTCCTGAAGTTCGGATTTCTTTGCACTTTTCGTCTCTGATCTTCGTCTGGCCATATCTTTTGATCTGGAACTCGGAATTGTGATCTGTAAAAAGCGTTGGACTCCATATTCTGTGTTCTTCCATGTTAGAATAAGAAATGTTGCTGAGAAGATCTTCACATATTTGCACCCGAAGTCCTCCAACTTTCGAATAGTTGCATTTTAGTCCACGACTTCGGATTTCTTGATACTTTAAGTCCATTTTCCTCCTTCTAGTCTCGTTTTCCTCCACAATGAGGAATAATACCTAAAAACACAATAATTACACATATATAAGTAGATATCCGCTCCAAATGAATGTAAAGAGATATAAATAAGTGTGCAAAATACACACTTATCACTATGGAAGTTAAATATTGTGACAAACAACAATAAAGAAGACATTGTTTGGCACATGATTCACTATTATCCTTAATTGATGGTAACATAATTTAATAAAAAAGTTACGATTTCATGCCATATGATCTGACAAATTTATGTAATTTAAAAAAAAAAATATTGCCAAACTTATATAAAATTGAGGGTATAGTAAAAAGAAACGTCGAGTTAATTTTTTATTCTCCACTCAACTTTGGATATGGTTTCTCATTCCTCACTCAATTTATAAATGTTTCTTATACCTCGCTCAATTACTAAAAGCTACTTTTCATCCAACACTTTCAGTAACGACCCAATTAACCATGGATGGAATTTGAGATATGGCAAATGTTTTTCAAGTGTGACAATCTTTTCCATCAAAATAATTCCAAATCATCACAAATTAAATCCACCGGCATATTAATCCCACACCGAACTGAAGTTTTCCCAAAGACGACTATATAAAAAACATTTGCAATGTGTCAAATTTCGTTTATGGTTAATATGGTCATTAACGGAAGTTTTGGATGGAAAATAACTTTGAATAGTTGAGTGATGTATGAGAAACATTCACAAGTTGAGTGGGAAATGAGAAACCCAACCCAAAGTTCAGTGGGGAGTAGAATAATTAACTCAAAAAATAGTTATTGTCAACAGGACTTTCAAATGAGTAATTACATGATTACAACTTAAAATTAAAATATGAAACATTCTCCAATAAATTTTATAACTTTTAACACAGTGTCATCAATAAAAATCTTGAACATAAATTTAAGTTGGATGGTTGTTATTTATTTGTTAAACGACAAAAGAATAATTAATATTCATGAATGACTTGTAAGCTATAGTACGATGTACCATTGGGAGAATTATATTAATTAAAAAACAAATCGACATAATATTCAATTGAAAATGAAATAAATTTAAAATAAAATCGCGGCAATGCTGAATTTAAAAAAAAAAATTAATGTATAACCTAAATTGTTTAATACTAACGTGTGAAAAGTTTGGTTATAGTATTTCTTTGTGTGAAGCAGTCAGATATGGAAGAATTTATCTCTATTGATGAGATATGCTTGTATTGAAGAAGGTAATGCTCTAACTATAAACTAATACAATATATGGAAAATTGGCTACTATTAGATTTTATTTATAACAATATTTTTCCAACTCATTTTAACCATTTTCACTTGCTTTATCCAATAGTTTTTAACTTCCAAAAATAAGATAATTCAAATGACTAAATATTGTATATGTTCTGGTATAATATTTTATGTTAAATTTTGGAATTGTAGGTACATTATTTCTTGATATATAACGTATTCTCCCTAATTTATAACGTATTTCAGATATTTGAAAATAACTATTTGTACTCCTGTGGCATTTTTATTTACACATATTTATTTTACATTATGAGTTTTTAACAACATTATTATCTTTTTCCATATTTATTATTTATTTATAAAAATATTGTCTCTATTTTGTTAAAATTTATTTAAAAGAACTCATTCACTAAAATTGACAATAATATCTTTATAATCTTGTTAAAATTTTAGAATCAAGATACAAAATTTAATTAATTAATAGTTTTATAATAAAGAATCGTATTACATCTCAACTATTGAAAAAAGATAAAAATATAATGACATTTGAAGAATTATTATAATTATGATATAAAGATATACTAACGAGTTATAAAATTACTTAAAAAATAGTAGACCATTAAAATGTCGTAAAATGAGAAGAAAAAATAAATAAAATGAAGTAATGGATTATGCAATCAAAGTAATTATTATGAAGGAATTTCGATGAAAAATTGAGCTCAGTGGTTAGCAAAAAAGGATTTCATGAATGTTAGCAATAAAAAAATTTAAGACAGTCAATATGAAAAGAATATTGACATCAAGCTAATAACGATTAATTAATGTAGTTTTTTTAACACATAATTTTATAAGAACACTGTTTAAGTAAATCAAAAGAATGTGAATATGATGTTAATTTTACCAATGCTCCATTTAATCATGTGATGGACATATAAATACAACATGGTTGTGAAAAAAATTGTCAATATTTCAGAAATCAAGAAATTAAAACATATATTATTGAATTACCCAAAAAAGAGAAAAAAGAATAAAAAAGAAACATGCATAACCACCAGTACACGTGGCACATTCTTAGTGATACAATATAATTATAACTAAATTATTGTCCAGATAACCATTTTTCAATTGGAATTCAATTAAAACCTAAAATTTACATAGTATATAGATTTTCTCTAAAATTGAATAGAGGAAATTTGGCGAAACCAAATATTTGAGGCCTTGTTCTACACAAAATATTTTGGATTTACTCGAACGATATATTAGATGTGTGGTTGAAAATTGGAGAAAATATATTAAAAATATAAAGTAATTGTATGAATAGTTGAAAATGATGAAAGAGAAAAGGTTAATGGAAGTTAACGGAAATTATTATTATGTATAGAACAAGTCTTGAGTTTGATATTTCAAAAATCATATAAAATGGATTTATTTGCAAAATCCTGCAAGGTCGACTTTTTTTTTTTTAACACAAATTTGGGATTCACTCAACTGCGGAAAATTTAGCTGCGATCGCGTAGTATAAATCTAGGCATCGCTAGATTTTGTGTCATGCGATCACATGGAATAAACCCTTGCGATCACATAACATAGATTATGGGTGATGTCCAAATTTAATTGTCAACATATTACATGGATTGTGTAATATGTGTAATGGCCATGTCATTGTTGTGGAATGATGCCAAAGATTGTGTAATGATATGTAATAGTTGTGTAATGATGTCTAATGATTGTGTGATTATTAGAATTGAGTTTTCATTATTCTGGGAATAGAATTCGCCTACAATATAAGCTTTGGATGAATAATGTATGTTTGTCATATTTCTCGATGAGCCAAAGGCAACCAACAACTTTGCCGTTGCAAATATGGTTTTCTTTCCCCTCACATTTTAGCTTTCATCCATTAGTTATCAATAGTTTTTAAAATTTTGAAAAAATTTGTACCATGCCATGCGATCGCATGACACAAAAAAGAAATTCTTAGATTTGTGTTGCACAATTGCATAGTTAATAGCATGGGATAAAAAAGAAAGGGAAATGCTATAAGTACACACAATTCAAAGCTACACACATGAATTCTTAATTTTGTCTGTCACGTTCATATTAAATCACTAAATAAAGGGTAAACTTGGGAATTTAAGTATGTGGCATTGATTTGTGTATACATACAAAGGTGGCCTTGAGTGTAGGTGGTTTAAGCAACCACTTAGGCCCTTGAAAAATAGAGTCGGCCGAGGGGGCTCAAAGAGGGTAAATAGTTGTTAAACTTTTGAACGATGGTAAATCAATTTTCACGCTTAATTAATTAAGACAATTTATATATGATGATTGGTTGAAGAACTTGTGAAATAAAGTTGAAAACATTTGTACACATAACATGGGTGACTTTTAATTTTGATGAGTGATCATCATTATTATTTTCTATACCAGTTACAGTTGCTTTTGCAGAAATTAGTTTCTCAAAGTTAAAGTTGATAAAATCATATCTTCAATCAATAATATGCTAAGGCCTAAGAGAGGTTAAATAAATTGACAATATACAATGTCTGTTGAAATTCGCTTTTTACAATATATTGATTGTTTTAGCTTAATTGTTAGATGTTTTATGTCAAAATATTGGAAGACTAAATATAAAATGAATTTCAAATTTTTACATTATTAATATCGTTATTTTGAAAGTTTTTTATTTGGTAGAAAGTTTAGTTACAATGGTTCTATGTAATCTTTTCTTTTCTGTGATTCTTAAACTTTTTATTGAGAGCCCAGTATAGGGTTTCGACATAGACTTTTGCCAGAGTCGATATTGTGTGCTTATAGAATTTTAAAAAATAAATTTTTAGATTTGTGCTACGCAATTGCATGGTCGAACTGTGCTGTCTGGGCCGAGACAAAACAAATTTCTGTAAATTTTTTCACTTTTAATAATTTTTGAAATATTAAAACGTTTTGTGTTATAAAATGTAATGTAAAGTTCCCAATTGAATATCGTGTGACTTGCGGAGGCCCATTGGCGGAAACCGATTACAATCTCACTTGAAGTCTGAACTTGAGTGCCACATGTGGATCCAATTACATGTTTCCAACCCAGGCCTGCTTTGCCTTATAATTGACACCAGGAGAGGAAGAAGGCAGCCGTAGCGGAAGTCATCACCCTTTGGAAGTTGGGACCAATATATCCATCAAGTCTTCCGGTGATTCCTACACGACTTGTTTTTCATCGCAAATTTTGAGGTATGTAGTATCAGATTTATTATTGAATTTATTTATTTTCCAGAGTTGTTTCCCGAGGGTAATCAATCATCCTAAATCAACAGCGATTTGATTTGCATAAAAATAGTTCTTGCGGTTGATTATGGTTTTCTCGTTGCCGAAAGTGTAATCGGTGAACTATCCGGATCAAAGTCCACTGCGGGCAGTTGCCCCATTGGACCTCAGGCGGATCGCTTATTTAAACGTAATTAGAAGTGTTAAAATGTTTGGATCTCTTGTTTCTGATGATATAATTAGCTGGATTCGAAATTTATTTCATTAGGTTGGAACGATTTGTCCGATCTCAATCATGAGATCATGAGTTTGAGATCTGAGCGTTCTTAATGGAATTGATCAAATGGTGCCATTTTAGATTTCTTATATTTTCCTTTTTTTAAAATTTTGATAGATTTTCCTTTTCTCTTATGGCACTGAAGCTGTGTGAACTTTGAGTAGAATTTATTTTATTTTTCTGTTGAATTTTCTGGTTTGATTTTCTCTGAAAAATGCTCTTTTACGGTGGAATTCTGTGAAGGTGAAATAAATTTGTACCAGAGGAGAAAGTTCAAAGATTCACTCTTTGCACTTTCTCACCCGTCGACCACAATCAATTAGCAACCCTGTCAACCAGTAGGGAATTTCAATTAAAGTAGAATTCTTTTTTTTTTTAATAAGAATTAAAGTAGATTCTAATATGAAAACAAAAGAAACGAAGAATGCGGATATGAAAGATAATTACGGATGAAATCAGCAAACATTTATTGAAGGAATAGTGTATTCGATTTATCGAAATGCATAGGCACCTCTCCTATGTGAAAAGAGCTTATATTGGCTGTTAGAATAGGTGCCTTGAGCCAAGAAAAAGTGTGAAACTGACACCGTTTCTCCTTTTCTTTTGCTCTTCCACTACAACTGGTCTCTCTTAAGCTTTTCTGTACTACCCTCATGCTTAAAATAACCTTGTCCCCAAGCTTGGAAATCTTTGTAGGCCTTTCGATTGATATTGCACCTTGCCAAGTGGAATCATCATTGTTATATCCCTCCCATTGAACCAACCATTGTTTCATTGCCAACTTGCAGCAACTTCACATTCAACACCTTGATGGGTTTGCGATAGAGATGTCAATTCCAAATTATCCAGAAGCTGTGTAGTAATAACTGTCTCTTCTCCAAGCTTCTTCTTCAGTAAGGACACAGAATACACAAGGGATCTTTGCATCTGAGGGAAGATTAAATTGGTAGTGTACTGTCCCTAACGTTTTTATAACCCAAAAAGGGCTGAAGTACCAGAGACTTAGTTTGAGATTTTCTCTTCTGACTGTTTTTTGGTGCTGATATGGCTGTATCTTAAGGTAGGCCCAATCTCCTCCTTCGAAATTCCCTTCTAACCTGTCCTTATCAGAATGTAATTTCTTCCAATGCTTGGCCTGAGTCAACTTTTTCTTGAGTGGTTGATCTGTTTGGTGAGTGGAATTAAACTTTTTTGGGGTGTTAATAGGTGGTTTCTTAGGAGGCCTGCTCCTTTTTCTTGTGTTACGGGCTTGGAAAGTTGTTTATTTTGAGGTTTTTGAATGGCATGTGTCACAACCCCTTTATCCCAACTATCAACGTGGCAATCACATTGCTTGGCTTAGAAATGTTATTTAATCAAAATCCAATATAACTATGATGGAAATAAATGTCACTGGATTAATCTGAATTAGCTAGTTCATCGCGAGTACAATATTACTTCCTCCCAACTTAATTAAATCTCAACTAAAATTGGAACTCTAAGCGTAGCATTCCCCTAATCTAGAATTGTGACTTTGTGAGTGACCTTACTCATTCGCTTCTCTCCAGTGTCTGTTGTAACTGGAATTCCATTAAAATTGTCAACCTTGTATCTCAATTCCTTGATCAGCTCTTCATCTATGAAGCTGAAGCTGTATGTACTTAGTTGGCTATAATAGATTTATCATCAAGGCCTTCAGCTAAAGACAACTTGACTTGATCGGTCTATTGCTTCAATCTCCCCATCTTTCCCTCAGTTGTTTTGTCCACCGTTTCTTCGGTACATTCATCTGAGAACCTTTTTGTAGATTTGCCCAATCTTTATTTAGATGTTCGTGAGTGAACCCACTCCACCCTTCCATATACATCTCGATCATTCCTAACTTCTTGCAATTAGTGATCTCGGCGTTGATCTGAAAGACCTCATCAAGCTTTTCTAAGCCATTCCTTTAGGTCGTCTCCCACAAATGTTGGTAAAATCCACTTGTGGAAGACTATAACCCATTCTATCATCTCCATGCCTCATAACCACACTGGTATTGTTGGAATTATCCCCAACATCAGATTTTTCTACTTGTTGGCTCTTGGAATTGATCTGGTCCCAATCACTTCGTACAGACTATAATTACCCTCAATAGTTTCAGTTAAAATAGCCATCACCAACTCGCGCTTTCTATTTATTTCTAACATTAAATATCTAAGCTATCTTCGCCATTGTATATCTCATTGTATTTCTTCTCCTAATTTTCACCACACTTCCAATTTTTACCAAACAAATCCATACATATATCCCAGTAACAACTGTGATAATTACTCAGAGTCACACACCCAAATATCCAACAAATTGAGCGCAAAATGGAAGAGAACTCCACATAATGCAGTTGGCTTCAGCTTGCCCAATTGTTAATTAATGTATATAAATGCCGAAAATTATAATCATAGATTGAAAATGACAGAAATTTGAAGGATAGGAGAAGAAAGGTTGGAGAAGAAGAAAGAGTTGCAAGAAGGAAATGGAATTTGAGGTTTAGAAAAAGATTAAAGGGACAAGTGAGAGGATGAGCAGTTCATGATGCAAATTGTTACCTGCTTACCTAAGGATTGTTTCCTACATAAGATTTGTTGCTGTCTGATGTTAATTGTCTTGGTTGAATCCCCTTTAATCACTATCAACCCAGCAACCGGTGTCAACCAGCAGGAAAGTACAAATCAAAGTGGATTTCTAATGTGAAATACAAAAGAAATTAAGAATGTGTATAGGAAAGATTACGGATGAGTTCAGCAAAAATTTACTGTAGAAATACCGAATTCGATTTGTCAAAATGCATAGGCACCTTCCCTGTGTGAAATGAGTTTATACAGGCCGTTAGAGGGAGGCGTGTCTACAACAAGAAAAAGTGTAAAACTGGCATGAGAAATAAAAGGAAACAGTTGTAAAATTTTACTCGCCGAAAGATTGAATTCCAAAATGTTTCGATCCCCAATGGCTTCCAACAACTATTTTCTGAGATGCTCTTCAAATTAGGTTGCTGCTCTTTTCCACTCCAACTGGTCTCGTTAAGCTCACTGTAACAATTAGACCTCCTTAAGTTTCTATCATGCACACTTGGGCAGATTAATGTTATGTGTCTGGATTACTCACATCCTGCTTTAGGCAAACAGGCACGTGTTCCATTAGATCAACTTTTAACTGCTTGAGTGGCTTCCTAGATGGGACGAGGCATTGCATCGCCTTCTTTTGAGTTTGAATTGAGAATTAGTCTTTATGCTGACTTTATGTTGTGTGACTTGCGAGAATTTATCCTTCAACATTGTTGAATCTAGAAACAGCCAGGTTTTTGTTCATATAATGGACCACTTTACTGCCTGTGAATAATTGTTTCTGGACTTCTAGTTTCTATATATGGACCAGCTCTTCATGGCACATTCTTTCACACTAGTGTTGTAATACATAATGAGGTTACTATGTTGTCGGAAGACCAAAAGCAGAAGAATTTTTATGGTTGCTTTTCTGGCTCCACTGCTTGAGGGGTTTATTTGCCCTGTTTGTTAATCATATGTGCTAGATATGCTGTTGCACCATTTCAATTTTTTTCTTGAAAAGTGTCTCAAGTAGTTAGAGACACCAATATGGACATTTTAACAAAGGCGACAATCTTTGTTTCTTGCACATACCTCCTATGGTTATAATTTCACAAGATGTGCCATTCATTCATATTGTATGTTAATCCACTAATGAGTTGCAGTTAACCATGGTGTAATCTGATGTACATGTTGCTTTCATAACTTCAAAAGCATGCACTTGAGCATGAGCACATGTTTCTTGTTTCTCGGATTAATGCATTACTATCATAGAAATTTTGTTCTGAAACTTGAAATGGTGGTCAGAAATGGCTTTGGGAGGAGGTGGCCCCCAGAGAGGAACTGCTGCTGCTGCAGCTGCTAACATGCGCAGGAGAAGAACAACTGGCGGTGGTGGAGGTGCCCCTGCTGGTGGAGCAAGTGGAACCATGCTCCAGTTTTACACTGATGATGCTCCCGGACTTAAAATTTCTCCCAATGTGGTGCTTGTTATGAGCATCGGTTTCATAGCTTTCGTTGCTATTTTACATGTCGTGGGAAAACTCTACTTTGTTCGTAGAGAGGCTTGAGAGACAGTTGTTGGTGCTGAAAATCAAAATGCAATGTAACTTTTTTAATGTGCTTTCTAGATTGCTTTCGTTAGAATTTTGAAAAGAAGTTATTGAACATAACTACAGTTCGTTTGATGTTTACGGAAAATTTATTTCTTTTGTCAGAGTTTTCCAATTTTACTTATTAATTTTGGAGGAGTGAACTTTTGTTTGTTTTTTATCTTCAATGATGTTTATGGAATAGGTTTGGTGCTCAAGGGCGTAACCCGACAGTACCAGATCATGGGAATATATAAGGGGCCGTTCTGTTTGTTTTGTATTTTCTATTTTCATTTTCGAAAATGTTTTGGTGTTTTCTGTTTTCAATTTTGGTTTTGAGAAAATTGAAAATGCGTTTGGTTTGTTGTTTTGAAAAATTATTTTTGGGAAGGGAAAATAGAAAATGTGTTTGGTTTATACTTTTACAAAAATACAATTTCAGTATAATAAAAGTTACAAAAAGGTCCTCAAACTTTTCAAAAAAATTCAAATAGGCCCTCATCTTCACCTATCCCACCCCCACCCCTAACCCCACCTCAACCCCACCCCCCCACCACGGGAAGGTGGAGAACCACCGCGGTGGTTCTCCACCTCGGAGAACCACCGACGAAGGTGGTTCTCCCGTGGAGAACCACTGTCGCGGTGGTTCTCCACCGAGAACCACCTTCGAGGTGGTTCTCGAGGTGGAGAACCACTGGTTCTCCACCTTCGATGGTGGAGAACCACCATCGGATGGTGGTTTTCCACGAGAACCACTCTGACGGTGGTTCTCGGTGGAGAACCAGAATGGTGATTTGACTTTTTTCCGGTGGTCGGCGGTGGTGGTCGGCGGTGGTCGGTGGTGGTTGGACTAAAATGTACAAAAAATGAAAATTTGGGACTCAAATGTAATAAATGTAAAGTTTAAAATCAGAACTCGTTTTCGTTGTTTTCAACATTTAACACAGAAAACGACGAAAACGTTAAAAAGACATTTTCGTGTTTTCTATACAAATCTTAAAAACGATTTCGAAAACGCATTTTGAAAAACAACGAACTAACGTTTTGGCGAAAGCGAAAAGCGAAAGACGGCCTAAGTTTCTCATAATTTGGTTGAAACCACTAAAATGACAAAAATTATATTGAATTTTCTTTACAAGATTTTTGTTGTTTCTAAAAATGTATTTCAAAAGACACCAAGCAAGAAATCAGTGTGTTCCAAAAACTCGAAAAATAACGGTCGACCTCACTTGTCGCTCCCGATGAGTATGATCAAGTCATCCGTGTTCACACTGCGAATAAAAGAAACCTAGGCTCATGCATGCCACCTATAGAAACCCACAAAAAACATTGTGAACACTGCGAATAAAAGAAACCTAGGCTCATGCATGCCACCTATAGAAACCCACAAAAAACATTGTGCAATTCAAGTACAAAGAGGGACCAACTACTAATAATTGAAAGCACAACCATTAGCTAAAAGTATCCCTTCCTTACATAAAGAGTGATAGGGGTTGATTTTTAATGGGTTTTAAAGGTTTTTAATGTAAATGAGGAGAAAGAATGAGTGGAGTTGAATGATGAAGATTTATGGATGTGATATGATATGTGGATATGATTGATTTGGAATAAAGAAAGAATGGATAAAAAGTGATAAAAAGTGGTAAAAAGTTTTTAAAAGGGTTGCCTAACACCCTTATAGATTATATGTATATCCAACTATTTCGCTTGTCCAAAGCTTGCTTATATCTCCATTAATTGACTAAATTCATTTTAGATAACCCAATTTTTGCCACCATCACCACAACCTCCTCCTCTTCTGCCGCTGCCACCACCACCACCTCCCCAACCCAACCAAGGTAAAAGAAATGGTTGATGCAGACAAAAATCCCCATGCAATCTTAGTACCCTACCCACTACAAGGCCATCTAATGATCCCATCCGTCCATCTCGCAATCAAGCTTGCAGCAAGAGGTTTCACCATTATGTTCATCAACACGAAATCCATACACCACCAGATCACAACCACCCACAAAGACAACGGCGAAGACATCTTCACCGCTGCCCGGAAAACCGGGCTCGATATTCATTACACCACCATCTCCTATGGCCTCCCAATAAAGTTCAAGAGGTCACCCAATCATATGATAAGTTCATGGCTTCATTGTTGCATGTTTTTTATGCACATGTAGAAGAGGCTATTGAAGAGATTGTGAGAGATGCAAAGCCTGCAGTGACTTGTTTGATTGCTGATACATTCTTTGTATGGCCAGGAAAAATGGCCAAGAAATACGGGCTTGGGCTTCTGTATATTTATTACTGGGTCGAACCCGCTTTGACTTTTACACACTGTTATCATCTCCATCTTTTGAGATTAAATGGACATTTTGGTTGCATTGGTTCGCTCTCCCTCTCTCTCTCCCTCTCTCTCTCTCACACACACACGCACACAAAAAAACACAAAATTCTGCATTAAAACGTAGGTTATCATAATGATAAGCTACTGATTTCGCTCAGATTTGCGTGAGATTCCAATAAATTATATCCCAGGAATCGACTCCTCGAACCAAAAGATTTGACATCATATCTCCAAGAAATGAACACCACAACAGTGGGTCGTGAAATCCTCTTCAACGCATTCAATGCTGCATGGAAATAGCCTTGCAGATATTACAGAGAATGAACTCCAAGAAATAGCTAATGGCCCTCTACGGAGTGAAATGAATTTCATTTGGGTTCTAAGGCCTGAATTAGAAACTCCTAATGATGAATGTAAACCACTGATCAAGGAAACCAGCAGCGGCGACGATTATCCCATGGTGCTGTCAAATACAAGTGCTAGCACATCAAGCCATTGGGGGTTTCTTAACACATTGCGGTTGGAACTCAGTTTTGGAAAGCATTTGGTGTGAAGAGCCATTGCTGTGTTTCCCTCTCAACACTGATCAATTCATTAATAGGAACTTAGTGGTTAACGACTGGAAAATCGGGATTAATTTGTGTGAAAGAAACCCTGTAACTGGGGTTGAAGTTTCCAAGAAAATTAAGCAAGTCATTACTGGAAAATCAGCTGATGAGTTATGCAATGCAATCAAAGAAGTTAAGAACATACTGGAAAAAGCAGTATCAGATGATGGATCATCAGAAAAGAACATGAATCAGTTTACTCAAGAAGACAAGAACTAAAGGATACATTTCAAGAGGGTAGGAGTAATATCACAGATCACTAGAACTTACTTATATTTTTTGACGCTTTAGAATCCTACTACGTGCATTGTTTATAACGTATAAAAGTTATATTATTCTCATAAATACGAAGGACCACAAAAGCTCGACTCTTTCTTAATGATGGCAAAATCAGCAGAAACCACAGCTCAAAAGTTTCTGAGAGTATATCATTTATCTTGCATTCTTTGTTTGTTGATTACACTGCAATAACCTACACAGAGATGCGGCCTTTCTAACACGAAATTGTAGCAAGACAAAAACAAGAACACGGTATCCAAGAGCCATCAGAAACAACACTAGTAAATTTTCCCACCTGGCATTATTGTTGGGAGAGATATCATATATGTTTGCAAGAGCCTGATAACCCGATATGGACCTTACCTGGCCCACGGCAAAGGATGTTCCAGTGTATTCATTCTCCAACAGTCCCTGAAGTAAAAGAAACAACTTCATTGAGAAGAATATATGTAATTTGAAGAATATGTAAGTAAAAGGTAATGAACTTCAAGGAAAAACATGAAAATAGCGTGGTTTATAATGAACACATGACAAAACAAACTTGCCTGAATTGCATAAGTGTGGAATGCGACATAAGATACAGGATACTTCCATACTGGTTCAGGTAAAGCACTTCGAATTCTAAAATAACCAGCCGAAAGCATCATTACGACCTAAGGGGCACGAGATAATCAATATTATAGGAAAATGCCAAAATATAAGTTGTTTATAAGGGTGTTAGTCAACCCATTTTAAAACTTTTTACCACTTTTTTATCCATTGTTTCTTTACCCTCAATCAATTACATCAACATATCTCATCACATCCACAAATCTCCACCATTCAACTCCACTCATTCTCTCTCATCTTTTACATTAAAATCCATTAAAAACCTTTATAAATTATTCCCTATCACCCTTTATATTAAGAGATAAACATAAGTTTTTCAGACAAGAACAATCGAGTGGAATGGAACTTACGTGTATGTTCAACAATATCAAGATGCTCCAGAAGATGTCTTGACAAACGGAAGCAATGAGAAGGACAAGTCCCTCGTTTACTAGGAGACAGGCGAAGAAATTGAGCACAAAGTACATCAACAAGCTGAACTGATCTTTCAGCCCAATTAAGAAATAAAAGACGAGACTTGATGAGATGGAGATGAGAAACAGGAACGGAATACTGGAGAGAAGTTGCCCGAGTAAGAAGACTAACGTCCCAGAATGATAGTTTGATTGTTCACATACATAAATCTGCATATTGAAGAGTCAATCAATTAGTTAATAACTTAATATAATAAGAATATCCAAAGCTAGCAGCAACAATTTAAGGGGAAAAAATGGATTTTTAGCCCCCATTACAGCATTACCTTAATTTCTTTCAGCTGTGCAGGCACACCAGCAATACTCAGAATCGATGAAAACGAAACAAATACAAAAATTGCTGCAACTCTTGTCTGCAGTTAACAATGTAATATGTTATATACAAAGGAAGTAAAATAATACAAGGAAGCAGTGAACAAATATCATATGCGAGATGATGAAACGAATAAAATGTGAAAGCACAGAGTTATTGGATAGCATAAGTCTCTTTCCCAGTGATCATAATGGAGTATCTACTTGTTTGCATTAAGTAGTGAAACTTACACCGACTGATGATAACGAATGTCCCAGTCCAGAAAATACAGTACCAATACATGCTGCCAAAAGCATGTAGAGTATAAGTCGAAGCCAATAGTATTTCCACTCCCTTGACATAATCAACAATGATCTCCATGTCAATACTGCCACTCTGATTGCACTGCCTGCTTTTCCCTTGCTTTTTAGAGTTGGACCTTCCTGTAGCAACAATTGTTACAATTAAGTAAGTTAGACAAAAATAGGATTGCCTAAAGAATACCCATCATGAAGTTAAGTAACAAACATACCTTCTCAGTAAGCTTCAATATCGTAGTCTCAACTGCAGCAGCATCCGAAGATGATTTGTAAGTTGCTTCTAGTGTACGTATTGCTACAGCAGTGTCCATATTTACTGATGAAAGTTCCCCATGGTCGTCCTGTGAAATTTTCGCTTACTAAAACCAGGAACCTGAAGAAAACTTACATCGAAGAATAATAGGTTACCTGCCAATTTTTGCACATAGCAATAATGCGGTCGAAGTCCGTATTTATTGCGCGAAGGAAGTGATCAGAAGGGCTTTGCATAATTGGGCAAGGAAATCCAGCATTTGAGAAGTGCTTCACAAATAAGTTAGCATTAGGTTTCCATAATGCACAAATATGTTTGCTTTAGGTTTCAAATGTAGGCAAATATTCTTTTCAGGCATGTAATACCTGTAAACAAGC
Organism: Jasminum sambac; assembly: GCA_018223645.1. Classification (NCBI taxonomy): domain Eukaryota; kingdom Viridiplantae; phylum Streptophyta; class Magnoliopsida; order Lamiales; family Oleaceae; genus Jasminum; species Jasminum sambac. Next base: position 28,225,250 of record CP073645.1, on the reverse strand, counting down.
CAACGTTTCCCCAAAGAACAATGTGTTCCCGTTTGAAAGAAGACAAATGCGATCGAAAAGGCCAAAAACTTCTGTGCTGCTCTGATAAATGGTGAATATCAGAGTGCATCCCGTGCTTGCTAGCTTCTTCAAGGTAACCATCATCAGCAGAGCAGACACACTGAGCATGAAGTGTCAGTAGTTGATAAGAGAGATGACAAATCACTTTTTTCAAGTTTCACATACATTAAGGGCTTGTTCTAGACACAATATTCTTCCATTAACTCCCACTAACTTTCTCTCTCATCATTTTCAACCACTCATATAATTACTTTAAATTTTTTAATACATTTTCTCTAATTTTCAACCACACATCTAACACGTCGTTCGAGTAAATCTACATAACATTTCCTAACTCATGCATAGAACAAGGCCTAAGAGACACATATGAACTCATCCAAAGGGCCTCATTAAATTAAAAAAAAAAAAAAAAAAATGGGGGTTATGAAAAAGTGAAACCTATCGAGATGATAAAGAGGCTCATCGATAAATAAAACATGTGGTCTCATGACAAGTTCCCTGGCAATGCTGACCCGCCTTCTCTCACCCCTACGAAGACCCTTCATGTAACAGTGGCCACCTATGAGTTTGTTGGCATAATCCCCCAGTGACATAGCAAGAATGGCGTCCTCCACGACGCTCCTCTTTTGGAAAAAGAATCCAGGAAGCTGAAGCAGTGCAGAGTAGTATAGGAACTCCCGCACAGTCAGGGATCCAATAAGTGTGGTTTCTCTCTCAACAAATCCCTACGAAACGACAAATAAAAGTAAATAGGCTAACCTAGAAGTCAAAAAAAATGTGTGCCTTTCATGTAAATATTGCATGCAAAGGTCATTTGCATCGCCTTTTTGTGCTTAAGAGCTCCTTTTGCACTTTTTGTATGTTGTTTCACGCTGTTGCACACTAAGTTCAAACGTTTGTTGCCCATGATTCACGCTTAGGGGCACTTTTTAGAAGTTTTTACAACACTGCTTTGAATCAATTGAATATTTTGCATTATTCAGCACCTTCTTAATGGATAAAATAGTTTGAGAATAAAACCTTCAAAATAGGAAATATTTAATACAAGTGCCTTTTAATTAACAAATATTGCTTGAAAGAAATTCAAAAATATACTGATGCAGGTATCATTAATAAAATTTCTTAATATATTTTCAACTTTCTAACTTCAATGATGGGGTGGAACATTACTCTCTAATAACCAAGGAGAAATGAACAAGAGATAACCTTTGTCAAAAACAACTTTAATCAACAAAATATAAACACAACATATAAGGGAAAATGATTCATCACAAATTCTTGTTTATATGACAAGTGGTGTAAAAGGGACTTACATATGATCCATAAGGCATGCGTGATTTTGTCCCATTGATATATACCTCACCGTACATTCTTGCAGAATCAGGCAACCTTCCTGATAAAAAGAGGACAAAAATGTTAGAATTAACCAAACAAATAAAAACTATGCAATAAACGCTAATCATTCCATTTCAACTTGTAATACTTCAGCAAGAACCTGCGAGGGCTCTCAAGAGTGTTGATTTTCCGGACTTGGCAGGCCCCATAATCACCGTCATTGTCCCCGGCAATGCATAGCCATTCGAACTCTTAATAACCTTATCTGAATATTTCCTCTTTCCCTTTATAGTAACCGTCAAATCCCTCCACGCAACTGAAGCCCCTGCAATCTTTCTTGCAACAATGGCACCCTCAGGCAAGGGTGGGGATGGCAATGAGCCACTATTGATCTTCGAGAGAGACGGTGAGGCTGGAGTTGTTGCAGCATTAATGGAGTCGCCTCCTCCATCATCAACTTTAACCTCAATATCTGTATCATCCCAGTCGGGCGAATCCTCGAATGAAATAGGTTGTCTAAGTGCGCCCGGTTTTCTTAAGTAGAAGAAATTGCTCGAGGGCACTCTACTTGCTGGACTGCTTGCTGAAGATGATGATGATCGATAATGATCGGATTGTGCATGTATTTCTTCCATCTATTCTAATTGGATAGTTTTCCACCTCTTTTTTTTTTCCACAGATTTTCTGCCTTCACTATATTCAACACTTTACTTCTTGAAGAACTTTGTTCATTCTATCATAGTACATGTATGGTGACTAATTAGCTGAATCTGCAGCAAAGAACATTATATTTTCATTTTTAAGTGACCAAAATACAAACAGAAAACCATAAATTGTAATTAAAATAAAAAAAAAATTACACACAATATTGTTTTTCAATTATTCCAACAAATACCTAGCTACAGGTGCAGAATTCAAATCTAACATGAAAAATCCGAATAAATTAAGGGAGTGTTTGATATGATTATTGAAAAAATAGATTTTAGATGTGATATGGAGGAGTAAATAAAGATTTATTATCAAATATAAGAAAAAAATTGTTAAATCCAGGTATGAGTAGTTGAAAATGACCAAAAGTGAATTAAATTCAATTTGTATCAAAACAAGCCCTACGAACATTTCTTCCTAAAACTTCTACTCAAATTCAGACAATATTAAGGGCCTGTTTTTCATGTTTTCTTCTGGATGATTCACAAACGCCCAAACATTTTCTTTAACATTTTCTAGTTTTGCCAAAATCTGCAACTCTTAACAACGTAAACACCACGAATCCGACAGCCAAGATATTCATGTTTTCTAAGATTACTCAGTACAACACAGCTTCGAGATTAGCACTTCAAGAACAGTCCCAATAAACAATAGTTCTTCAAGAAGCTTTAACTTCAGAGGACAATGAAATTTATAGAGAGAGAGGTCGACAATAGAGCAGAAGAAACACTAACCTGGATCTGGGTTTGGGTTTGAAGGTGAGAACTGGGGTGTGTGAGAGCAAGAAAAGGTAAAGACAGAGCGTAGACTGAGGAGGAATGAATTGTGTGAGTGCGAGGAATGTGGAGTCATGAGTACAGTATCTTCACGAGTTGATGTCAATTATCTTTGCCCCTTTTTTCGGGTTATTTGCCCTTTCTCTTTGTTGTCTTTTCCATATTTTCTTGTATTCGAATCAACTTTTCGACGATAATGTCATTAATGTGAACATTGCGGATTGGCTCTGTTCCCCACAGTGGGGAACAGAAGCCAAATCCCACGCCAACGTGGCGCCACCTGTAAAAAAAAATTTTTTTTTTAATTTTTTTTAATTTTTTTTTGGAATCTACGTTAAGTTAGATGAATAATACATAACTGCCCCCGATGGCGGAGGGTCTCACCCCACCTCCAAACTTTTTTTTTCCCCGACTGTGGGTACCGTAAGGTACTGTGGGTACCGTAAGGTACCCACAGTGGGGTACCGGAGCCTTACTCGTGAACATTGTTCGTATGCAATTTCTGCAATCAAATATTTGGGCATTGTTTGATATGTTCGCTTCTGTTCAGATTATGTTAGGTCTGTTTCTTCTTATCATTTCAATTATTATATACATATAGAATTTTTATTATTATAAATAAATCTATTTATTAGTATACTGCTCTTTAGCGGTAGAAACCAAATGTAAAGTTATTAGCAAAAAACTTTTGAACAAGATACTGGTGTAGAAAGAATGACTGACGAACACGAAATAGTATACTCTCTTTTAGAGTGTATGAGAGAAAACCTTCTTATAATAGAATGATAAATATTTATTATCCGGTACTCATTTAATTTGAACATCTTGAAGCCTTTTGATGGTTTCAATAGTTTTTAAATTCATTACATAAGAATATGATAGGAAAATTATTTTATTATTTATTTTTTCAATAACATTTTTAATTTGTGTGGAAAAAGGAGAGAGATCTATATAATTGGGATGAAAAGACTATAAATTATTTGGGAAAAAAAAAGACTTCAGAATATGCCGTTAAAAAGTCAGAAAGAAACTTTAAGAAAATATAGAAAAATTTTATCAAATCAACATAATTATTGGTATATTATATTGGTTCAAAATGACATTGGAGAAGAAATGATTTTTGAATTCAAAGATTAGTTTTGTCTGCCATTATGTTCAACTACTATTTGTATTGCTGATTAGACATTTTTTTTTTTGAATATTTTCTTTATTTCGCGGCTACATTTTGAAAAATCATTTTCTTACTAATCTCTGTCGATCTTCTTTATATTATAATTTTGGGTTCAGTTAGTGTATATTTGAAATCTTTTGTACAATAATAAAAAAAAAGGTCAAATTTCAAATTGAATATATTAGTATTTTGTTTAACTGTTCATGAACGCTCAATCTAGCAGTATCAACAAAAGTGAATCCGTCTCATTGCGAAAGAGAAGTGTACACTTTTATTTTAGAAAACATCTACCTTTAGAAAGGTAATGTGTCTTGAACTAAAATATAATACAAACCAAAAGACATATAGATTTATTAATAAGGTGCTACTTCCATAATTATCTTTATTAAATTAAATTGGACACCCTGTCAAACACGCTCTTAAATAATTGATTGATGCTTGTGCACAATAAATAAAGAGAAAAAAACATCCATTTAAAAATTAAATTTTTAAATTGGGAGAAATATTAAAAAGCCATCAAGAATTCTTCGAGTGAGAACATAACCATTTTCCCTTTTTGCAAATTGTTGTGCTTTTTGTCTGGAGTGGTGTGTTTGTCAAGTTTAAGGAATATGATTAGATCCAAATTAAAGCTACAACGAAAATGATTAACGTCATTTTCTTCTTTTTCCTTTTTTTTCTCCATGTCATTTTCTTTTCTTCGGAAGAAGTCATGAAATTACACTACGGCTACTCAAGTGATCCTTCAAATAGAAAATCGAGTTGTGATTCACAATTTCTATTCCTTCATAAAATCCACAAGTCGCTAGCCTGTCACTATAGTTGAAGATTCAAGGGTGTGGCTAAATGCACTACACCCTTTTCTTTATACAATGAAAATTACCACTTTCCAATTATCTCCCTCTCTCCTCTCTCTCTCTCTCTCCTCTCTTCTCTCGGCTCTCTCCTCTCTTCTATCTCTCCTCTCTCTCTCTCCTCTTCTCTCTCTACAGTTTCTTTTTTTCAGTGAACTTAAAAAAAAATTTTTACAAAATAAATTTTATGGGAAATATTAGGCTACCAATAATTTCAACCTCCATCACTTTTAGATGACAGTTATAAAATATGTCATCTACCATTATACCAATAATTTCAATTTTTACATTTTTTCAACCACTTTAACAATTAATTTCAAAATTTATTTGATAAACTTTATCAGGTTAATTTGAATATAATTATTAAACAAAGTTAAAAAATAACGATACAAATTTTTTTATTTTTACTTTGTTGCCCATTGGCGAACAACTTAAGCCCATTGAAAGCTTATACTCGCCCAATGGGGTGAGCAGTCTTAAATGTCGCCCCATTGGGGGCTTTATGTATTCGCCAATGGGGCGAAAGCGCTCAATGCAAGTAAAAAAAAAAAAAAAATTTGTATCTTATTTTTAACTTTGTTTAATAATTATATTCAAATTAATCTGATAAAGTTTATCAAATAAATTTTAAAATTAATTGTTAAAGTGGTTGAAAAAATGTAAAAATTGAAATTACCTGATAAATAGTTGTAAAAATTTTGATTTTTAATAACTGTATTTAGATAATAAAGCCAATTATTATATCATCGTTAAATTGGTTGCAAAAATTTCAAATTACTTGTAAAAGTGGTTAAAAATTTGAAAAATTGTATCCATCAACAAAATTAAATAAAATTTGGATCATACTACAACACCATAGTGTATGTCATAATCATTGGTATAATGGTAGATGACATATTTTATATGTCTATCTAAAACTAAAAGTGATGGAGGGTTGAAATTATTAAGTAGTCTAATATTTCCCATAAAATTTACTTTGTAAAAAAATTTTTAAGTTAATGAAAACACAAAGAAACTAGAGAGAGAAGAGAGGAGAGAGATAGAAGAGAGGAGAGAGCGAGAGAAGAGAGGAGAGAGAGGAGGGATATAATTGGAAAGTGGTGAAATTTGGAAAAGTGGGTGTATAAAGAAAAGGGTGGTGCATTTAGCCACACCCAAGATTCAATTGCCTTCCTTCCAACTTTTATCAATTTATTATAAACAATTAATTTTACTTCTTTATAATTATACGTGTCAGACAGCTTCTCATTATTCTTTATATATTTTATATATATCAATATTCTTGAAATTTTGAAATTGCTTAAATTTGACATTAAATGTTCAAATTGATCTAATTGTATTTAGTTAAGCAGAGTAAGGCAGAAGCAATATACTATTTTTCGTTAGCAGGATATGTCTGACATTATTGCAATGAACAAATTAATCTGAGTAATGAGATCATGACAAATATATCTAAACGTGATATAGGAACTTAAACATAAAAAATAAACCGATCGTTAAAGTAAAAAATCTCGCAAGGTGAAAAACCACATGTATGTAGCGTACGGACAAAAACCAATCCATTAGTCACAGAGAGTTTAAATCAATATAAGAAAACTAAATGACAGTTTACACATAAAATAATCAACATCTAAGAATTAAATGACGAACTCAGTATTTTCTTCTTAGAATGTAAGGCAAGCCAGCATCCCACCGCTCATCAATACCTTCTTGTAACTCTCACGATGATCCTCCAACTTGATCTCCACTCCCGTGTAGATCTTCTAGTGCTGAGGCTCTTATCGTAGTAGCTTGGGACTCCTTCTAGAGAACCTTTTGAGTTTGTTCTTACACACAACTTGTGTACATGCACGAAGTAATCAACACTTTGATCAAGGTGGTATCATGTATAGGAGAAGACAAAACATGATAGCCTGTATAATTTGGAGCACACGAAAATTTCCTCATTGTAGGCATGTCATTTTTTTTATTTTTTATTTTTCCCTTCCAATATTGTGATTGTATGCAATTCTGGGAGTGTTCTCAGCATGAAAATTTATGGATTTTGTACAATTTATGAATTGCCATGGAATTCGTTGATTTTAGTACAATTCCATGAAATCCTTCCAATTCTAATGGAATTATATATCATAGAATTCGGTGGATTTTAATGAAATGTGTTGAATTTAAAATGTGCCAATAATGGATATTAGAATTTCGTTATGGGTCCATGTATCTTATGAAAATTGAGTTTGTTATTATAGTGATATAATCCACAAGATAATTTTTTGTATAGAATAAAATATCACAAATATGAACTACGGGAAATAATACATAATCTACTTTTACTTTTTGTTTGTGTAAATCATTTATTTATAAAATCATTAAGAATTTACTAATCTTGTATTGATTTCTAAATTCAAATCGTGAGCAACTTTTATGAACAACTAGCATTGGATAGGAATGCGTGGTGTAGAAAAAATCATAATTGTGATCCGACGTGATTTCTCGTTATGGTTCATATAGCAGGTGATAAGTGCTAGAAAAGCACTTAAATAACTCTTCTATTTTACGTATTTGTGTGTTTTATTAGTATTATATGTTTATCTTTATGTGTTTTCCTTTTATTGTGTGTTTAGAGTCACAAGAAATCAAAAGGAGTTAAAATGGATAAAAATGGAGCGAAAACGGAATTTGGGACCGAAATGCAAGAAAATTCAAAAATGGAGGGCCTCCGATGCAATTTTATGAACGTTGTTTTTACAATTTTTCTTGTGTCAATATCAAAGAATATCAAAAGAGGATTTCCACATTTTTGTCGGATCCCAAATCGGAGTTTCCTAGTGAAAGTTATGGCCATTTGAAGAGAAAGGATAAAGCGTAAAAAATCAGCAGCTCGAATTTACTGCCGCAGTTCAGTAATTTGACCATACCTTTTGCTACAAACTTCGGATTGAGCTGCACCTTATATTGTTGGAAAGGGCACTCAGAGGGCTACAACTTTGATGTTGACGTCTTCAAATGATTCGAACTATATCATGGTCAAAAATGGGCAAAACCGAGAGTGATGTGAATGGAGGATTTCTTGGGCCATGTTTTGGTAGAAAATTCATAACTTTCTCCTAAAATATCAACAAAAGGAAATTCCAATTGCAAAATTCAGCCAAGATGCTTACCTATACCATGATACAATATTTGAACTAATGGAGTAATTTAAGATCATGATTTGGTGGTTACCAATTAGTGGAATCATGATGGAGTAGTTGTACAATTTTTTATCATGTTTTCTTGTGAAATTTTGCCTATAAATAGAGGCATTTGTAAGGAAGGAAATACACAATTTAGTAGAAGAGAATCAGCTAGTAGTTCTCTCCAATAAAATTTTCTTCTTCATTTGTTCTTAGTTTTAGTTTGAAGATTTTAGCTTTTCATATTCCGGCGGATCAATTCTTCACTAAGTTCTCTTTTCCCTTTTATTTCTCTATTTATTTCTTAGTATTTATTTACTTGTTTACTATATTTTGCATAATCTATCATATAGTGGTGGTGATACAAGGCAAACACTCGCTAAAAAGTATGAAACCCCGCAATTATGAGTAGTTAAGACTTTTCTATCTAGTTCGAGGGGGACGTTGTGTTCAACTAACATGTTGTTATCTTTTCTAACTCTTTAGTAACGTTTTATCTATTCCTCTACTTCAATTTGTTGATTTGTTATGCTTGTAAACCCGTTTTTGAGTTTATTTGATTATTACATTCACCTTGGTCAATTGAATCAATTAATCTTTAAATTCAAGTTACTTGCTAGGATTGGAACTTTTGATCCGTAATTGTCATTAGATTCCAATCCAAAGTAGCAAATGAATATCGTGCATATTTATTAACAAATCATCTTAGATGCATTAATTCGAGCTTGTGAAATTATTCATCTAATTCAACTCATTCTTCTCGTTCATTTCATACTAGATTTGCATTAAATCCTAAGAGCTTGTTTAGGGTTATCCAATAGTTAGATGTTAAGTTAAAGAGTTTACTTTTTACTTAATACACTTAAGGAAGAATTCGTTAATCAGAGCTTCTTGGTTAATTGAGAGTTGATAAATTGAAAAAGAAATAGTAACACGTTGTATGGGAAAAATAAACACAAGTTGTTGACACAACTGAACTCGAAAACTAGATATTTATTTCAATTGTTTTATTTGATCTTATCTTTTGTCATTTGATTTTCATTCAAAATTCTCAAAACCCCCACTTTCCTATATTAAATGATAAAAACAACTAGATTAAGCACCGTTCCTCTTGGGTTCGACCCTTACTTATCACTTTTACATTAATTTGTAGTTTTGAAACCGAGTAAGGAAAAAAAAAATTTTGGCGTACTGCGACAACACGCCCAAGTTTTTGGCGCCGTTGCAGGAGAACGGTTAACCAATTTAGTTGCTTTTATTAATTAATTTTTTTAAAAAAAAAATTCTTCTTCACTTGTATGCATAATACCCGATCTACTAATCGAATTCTTGAAAGTTTCGATCCAGAAATCGAGAAATCCATTCGAAGACGAATAAGACAAGCAAAACAAACCGAACGAGAAATGGCAGAAAATAATAACGAAAGAACTCTCAAACAACTGGCAACTCCCGAAGTTACTCAACAACCTTTGTGTATCACCTTTACAACCGTAGAAGAAGGTAAGACTTTAGAACTAAAATGCGGGTGATACATCTTCTACCTTTTTTCATGGACGATCCGTGAAGATCCATATCGACACTTGAAGGAGTTTCATGTGGTGTGCGATAGCATGAAACCCCGGGCATCATGAAGAGCAAATCAAGCTCGAGCTTTTCCATTTTCACTAAAGATGCCGCCACATATTGGTTATACACTTTACCACGAGGTTGATCACAACATGGAATCAAATGAAGCAACTTTTCCTCGAAAAGTACTTCCCAACTTCAAAGACCGCAAATATCGGAAAGATATCTACGAGTGCGCCAAAACAATGGAGAAACTCTTTATGAGTATTGGGAGCGTTTCAAAAAGCTCATTGCAAGCTGCCGCATCACCAAATCGGTGAAAACCTCCTAGTGCAATACTTCTATGAAGGCTTATGTCAATCAGAGCGAAACATGGTTGATCTTTGCTAGTGGAGGCGCATTGATGAACAAAACCCCTATTTGAAGCGAACTGATTTCAAACATGGTGAAAATACTCAACAATTGATCTGAGGCCAGGAGATGAACATTCGAAGAGTTAACGAGGTAAGTAATTCCAATATTGAAAGCCAACTTTCTGAACTAACACATCTTCTCAAACAAATTGTTGTAGGAAACAATCCGCAAGTCAAAACATGTGGCATATGCACAAATCTAGGACATCCTACAGATGCTTGTCCTGTTCTACAAGTGGATAACAACAAACAAGTGAACTCAACAAATAATTTCCCATTCTCAAGACAAGAATACAATCCGTACTCAAACACCTATAATCCAGGATGGCGAGACCACCCCAATCTGAGCTATGGAAACAACAAGCCCCCAGGATTCTTCCCTAACAAGCCTCAAAGCCAATTCCAACAACATGGGAATCTTCAACCCCAAGGGCAATTTCAACAAAAACCTCAACAATCAGGTATGTCTCTCGAGGATATGGTGAAAACATTAGCAACTAACACTTTGAAATTCCAACAGGAATCCAAATCAAGCATCCAAAACTTGGAAAATCAAATGAGTCATTTGGCAACTGCTATCAATCTTCTGGAAACACAACCTGGAGGAAAGTTACCATCCCAACCTGAGGTGAATCCAAAGAATGTCAGTGCCATAACTTTAAGGAGTGGAAAAGAGATTGTAAACCCTCACAAACAAATTCCCACACATGAAGACAAAGAAGAAGAGTTGGAAAAAGGGGTAAGTTCTCCTATCATTGTTAAATCAACCCCTCCCCCTTTTCCCAGTAGACTAGCAAAGGCCAATAATGAAATCAAAGAAAGGGAAATTTTGGACACACTTAGGAAAGTAGCGATCAATATTCCTTTGTTAGATGCAATCAAACAAATTCCACGCTATACTAAGTTTTTGAAAGATCTTTGCACCAACAAAAGGAAATTGATGGGAAATGAAATGATAAAAATGGGAGAAACTTGATTTAATGATGTTCCAGAAAAAGCTACCTCCAAAATGCAAAGACCCGGGTATGTTCACTGTCCCTTGTACCATAGGCAATCACCACATTGACAAAGCACTTATAGATTTAGGAACATCCATAAATTTCATGCCTAGATCCTTGTATGCTTCACTAAATTTAGGAAAACTGAAAGAAACTCACGTAATTGTGCAACTAGCTGATCGTACCAATGCATACCCGGATGGAGTGATAGAAGATGTGCTAGTCAAAATAAATGGTTTAGTTTTCCCTGCTGATTTTTACGTGCTTGATATGGTTGATGAACATTCACCTCACCCTACACCTATCATATTGGGACGTCCATTTCTTTACACTTATCGCACTAAAATTGATGTCTATGAGGGTACACTATCCATGGAATTTGATGAGGAAAAAGCGAACTTTAATATTTTTGATGGTTCATTGCGCCCTAATAACGCTTGTTCTGTCTTTGCAATCAATTCAACTAATCCTTTTGTGCAAGAACTGTGTAAGTTGAATTGTAGAGCCAGCACAACACATAAGATTGAGTCAAAACACAATTACCTCATCTCGAAGAAGGAAGCCATGGAAAGAAATGAGACCAAAAAAAAAATTTGGAGAAGAATTCAAGAAGGACTGTTAAGAAATCAAGACACTCGGAGAAACCATCGAAGACAATGTGGAGCTGCAATGGATTTGAGGAATCCTACTTGACAAATGGGAACTGTGTCGAGCTAACGACCATAAACAAAAGCGCTTCTTGGGAGGCAACCCAAGCATTTTTCTTTTAATATTTGTATTATTTTATTTTTTTTGTCTAACGTATTAAGGAAGATATTGCTTTATTACTGTAGGAGGACGATATTTCGAGACTCAATTATTTGGGAAGAGACGTGATGTCCATTAAATCGGTGATTAGCGAGAATTACGGATAATGGGCAGGTTAATTATTGATAAAAATCCGTCAAACGTGTTTTCTCGGATACCACTCCCATCGTACTCTTTCCAGCACACTCTACATGCATGGTTGTCGGTTGAAACAGTGCTCATTTGACTATAAATCCAGATCATTCTTCACTTGAAACCACAACCACAATTTCAATTACTCTGTGAGTGTTCCTTTCTAGCAGTGATTAGGTAATTTTCTTCTCCTCTTGAATTTTTTTTTATTCTTCCTCTTTTCTTCTTATTTGTTTTTCTTATAGTATGGATGTGTGTGATATTTTTATATATATATATGTCTTTTCCTTATATTAATTGATTATGTAATTCAAATTTTCTTATTTTTTTCCTTCTTCAATATCTGTGAAAATATGGGAGAGTGTGATAATCTGCTATACTTATTGATTTTGATGGTTTTAATTTTATTACTTGATGTTTCTTTTCTCTCGTGTGTTACGTAACTAAAAAAAAGAAAAAATACCATGAATCTTGGTTTATGTATCCAAAGGCGTTAAGCTGGTCTTTGTAGACCTTAAACTGTATTCTCTTCTATTACCCTTCTTCTTTCAAGTCTTTTGCAGATACTTCAAAGTGCACTGAATTTTCATTTCTTTTTATGGCATCCCCTCTACGTATTGTTGCTCTTCTACAAGTACTTGACTCATTTTCTATGCCTATTGATATCAAGATTCACATTGTTCGACTTGTTGACAAATATGAGCGTTCCTTTGGAATGTTATCGCTTTTGGGGCGGATCATCCCGATCTGCTTTCATAACGACGTGCTAAGCGCCTTAAAAGTTGTTTTAAATGTGGAAAGCTATTAGATGGACCTCATTGTACTAGAAATCAAACTTATTCACAATATAGACATGTTGTTTTCTTCAAGGATGGACCGATTAGGTGCAGGGCCGAAAAGTCTATCAGGAGAAAGCGACCATTTCATGTCGGTGTTAGAGAGTTTGATAATTTGTTGGAACAACGACAACGTCTGTTGGAAACCAAACTCGACGGCCTAACCATTGGCGACAACTTTTTAGCGTGATCATTAGCACCCATCCGAAGATGTAAAACTACGTCTCATTCGTTTGAGAAGTGTATGCGAGTTGGGCGTTCTGCTCTAAACGTTCTCCCATTTGTTGGTTCTTGTGGAGTGCATTCTTTATTGAATGGTAAACATACCTATGTGTCATGTGGCGATATGGAGGACCTTTTCATTAAGGTTGGTTGTCAATGTTTTGTAGAGAGTATCTTGATTGAGATAGTTTCCATGCGGATCAAACTTGATGGAATCATATCATTAATTTGATGTGAATACTACTGCAAGATGTTCAGAGGGTTGTCAACTCCCAAAGTCGCTTTGTATATAAATTTCTCCTCATCACAAAAAAAAATCAAAATATTTTCAGCTGTTGTTTTTTTTGTTCTGTAAATATGTTGATTGCAGGTCTCTTGCTCTTGGATTGTCGAAATATTCCTCAGAAGTGCTACATTGTGCATCCACCATCCCCAAATCGGCACGACTCATTGCTTATCATAGGGGAGTTTCTATTTTTTCTCTTTTTCATGCTTTCTATATTTCTACATTGGGGACAATGTAGAATTTAAGTGTGGGTGAGTGGCATATTATGGTCTGCATGTGATTTTTTTTTATTTGTGTCGACGATTTTGCATGAGATAGCAACTTTTGAATATGATTGAGCTTAATTTGTGTGACTTAGCTGAAACTATAAGATCTCGAGAAAAAAAAATGTGTTCTGTTCTTCTCCAAGCACAGTTGGAAAATTTATCTGAGCACATTTATAGGTAATTTACTATCATTCTCTGGAACACAAATTGAAGGTTGAAAATATTGATTTTTTTCTAACTTTCTAAACCATAGTAAACTAACTTTTTCTTTTCTTTTTTTCTATCCATTCGTCTGCTCAAAGTAACTTTGGAAACATCGATTGTTAGTAAGGTGGAGTTATAATCGCATGATATCTGTTTTTGTGAATGTGTCTTTTATTGTGAGTTTAAAAGTTTTGAAAAAGCAACGACCTATCTTTGAGAATGAATTTTACTTTTATATTTGAAATAAAGGAGAGGGGTCACAGGAAAGAGCTACCTACCTCAGAGTGTGAAGCTGTCACCTCGAATGGGTGAAGAAGGCTGCCTCCAATGAAATGGGTTTAGTGTGAAAACTACCTGTGGGGTAAAAGTTGAAAAGAAAATTGTAAAACTCTTCTTCTTCTTCTTTTTCTTCTTCATCAAAAAAAAAGAAAAAAAAGAAAAAAAAGAAAAAAAATCGTGAGAAATGTGATAGCTACCCAAGTGTGAAGTTAGATAAATAAATTTCCTCAGTGGTTTGAAGTGTTCAATCTAAATGCTCTTTAAATTGAAGACATATTTGCGATAAAACACCTGCTATGCCTTTTTTTTGCAGTACTAACAGTTGATGATTTTTGGTGAATGGAGTAATTTTTAGGATCCATGGGAATCATTGTAAAATAAGAGTGGGATCACGAGAGATGAAAGGAAATATTTGACTATTTCGGGTCAGGATTTGGATAAATCATCGTAAGCTTTCATTTGGTTCCAGTTAGTGATGGGATGATAACCTCAATTGCACGCACTCACAAGCCATTGTGTATTTGAGAAGAAGTGAAATTTTCATGGTTCGGGAAAATATTTATTAAGCAAGTCATTATCTGTAGTTGGATTTCAATGTTTAAAGTTGTTTATCTCATGTAAAATCAGTGTGTTGTTTGTGTCATATGGTTGTTGTTCGAGGGCGAACAATAGTCTAAGTGTGGGGGAGTTTGATAAGTGCTAGAAAAGCACTTAAATAACTCTTCTATTTTACGTATTTGTGTGTTTTATTAGTATTATATGTTTATTTTTATGTGTTTTTCTTTTATTGTGTGTTTAGAGTCACAAGAAATCAAAAGGAGCCAAAATGGATAAAAATGGAGCGAAAAAGGAACTTGGGACCGAAATGCAAGAAAATTCAAAGATGGAGGGCCTCCGATGCAATTTTATGAAAAGTTGTTTTTACAATTTTTCTTGTGCCAATATCAAAGAATATCAAAAGAGGATTTTCACATTTTTGTCGGATCCCAAATCGGAGTTTCCTAGTGAAAGTTATGGCCATTTGAAGAGAAATGATAAAGCGTAAAAAATCAGCAGCTGGAATTTACTGTCGCAGTTCAGTAATTTGACCATAACTTTTGCTAAAAAATTTGGATTGACCTGCACTTTATATTGTTGGAAATGACACTCAGAGGGCTACAACTTTGATGTTGACGTCTTCAAATGATTCGGACTATATCATGGTCAACAATGGGTAAAACTGAGAGTGATGTGAATGGAGGATTTCTTGGGCCATGTTTTGGTAGAAAATTCATAACTTTATACTAAACTATCAAAAAAAGGAAATTCCAATTGCACAATTCAGCCAAGATGCTTACCTATACCATGATACAATATTTGAACTAATGGAGTAATTTAAGATCATAATTTGGTGGTTACCAATTAGTGGAATCATAATGGAGTAGTTGTACAATTTTTTGTCATGTTTTCTTGTGAAATTTTGCCTATAAATAGAGGCATTTGTAAGGAAGGAAATACACAACTTAGTAGAAGAGAATTAGCTAGTAGTTCTCTCCAATAAAATTTTCTTCTTCATTTGTTCTTAGTTTTAGCTTGAAGATTTTAGCTTTTCATATTCCGGCGGATCAATTCTTCGCTAAGTTCTCTTTTCCCTTTTATTTCTCTATTTATTTCTTAGTATTTATTTACTTGTTTACTATATTTTGCATAATCTATCATATAGTGGTGGTGATACAAGGCGAACACTCGCTAAAAAGTATGAAACCCCGCAATTATGATTAGTTAAGACTTTTCTATCTAGTTCGAGGGGGACGTTGCGTTCAACTAACATGTTGTTATCTTTTCTAACTCTTTAGTAACGTTTTATCTATTCCTCTACTTCAATTTGTTGATTTGTTATGCTTGTAAACCCGTTTTTTAGTTTATTTGATTATTGCATTCACCTTGGCCAATTGAATCAATTAATGATTAAATTCAAGTTACTTGTTAGGATTGGAACTTTTGATCCGTAATTGTCATTAGATTCCAATCCAAAGTAGCAAATGAATATCGTGCATATTTATTAACAAATCATCTTAGATGCATTAATTCGAGCTTGTGAAATTATTCATCTAATTCAACTCATTCTTCTCGTTCATTTCATACTAGCTTTGCATTAAATCCTAAGAGTTTGTTTAGGGTTATCCAATAGTTAGATTTTAAGTTAAAGAGTTTACTTTTTACTTAATACACTTAAGGAAGAATTCGTTAATCAGAACTTCTTGGTTAATTGAGAGTTGATAAATTGAAGAAGGAATAGTAACACGTTGCATGGGAAAGATAAATACAAGTTATTGACACAACCGAACCCGAGAACTAGATATTTATTTCAATTATTTTATTTGATCTTATCTTTTGTCATTTGATTTTCATTCAAAATTCTCAAAACCCCCACTTTCCTATATTAAGTGATAAAGACAACTAGATTAAGCACCGTTCCTCTTGGGTTCGACCCTTACTTACCACTTCTACATTAATTTGTAGTTTTGAAACCGAGTAAGGAAAAAAAATAAATTTTGGCGTACTGCGACAACACGCCCAGCAGGCCCCTACTTGTAGAGAATAAGACTAAATTTGTTGTTGTTGTTGTTTTATTTTATTTAAATTTTTGTGTGCGAGTTGAACGCAAATTGACATAAAAGTACCAAAAAAAATTCTTGGTTTTTTTTTTTATCATTACAAATTGATTGTCGAAAAGAGCAATCGAACTCTTTTAATTAATGGTGTGGAAAGCCCATTGGGATGTCATTAGACTACATGGATATTGGCTGCACAACTTCTTACTTGATCATAAAAAATAACAAGAATTAAAAATATGCGAACTATGTCATTAGAAAATGTAATCTATAACCTTGCCTTTCTTTGAAAAAATGGGAAAGAAAGGAATATATATATATATATATATATATGTATATATATATTGTTTTTATCTAATTGAACAAAGATAATAAAATATGTACAAATATAAATTTACAAAAATATATTGTGACTTGCTTATATAGTGATATATATATCCTGTTTCAAACATTTGATCATTTATTCTACTAAGGTTCAATATAATGTGATTTTTAAAGAGAAAATGTCCAATAACTACAGGTCAAAGTTGGTCTTTACCTACTAAATCAACATATCTTATTTCTTGACCACTAACTACAATTTATAAAAAATGATTTTACCAATTACTCTTTTTAGGTATTTATAGACTTTTTTGCCCCCATATTTCTTTTTCCACACTTTTATTTTCTCTCTATCTTTTAAATTACATAAGAGGCCCCCAACTTTCAAATTCTACATTTTAGTCCTCAATTTTTTAATTTTACTTCAAAAATAGCCCAAAATATTTGCACCCAAGGTCCTCTATCTTTCAAATTGTTTCATTTTGATCCTCAAATTTTTAAATTTTTTTACACTTTTAGTCCTTTTTGCTCATCTTTTTCGTTGTTTTCTTCTATATTTATGAAATCCATTTATAAATACAATATCTAAGATAACATAAATAAATTTATCGTCATGATAGAAAAAAATATTTCAAGCATAAGGATAAATGTATACTTTATTTAATACTCTTGGTAATAATTCATAAACATTAATGGATGTACAAATATTACATTCCCAAGTAATATGGATTACTACAACAAGTAATATACATTACCTACCTGATAATCTCGATAAATATCCAACTTCTCGCTTCACTGATATCTCAATTTTTCTCTCCAGATTACCACTCCAGATGATCTTAAAAATATTCAACTTCTCGTTTTCATCGTCTCTCGCTTTCTCTCTCCATTATCATTACTAGGGTGGATAATGTTATTGCAATGGTATGCAATATAATTATAGGGATAGACAATATTCTATTTTATTGTGATGTTGGTTATAGTTTTTATTTTATTATTATTATTATTTGGTGTGATATTGGTGGTAGTTTATTGAGTTAGTATGGGACATTTGAGATTTAATTTCAGGTTTACATACTAATTTTTACAATCTGTGGTTTGAGATGAGAGTCGAAATTATTTAATAATACACATGTTAAAGAAATCACTTTTCATATTCAAATTCAAGCACCGACTAGCTAGTGTTTAGTTAGCTAGTTTGTCTATGAATTTTATTAGTGAAATCAAATATTTCAAAATGAGATTATTAAGACAAAAGATAGTTGTTTGAAATTGATGGAAGAGAAATTAAATAATTCTCTGTAGATTTAGTATTCTAATTATGATTATTCGGGTATGTAATATTATTACTGTTACAGGTAATAATATTATCGGGATAGGTAATAATACTAGAGTGGTCATAGTATTTCCAACATAGAAAGATCAACACATCAAGTGAATGCTTGGATTTTAGTGGTAGGTAATCTGATTACCTGCCGAAGTAATCTAGAAAAGAAAGTGCAGAGAGGGAGAAAGTCGGAGACGTGAAATGTGAAGTTGATTGTTGATTGAAATTACTTGTGGTGGTAATGAGATTACCCGACGAGTTAATCTAGAGAGAGAATATGCATAGAGAAAGAAAGTCGGAGATGGGAATAGAGAAGTTGAATGTTGATCGAGATTACTTGTGGCAGCAATCTAGTTATCTGGCGAGGTGATTTGAAGAAAGAAAGTATGTAGAGAGAAAGTTGGAGACATGAAGGGATAAATTGGATGTTAATCCAGATTACTTGTGGTTGTAATATCATTATCTTGCTAGGTAATTTGGAGGGAGAAAGTGCGTAGAGAGATAAAATTATAGACATGAGGGAGAATTTGAATATTGATTGAGATTACTTATGGTGGTAATCTGATTACATTGTGAGGTAATCTGGAGAGAGAAAATGTATAGAGAGAGAAAGTGAAAGACGAGGAAATGGAGAAGTTGAATGTTGATTGAGATTTGTGGTGATAATTTGGAGAGAGAAAGTGTAGAGAGAAAGTTAGTTACGAAGAAAATGGAGAAGTTAAATGTTGATCGAGATCGCATGTGGCGGTAATTTGGAGAGAAAAATGGGCAGATAGAGAAAGTCGAAGATGTGGGAAATGAGAAGTTGAATGTTGAACGAGATTGTTTGTGGTGGTAACATGATTATCTGGTGAGGTAATCTGGAGAGAGAATGCACATAGAGAGAGAAAGTGGGAGATAGGAAAATGGAGAAGTTGAATGTTGGTTGAGATTACTTGGGTGGTAATCTTGAGAGATAAAGTGCATAGATAGAGAAAGTCAGAGATGGAGAAAGAGAAAAATTGAAGATTGGTTGAGATTACCTGTGGTGGTAATTAAAGAGAGAAAGTGCGTAGAGTGAGAAAGTCGAAAATGAGGAAAGGAAAAGTTGAATGTTGAGCAAGATTACTTGCGATGATAATTTGAAGAGAGAAAAATGTGTTTATTTTATTAGAGTGACATTGTTGTAAATTTGAATATTTATTTTATTAGAGTGGCATTGTTGTAAATTTGAATGTTTATTTTATTTTATTACTTTATTTTATTAGAGTGGTATTGTTGTAAATTTGAATGTTCATTTTATTTTATTACTTTATTTTATTAGACTGGCATTGTTGTAAATTTGAATGTTTATTTTATTAGAGTTGCACTATTGTAAATTTGGATGTTTATTTAGTAGAGTGGCATTATTGTAAATTTGTGATTTTTAAATTCTATTTTTGTCTTATTGTGTAAAAGATGAGTTAATGGTAAAAAAAAGAGATGTGCATGATTTAGTGGACAAGTTTTCTCCATAAGTGTAGTTATTGGTCAAATGCCCATTTTTAAACAATTGGGTGATGAAGGAAAAAAATAAAAGTTTACATCAATTTAAGTTTTACTAATAATTATAAAATAATTTTGAACTTACTAATAATATATTATAATAGTCTACCATATCATCTACTAACAATTTCTTTTGTATAAACTAAAAACAATATGATTTTTTCAAAAATTAAAGCAACAAAGAAAAAAAAGTATATGTCATCATGATAATACATTATTTTGTGTATTGACCACTTATTTTGCATAAATTAAATTTTAAATTATTGTGTAAAAATTATAGTGATAATGAAAAATAGGTCTCCTTAAGTTATGATTATGAATTTGATTGATTACTAGGTTTAGAAAAGTTACATGATTTTTTGAAAAAAATTATGTAATCTATAAGAATTCGAGGGTAGGAGGTTGGATTTGGCTAAAATATTATAAGTGTATTTTTAATTTTAAAATCTATAAAAATTCTTAAAAATCCACTATTTAATAAAATCCACAAGAATCCATAAGAAATTGAGAACATCGAATTTTTATAGAATCCATAGAATTCCAAATTAAGAATACTAAATTTGTATGGAATTCATAGAATTCTAAATGGAGAACACTTAGAATTGTATGGATTTCTAAAATATTAAATTCCATCTGGTAGAAGAAAGAATTTTAATTGTAATGAATCACTATTTTTTCCTACAATAAAAGACGGACGTAATTAGTTGTAGGCCATAAAAATAATAAGGTAAGTTGTATGAAATAATTAAAGAAATTATAATATAAACTTACCAAAAATAAATAAACAACTTATCAATTATTGTAGAACTCAAAGTCTTACCAAATTGATAAGTTTGACAAAATCTTGGAGTCTAAGAAAAGGTCTTGCACGTGTACTACAACAAGGCCTAATCCAATTGGACTTCCTTAAATTTTCATAAAATTGACCTATTACAAAATCTTGGAGTCTAAGAAGAGGTCTTGCATGTGTACTACAACAGGCCTAGTCCAATTGCACTTCCTTAAATTTTCATAAAATTGACGTATTTCGATAGTTCATAGACTGTGATCCCATGCTAAAAAGATTTTAAAGAGATTTGTATTCCATGAGATGAGATTTGTATTACCCTTTCTGTACCCGCAAAATTAACTAGAATTGCAATCTTTTCATAGTCATTGAAATCTCTGATTAGAGAAAGTCCACCTTCATTCCAAATATGTACAAATGATCGTTAGAGCTTGTTCAACAATGTCTTTCTAAAAGAATTTGTAATGAAGAAGTAAAATAAGTTATACAGAAACGTAAAGTAATTTATTTTTTGAAACACACAATTTATAACTAGTGCAAGAAAGTTGATTTTAAAAAATAAAATAGCCTTTATAATCTTTTAAATCGTCATCAAATATTAGGTGAGAGTGTGAATTAATACCCACTAATGTAAGTTGACAAATGAAATCTAGATTTTATAAAGGCTAGTGTTAGGATCCCATAACCACCCCATTGATCAAGTGCACCATAGTTATGGTGCTCCCGGTGCTTTTACAGATTTGTCCGGTGTTCGTTTTGAAATCTGGAACCGGATCTAGATTTAGCACGATAAGGCGGAACTTCAGCAATTTGGAAAAAAATTTTGATACCATGGTGGCCGGTGGCGGTCGAGTCAAAGTTTTGGCCATAAATTATGGCCAAAACTTTGACCGACCGTCACGGGCCGCCACAGTGTCAAATTTTTTTTTTTTCCAAATATGAAGTTCCGCCTCGTCGTACTGAATTTGAATCTGGTCCCAGATTTCAAAACGGGCATCGGACGAACCCGTAAAAGCACCCTAGAGCACCATAACTATGGTGCACCCGGGTGCAACATAACATGCTACCCATAACCATTTGATAAATACTCGAAAAGGTTTGGATGATAGATAATAACTATAATGAAAAATTTAGGATTTATATAATCGGGTTTAAAAGTTTAAGACCTATTTGCTAATCAAACAATTGATTTGGGGATCAACTTGTTATTCGAAGAACAATACAAATTTCCCCAGTTAATGTTTTGCGATATGTCCAAATACCAACTGAGAATGAACATGCCAAAATGTGGCCAAGAGAAATCTCATTTGTAGTGGTTCTTCCTTTTCTTTTCTCTTTTTCTTTTTCCTTATTTATTTATTGATTTTTTAAATACATAATGTATGTTTCTTATGAAGCGCTCTTCTTTCTAGTTTATCAAGGCCTTGCTTTATACACAATAAATTTCAATTATCCAAATTTATTTTTTCTCTCTCTTTTTTCACCATCCAAATATTGATTTGATAGTTTATTTATATTTTTAATACGTTTTCTCCAAATTTTAACCACCAAATCTACACAAAATTGAGTAAATAAATTTCCTTTTCGTATAGAACAATGCCTAATTTTTATTTTCTATTAAAAAGGTTTACAATATTTTTATAGTTTTATAATGTAGCCATTGCATGATGCTCTTAAATGAAGACACAATTCAAGTGGGACTTCCCCACGCCTTCACCCCTACATAAAAAGTGATTTTAAAATTTAAAACTTTACACAGAAAATTATTTTTCCCTTTTTAACAACTAGAGAAGGAATAGATATTCTGAAAGTCTTTGAGAAGTGTTTATAAATCGCAATATTTACTTATAAACAGATCGAAATAATTAATGTTGAATTGCATGTTATTAGTTAGTCCTATATATATGGATAGTACTTTTTAATATGTGATATACAAAACGATAAATATATTGTTACTATAAGTTTTATTGGCACACCACATTTTGTGTCCACCACATTTTAGAGTTGTGAAATAGATAAGCACACCACAATTGTTTTACATCTATGTCCAATATTACATATAGGGAAAATAAGAATCAAAATGAAGTAAAAATGTGGTGTGGACATTGTTTAAAAAGAGAAAAAATAAAAAAAGAAATAAAAGAACGGAAAAAAATTGTGGTGCACATCTCTTCCTCCTTCTTTAGATCACCACTGATAACTGTTCAATTTGTATACTTATTTATATCTTTATACTGTCAATTGGAGTAGACTTCTACTTGATTTGTGTGTAAATATTGTGTTTTTAGGCACATATCCTTAATTGGGACGAGAACATGGCAAAAAAGGAGAAAAAGACCAAAACGACACAATTCCAAAGTTAGAGGGCTTGGGGTGCAATTTATGTGAAGATTGTCTCGACCATTTTTTTGTGCTTACATGGAAGAACACGGAAAGTGGAATCCGTAGCTTTTTGCGGATCTCAATTCTGACTTACGGATCAAAAGAAATGGCCAAACGAAGATCAATGACCAAAATGCAAGATGCCTAAAAAATATGAGCATTTTTATAAAGACATAAGTTGAGTTGGAGGATACACTCAACTAAAGAGTTGTAGATCAACGAGTCTAGTTTCTAATACAACTTGAATCGGCTCAATCAGATATCGGGATCGAATGTTATGGCCAAAATATTGAAACCTACTCATGCTGAGAAATCGGACAGAAATAATGTACGGCCGTAAATTGCACCAAAACCAGCAAAAAAAAAAGACGTTTTGGCATCTCTTTTTAGCCCCTTTTCTTCACCACTTTTTGAGAACATTTTGGGACTTGTTTGCACCATTTTTAGGGCTTATTTTATACCATTTGTGTAACGCCCCGAGTTCGGAGAACTCGGAACGCTAGATCTTTCTTTTAAAACTAACTATTTTTTTTCTTCTAATATTAAATGCGGAAATAAAATAAATAATTAAAAGCGGAAATTCTTTTGATATAACAACCATCTAAAGTGTTTTAAAAATTATTGAACACCAAACGTCCAAAACATCCAAAAACGAGTTACTAAATAGTTCAAATGTTTGAAAACGACATAATCCCATACATCGGGTTATCAAAACAACAACGGAAGTAAAGTCATTTATTTAATAGGCCTAAATAGAACTGCCATGCCTCGTCACGCCCCCGAACTCCTCAATCTGTAAAAGAATGAAAGGCGTGAGTATTTAAACAATACTCAGTAGGCTCTGCGCAAGTTAATCATCTATAGAAGTATATAAGGCAAATAATCATGTAAACTCTGTAATATAATACCCGAAAGTAACTCTGGGCCCGAAGGCAGCTCTAGGCCCGAAGGCAAGTAATTTGCCCGAAGGCAACTCTGGGCCCGAAGGCAATTCTCTTACGAAGGTAACTCTGGGCGAAGGCAATTCTTTTACCGAAGGTAACTCTGGGCCCGAAAGGCAAGTCTAGGCAGAAGGCAAGCAATCACATCAATTACATACATTTGCACACTCATATAGTACAGATAATTAACAATAAATGCGCGATAAGTAAAAATGAGTCTTTTGAGCCTACCTTAAATATCTCCCGAGTTTTGAGTCTACTAAGCGGTGAAAATCAATCGTCTAACTGTTCGTACACCTCGTCTAGTCAATAACGAGTTTAATTTATGTTAATATTCTTAAATATTAAGTATCTATAAGTAATATAGATGTTTGTGGACCAAAATAGAAAGAATATAAAACTTTGGGGGTCAATTTGAAAGAATTTAATAGTTTGAGGACCTAATATGCAATAAAATTGAAGTAGAAATATTTTGGACTCAATTATAAGGTTTTTAAAACTTCACGGACTAGTATGCAATTAAATTTTGGGGGTTAAAGTAAATATGAAAAAGAAATTGAAGGATTAAAAGTGAAATGAAAGTTTAGGGGTCAAATTGCAATAATTGAAAGTTGGGGACTTGAAATTAAATAAAATTTGAGGGCTCATTTAAATAAAATAAATAAAATAGGGGATTAGAGCTGTAAATAATATTTAGGGATTAAATTGTATCAATTAAAAGTTGAGGATTTGTAAATTAAATAAAATATAGGGACTAACTTAAACTAATTAAGAAACTTGAGGGATTAACTTGCAAAAATCTGGATTTAATAATGGGTTTGGGCAGGATCCGGGTCGGCATCATCATCATCACCCGAACTCATTTCTCTCTCGCCTTGCGCTCTCTCTCTCTCGGGTCTTCCTCTCTTCTCTCGACTTCCGACGAGTTTTCGCTAGTAAAAATGGCCGTGAAGGTGGAGTCAAGTGTGGTGAACCTAGTGATGGTGTTTGATTGAAGTAGTATTGAGTTTTGAGAGAGAAATCGTTGGTTGAAGGTTGTGGAAAAATTTTGGGTATTTTCAAAATTCGACCAAATCATTAACTATTTTCGAAATTAAACTATACTACGATGTTCTAGGAAGCTAGATGAAGGTGTGGGTACCATTTCTGTGGTTTGAAGTGAAGATTTTCGAGCATGGTAAAATTTGGCCGAGACTCTATGCGTGTATGCGTGCGGTTTTTGTGTGTGTATTGCGTGTTTGTGTGTTGTTGTTGTGAAATGAGGATGATGGTAGCTTCATGGTGGTGTTGTGGTGGTGTTTTGGTGGTGTTTTGATGGTGGGTGATGGTGGTGTTGGTGGTGGCGTGCGGTGATGATGGCGGCGGCGATGATGGTGGAGATGGTGGTTTTTGTGTGTAAACATCAAGTGGGTACTACAAGTTGATGTTGAAGATCTTGTGTGATCAAAACTTAATATAATAAAATAAACAAAAATGGGGAATAGATAAAAAAATCAAGAATCTTACCTTGGAACTTGGTTGTAGGTTGAGAGATCTTGTGAAGGGAGGTAACACTTGTGTAATGGTGGTGTGAAGAAATGGGACTTGAGTTAGGGTTTGAACACTTCAACAATATGATACTTAAATGTGAAAGATAGGATAAGCTTACAAATGGGTCTCTAAATGGGCTAAAAATGGAATTGGACTAAAATGGGGCTTTCTTATGTTATAAGAAATAGATTGGACCTTAAACGTCATATAATTGGGTTTAAAAATACATATGAAATGACGATTAAATAAGAAATTAGGTTTTTAGGGATTAAAATGAATAGTTTCTAAAGTTTGGTCCTCAAATGTAAATTTGGAAATAATATATGTTTTATAATTTATTATTTTTATTTTTATCTTAAATAATTTAATATAATAATAAATAATATAAAATCTTAACTAGACGAGCGTACGCTATTTAAATCCTATAGGTGAAGTTATAGCGACACGTTCGAGATTTTACTTTTAATTAAATATTTTGATTTAAGAAATTCGCGGTCACTACAATTTGAAACCCCAATTCTCCCTTTGATTTTTTAGCTTAGGGTTTTATTTGATTGCTCTTTTCTTTTCTCTTCTCTTTTCTTTCTTTCCTCTTTCCTTTTCCTTTGTTTTAGCTTTTAGTAGTATCTAAGTTTATTAGTAGTTTATGGCTTATTTTGGGTTCAAGACTTGGAAGAGAAGACAAAGAAATCAAGAGATGAAGCTTGGAAGTGGAGAAATCAACTAGAACACCTAAAGAGAATTTGTTCTCTATTTGCTAGTGTATCTCCATTCCCAACTTATATTTATGATTTGTATGGATTATTTCCTTTGATTTCCAAGCATGAACTAATTATTGTAAGTTGCGATTTTTTTATTAATCTTAATTTAGTTTAGTTGATCGATTTGACTTGTTGGAAATGGTTTGCATTGGATTATTCAACTCTTGTGTGAATAATTTTGCGCTTGCTACTTGTGATTGCTTGATCAACTCGTGTGAATGCTTTTGAGCTTGCGATATGTGATTGCATGAGTGACGTGTTTAGGCTTTGAGAAAAGAATGTGCACGTTAGACCCCGGAGTATTTACCCTGGGTTCTTGTAGGGGATAGAGATATACCCCTAACTCTAGGTGATCCATTGAGTTGTTTTCACATACCCCTATGCGGTTGGTTGGTAATATATCGATATAGAGATGTAGCAAGTTGAACCAATTGGCTAGGGATAGCTTGACATTCGAGAGAGGAGCTAGCTATATAAGGAAAACACGGATCTGACATCGATGGATAATATGTTAAGTTCAACAACGGATTAACAAAACTAGATTAAGTGAAATCATTGAATCCCGACTATCTCTTGACCCTAACTTACTCCCAATTCAATTCCATTTTCGTGTTTTCTTGCTTTACTTGTTTAGTAGTTTAGAGTAGTTAGTTGTATTGCAAATTATCGACTTGTGTTTTTTTATTGCTTTCTTTTTGTTGGCTAGAATATGTAGCTCGACCCAAATACCAATCCCTGTGAGTACAATATCCGGACTCTCACGAGTCCCACTTTATTACTTGTACGGCCTGTACATTTGGGGTATATTTGTGCGTGTGTACTCCCAACAACCACTTCCACCATTTTCCCCCAATTGCAAATTGTTGTTAAATGATGTTTGATAAGGTTTTCCGAACTTTTTTTATTTATATTTATTTAATCACTGATTGTATTGAGGTTTTCTCAACAGAAAGGAAAAATGAAATAACTGTCCGTTTTCACCCTCTTTAGAAAATCTTTCTCCTTATTTGATTCACAAAAAGGGTAATTGGAAAAATGTAACGCCCCCTCTAATACCTCTTCCTATTTACATATATTCACTTTCTTTATCATGTGATGCACACGTGCTAACATTTACATCCGTAATTACAAATGGGGCTAGAGATGACGTCATTCACACATAACATTTTGAAACCACGAGTTCGCATGTCAAACACAATTGAACATATCAAACTATTAGTTTCCTTAACTTGCAACATTCAAACATGTACATAATATCTTAGGTGGTTTCATATTAGATTCAAAATACATAGAACATGAGCTTTAGTTTTCCTTTTTTTGCACACATCATCATACGGCAAGCTCTTCAGGACTCCCCGCCATCTCTCTTATGCTTTCTACTTGCTGCATCATCTCAACACATAAGTGGACACAAAATAAGTCATAAAGACTCAATGGGAATAGATGCGGGTACAAATGCATGTCACATTCTTACATTGGGCTCTATTGCTGATCATGTGTTTACACTGGCACCAAATTATTACATATCACATATGGCCAGGCCTCGTATCACATTTGGGGTTTAGGTCTCCCATTAGGCCATCTTATTATAGATGGGGCTTAGATCTCCCTTTTGGCCAATTTCACATTCACATATTTGTAAACATATGATAGGTAACCTCACATTCAAATGCATTCATGCCACGATTATGTAATTGCTTTACCTTTAAGCCTTGATTTCAAAGAAAGGTTCACACGCACATAAATATCATATTAACATAAGTACACATCATAACCATATCATATATTAACAAAAGTCTTAGCTCACCAACATTACAATTCTTCACATATAACATGTTATAATACCAAGGTCATCAAAGTATATGCCATATGATCAAATACTTCAATTGATTCACAATAAGATCTCAAACAAAGGAAACTTGAGCTTTTTAATCATACATTTCAACCCAAGGCACATATATGCATATACTTACCATTTTCCATTTATACTACATCTATTACCCACCTTTAATACAAGAAACCACACTAGGATGGAATGTTGAACCTTCTTCCTTTTCTTCCTCTTCCTTAAACACCAAAAGGGTTGGAAAATAATGATAAATATTGGTAAATAGATCTCAACTAAGTTTGAAGTGCTTAGAGGTGTTGGAGAATATTTTTTGGTGTATTAAGAGTGTTATGACAGAGTTTGGGTAGTATATATACCAACCAACAGCAAAGAATGTCTAGAAAGCACCAATCTGCTGACTTAAAGTCGGAACTCATTATTTACGGCCGTAAATCACAAGCTTACGGTTGTACCAAAGTCTCGGAAAATCTTTCACATCTCTTCACTTCCAATAATATGGCCGTATACATAAATATTATGGCTGGAACTAAAATATTATGGCTATAACTCCAAATATTACGACCATACAAAAGTTTCTGAAAATTTTGACACATCTCCTCCTCCACTACTTACGGCCGTATCATTATGTGTCACGGTCATATCTTAGCCCTTTACTGTCATATCCCTAAATGTTACGACTGTATAAAAGTTTAAAAAAAAATTCACCTCTTACTCTTAGATTTTACAGTCGTAATAATAAATTTTACTGCTGTATCTAAAATATTACAGCCGTATCCTCACATATTACGAACGTAAAACTGGGTCTGCTGAAATTTCCTTTCGTCATGAATTTGAAGGATGTATCATTTCCGAACACATCCAACACACTTATAAACATGTCGTAAACATATTATACACATAATCATCATCTCAAAACTCATTCATATCGGGTCAAACCTCATACGAGATCACATACGAAATTAAACGGGGTGTTACACGAAATACCTCCCTACCTTGCACTACAATTGTGAAAATCGTCCCTATGTTTGTTTTCTTGGCAAAAACATCCATACGGTTAATTTTTGTATATTTAAATGTGATGCAGGAACTTAATTAAACAAAAAAATAAAATAAACCGAACATTAAAGTAAAAAACCTCGCAAGGTAAAAAGCCACATGTCTGTAGCCTACGTACAAAAACCAATCCACCAGTTAGGGAAGAGTTTAAATCAGTACAAGAAAAGTAAAGGACGGTTTACACATAAACTAATCAATATCTAAGAATTAAATGAAGCACTCCCTATTTTCTTTTTAGTATGTAATGCGAGCCCACATCCCACTGCTAATAAGTAGCTTCTTGTAACTCTAACGATGATCTTCCAACTTGATCTTCACTCCTGTGTAAATCTTCTAGCGTTGAGGCTCTTATCATAGTAGCTTGAGACTCCTCTCGGAGAACCTTTTGGGTTTGTTCTTATGAAAACTTGTGTACCTGAACTAAGTAATCAACACTCTGATCAAGGTGGTATCATGTATAAGAGAAGACAAAAGATGACAGCCTGTATACTTTTGGAGCACACAAAAATTTCCTCAGTGTAGGCATGTCTTTTTTTTTTTGTCTTCCAATATTGTGATTTTATGCAATTCTGGGGTGTTCTCAACATGAAATTTAATAAATTTTATACAATTTATGAATTGTCATGGAATTTATTGATTTTAGTAGAATTCCATGAAATCCTTCACAATTCTAATGGAATTCTATGTCATAGAATTCGGTGGATTTCAATAGGTTTTAATGAAATTTGTTGAATTTAAAATGTGCTAATAATGGATATTAGAATTTTGTTACGGGTCCATGTATCTTAAATTGAGTTTGTTATTATAGTGATATATAATCCATGAGATAATTTTCTGTATAAAATAAAATAACACAAATATGAACTATCGGAAAAAATACATAATCTACTTTTACTTTTTATTCAGGTACATCATTTATTTATAAAATCATTAAGAATTTACAATCTTGTATTGATTTCTAAATTCAAATCTTGAGCAACTTTTTTACTTTAGTTTTTATTTTTATTTTATTTAAAAAAATTTGCGAGTTGAACACAAACTTGACATACAATTTTTTTTTTTAAATCCTTACTTTTTTTCTTATCATTACAAATGGATTGTGGGGGAACTGAACCCTTTTAATCAAGGGTGTGGAAAGCCTACTAGGATGCAATCAGACCACATGGATATTGGCTGCACAACTTCTTACTTCATCATAAAAAAGTAACAAGAATTAAAAATATGCCGACTATGTCATTAGAAAATGTAATCTATAACCTTACCTTTATTTTGAAAAAAATGAAAGAAAGGAAAAAAATATATATATATTTATTGTTTTTATCTAATTGAACAAAGATAATAAAATATGTACAAATATAAATTTACAAAGATATGTTGCAACTTGCTTATACAGTGATATATCCCGTTTCAAATATTTGGTCATTTATTCTGCTAAGGTTCAATATAATGTGACTTTTTAAACAATGTGGTGATGAAGGGAAAAAAAGTTTACATCAATTTGAATTTTACTAATAATTATGAAATAATTTTGAACTTGCTAATAATATAGTATAATAGTTTCACATATCATCTATTAACAACTTCTTTTCCATGGACTAAATATAATATGATTTTTTTCAAAAATTAAAGCAATGAAGAAAAAAATTATATGTCATCATTATAATACATTATTTTGTGTATTGACCACTTATCTTACACAAAATGAATGTAATATAATTGTATAAAAATTATAGTGATAACGAAAAACGGGTTCCTTAAGTTTTGTTTATGAATTTCGATTGATTATTAGGTTTAGAAAAATTACATGATTTTTCGAAAAAAATTCATGAAATCCATAAGAATCCGATGGCAAGAAGTTGGATTTGTCAAAAAGGTTATAACTTTATTTTTAAATATAAAATCCACAAGAATCTAAAACAAATTAAGAACACAAGATTTTTATAGAATTCCAAATTGAGAACAGTGAATTTGTATGAAATTCATAGAATTCTAAATGGAAAACACCTAGAATTGTATGGATTTCTAAAATATTAAATTCCATCATGTCTAAGAAAGAAATTTAATTGCAATGAATCACTATTTTCCTACAAGACTGGCGTAATTAATTGTAGGCAATAACAACAAGAAGGTAAGGCATTGTTCTGTACACCATAAAATTTAAAAACTCAAATCTATTTTTCTCTCTCATCACTTTTTACCACCTAAATATTGATTTAATAATTTATTGACGTTTTTTAATATATCTTCTCCAAATTTCAATCATCAATTCTACACGAAATTCAAGTAACTTCTACTAACATTAACAAAATTGTGTATAAAACAAGCTTGTTGTATATAATAATTAAAGAAATTATAATATAAATTTACCAAAATAAATAAACAACTTACCAATTATTATTGTAGAACTCACAGTCTCATTAAATTGATAAGTTTGACAAAATCTTGGAATCCAAGAAAAGGTCTTGCACGTGTACTACAACAAGGCCTAGTCTAATTCGATTTCTTTCTTTATCACAATTCCAAAATTGTAAAAGATATTATCACATGCGTGAAAATCAATAATTATCCTAAAATAACTCTAGAAGGATGTTATGTGATAAACTCAATCAAAATAATAAAATTTATGACTAATTAATTAAATCAAAAATACAATTTAATAAATTCCTCCAAAGAAAAAATTGGGAAGCCAATTGAATAATGTAACTTAAAAAGTTAAGTTAACAATTCTAATTGAAGAATCAGTTTTAATTGAATAAAAGTTTACCCAAGTAAAGTTGACTGAAATTTTGATAGGGGTCAACAATCATTTTTTTCCTTTTGTTTGCCGATTTTAACCAAGCTATATATATATATACCAAGGACATTTTCCTACTCATTTTTTATTTTTTTGAATTAAATAATTATTATTTTATTCTCATTTCCCGTGTTTCCTCATTTCTTTTTTCAGATTTGATTAAATTAATTCAATAATACTCATGGAATATATTTATCTCTTAATCAGAGGAGATACTTGATTTACATTTGATTTGTTTTCCATAATTATCTATTGATTAATTCTCGACATCTTCCTAATTTACTTCAAACAATAAAAAACTGTATACTCCATTTAAGATTAATCGAATTGAATAAGGGTGTATTTGATAGGAAAAGACGGAAAAGAAAATATTTTCTATTTTACATAAAAAATATTTTCTCCGGGAAGAGATGGGAATTGTTTTCCATGGAAAATAGGCTAAAACATGCTTTAACTAGTTGTACATAGAAAATAATTTTCATAGAAAATTTTACGATCAAATAATCAACATGGAAAATAATTTTCAAGATTCCATATTTTCCATGGAAAATCATGGTAATCAAACACACCCTAAGTGTACTTCAAAGGAAAAAGTAACCAAATAACCTTTGATTTTCCATAATTATGCATGCAATCCTTTTCATTTGAATTTTGAGCATTCAATTAGTTAATTGATTCCTTCCCCACACCGCACCCTCTCCCCTTCCTCTACAAGTTTCTCAATTCTTTCACTGTTTTTCTTTTATTTTTCTTTTTTCAATTTGAAACATTTAGGAGGTGAGAGGATTGGATTTTGTTTTTTTTTTGTTTGAATTTTTATGTAAAAGAAGTGAAGGAATGAGTGAAGTTGAATGATGGAGATTTGTATAGTAAATATGGGTCTCATGAGATATGTGAATGTGATTGGTTTGACTAAAAGAATTAATTGATGAAAATAGATTAAAAAATGGAAAAAGTTATATAAAATGGAGGCTATCACCCTAATTAAGATTTATGGACTTTGCATATTTTCGGGAATTTTAGCAACATCACATATTGAACTGAAAATTTATCAATTTTGAATAAAAAACCTCAATTATCTTTACATATTTAATAACCAGAAAAACTTATTTATAAAATTAGTTTTCAATCTACAATAACTACCAAAATTTTATGGTATCCACTAGGGTGTACATTATGGTGTACCCAGAGTTGATGTGGCACACCAACTCTGGTAACACATTATGTGCTACACTAGTCATAGTGCACCATAATATACGCCTTGGTGGGTACCAAAAAATGTTGGTTATGACAAATATGTGTGTGACAGTAAATTCAAGAAATTCTATCATGCACAAGATTTTACATTTTTCAAGCATTCCAATTTTCATTTGCCTTAATTAATTTCTTGCTTTCATGTTTTAAATTTATACAACTTTTCGCTCGCCTAATGTTATGTAAGCAAAATTTGTTTAATATATGTGTATGAACTAATTAGAAACTATTAAATTAGTATTTCTAAAGTTAGTTTACTATATCAATTACTATAGTTATACAAAGTTAAAATTTTAAAAATTTGAGATCAAAAATTAAAAAAATCATATTCTCGAATTGGTATTTTTACATTAATTGATACATTTTAATTATTGTACTTATCTAAATCAATTATTGCAATTTGATATAGATTTAAAATTTAATATCAAATGTTTTTTTAAAGCTTATTCTTACTAATTGAGTGAAATTAATTATTTTTCTAATATAAATCAGTTTATTATAGTTAATATAGATATATATTTCACTTAATTTAATATAAAAAATAAAAAATTATTAAATTAGTTTTCTTCATAAATAATTGGTATAAGTTAATTATTGTATTGTCATGAATTAATTATTGTATTCATATAAATGAAATGTCTTTCTACACTAATTGATATAAATTAAACCAGTTCATGTAACTTATATAGAATATTTAAAAATTAAAAATCTTTATCTTTATCTTTATCTTTATCTTTATAAAAGAAGAAGTCTCACAACGGGTCCCATTAGGTTTTTCCTCAATATGTATTTAGTTTTTATTATTATCTTTTTGCATTAATTGGTGATTGGTGATGCTTGGAATTTATAAAATAAAATTGGTAAAATTGACAACTATGTAAGGGGTTTATTAATGAATGAATTAATTAAGGAATAAATTTAGGGCGTGTTTGATTGTAAAGTCGGAAAATGATTGGAAGGAAACGTTTTCGGGTAAATGAATTAAGAGAAAAGATTTTCCAGAGAAAATAGTAGTGTAGGTGGTTTATTGGATTAATTTAAAAGTTGAAAAATGGTATTGTTTTCTTTGTTTTCGTGCTTTTTTCCATGAAATTTGATCATTTTCCCTATCTTTATGGTTAAAGCAAATTATCCATAAAAAAGAGGCAAACTTTTCTCGGAAAATAAAAACTATCTCCTCCTCAAGGAAAACGTTTTCCTCAAAAATAAGGAAAAATACGAATTTCGAGAAATGTTGAAAAACGTTTTCCTGGAAAAACAAATACAATCAAACACCCCTAAACTGAAATTTTTTCCGAGGAAACTCTCTTTTCAAGGAAAAGAGAATTCAATCAAACACACCCTTACTATAATAAATAGGTTATGGATTAAGAAAGTATAATCGGAGCTCTATTGCAATTTAGTACTTTTATTTTATTTGTTAGCTTTATTTTTGTGTAGGAAAATTAGGTTAATAATTGGCATTTTTATTTTTCCACATGAATAATTAAGTTAGTTAAATTTTATATTTAATTAATTTGATTATGAATTTTTATGGACTTATTATCACATTATAATTTTAGTTTATTTTGGTTTAAGTTAGCACATGTGATAGTTCCTTATTTTAATTAAATAAGTGAGAGTCCAAGTAGGACACAAATCCTAGTACACGCCTAGGATGGCCTCCGTGTCCACATTCGACGTATCATATGATTTGGTAAGATCCTTTCTATATTGTATTGATACAAGATAAGGTAAGATTGTCATTTCATATTTTTTATTTACCTTATTTACTTATCCTACAACTAATGAGTTATCTTATTCCTTGTAGGAGTTGGTGTTTTAAGGAAACTAGATTGCTTGCATGGCAAGACAATCAAGTAGTATTAAAACACCACACAAGGGAGGATTGGATGAGATGTTTGGAGCCATAAATTTCGTCCCCCATCAACCTAGAGAAACGTGTCTTTCTCCCTACCCAGTGCATGAATTTCTCAATCTCCAATTGATCAATTTCATGCATACCAACCTTGATTGTTGAAGATCTTGGTTCAAATCTCCGGGAGGGAGTCCTCCAACTAATAGATCTACCCACAACTGAAAAGAATCAACATGGGATGTGTAGATTCTTTGTGGGAACGGGGTTACAATGAATCATTGAAAAGAGACGGGACATCTGCTCACATTACATGCTAAGGAAGATCGAACATGGAGTTCTTTCATTTATTTCTTAGATGTTACAATCAATTATGTGTAATTGTTGCCTTTGATTTCCATTGTAAAGTTTTAAACTGATTGGATTTGGTTTGTAGGTTTGCTTGTAGGCGACGAGCACGTGGTTTTTTCCGATTGGGTTTCTACGTTAAAAAATTTCTGTGTTCTTACTGTTTACTTTACTGCTTACTGTAAATTTCCGCATTCGCGATCCAGACGCATCTGACATACGTAGACGCATCTAGGTTACAGTAATTTGCAGATGCATTTCATATTAAATAGTAAACAGTTACGAGTTGAATCTAAGTAACAGAACACAACACAGACTCATCTAATCACGAAAATCAGATCATTTAGACAACTATAAACTTTCATTATTTTCTTTTAATTTTCTTAGTTATTGGTGTTTGAAGTTGGAGGAATGAAAATGGATAATAATCAGTGCATGTGGAAAGGTGGAAATGATTCAATGATGTAGTACTTCTACCCAAATTTTATAATTTTTTAGAATTAAGACCCGCCCCTAGACTCATGAGCAAGTTGCCCCAACCCGCGCGTTTTGGAAGAAGGTCAAGAGGGGGGCCAGATCAGACTTTAGACCCACAAGTTGATCCATGAAGTAATTTTTCTCTCACATCAATTTTTTCTCTCACATCGATTTTTCTTTAGCAAATGGTAAATGAGATAATGGTGAGACACTTCATCATGGACTTGTAATTTATGGGTTCAAATATTTTTTATTTTCAAATGTTAAAATATTTTTACTTATATTAAACTTTTAATTTTAAAAATATAATTACATTTGTGGTTAAGAGGGGAGGATACATGCCTACCCAGACCTATCCCAAAAAAATTTGGGCATTGCAAATCCACCCTCGAGTTTTAAGTTATATCTTAGATATATATATCTCACTGTGTAATGCACAGAAAAAATGCTGGTTTTGTTAAAACATATTAAAATCTAGTTGCCAAATTTTATTGGACTCCTTAAAATTTTGATAAAATTGACCTGTTTCAATGGTTTATGGACTTCGATCCCATGCTGAAAAGATTTTAAGAGATTTTCTTTTCATGAGATGAGATTTGTATTACCTCTCTAAACCCACAAACTTAACCAAAATAGCAATCTTTTCATATTCATTGAAATCTGTCATTAGAGGAAGTCTGCCTTCCTTCCAAATATGTACAAATGATTGTTATAGCTTGTTAAACAATGTCTTTCTAAAGAATCTGTAATGAAGAAGTAAAATAAGTTATATATAAATGTAAAATAATATTTTTTTTTGAAACATATAATTTATAACAAGTGTAAGAAAGTTGATTTTTAAAACTAAAATATCCACTATTATCTCTTAAATCGTCATCAAATATTTGTGTGAAAGTGTGAATTAATTCACACTAATGTGATAAACAAAATCTAGATTTAACAAAGGCTCGTGTGTTAAGATCCCATAACTATTTGATATATACTCGAAAAGTTTTGGATGATTGATAATAACTACAACAACAACAACAAACTAAGCCTTATTCCCTACAGATAGGGGTCGGCTGTATGGAACCATATGAGAACTACGTCGGATCGTAGGTATGAGTTTTGCTATACCACGCCTTCCTATCCAAAGCTAGTTGCTTCATCTACTGCTTTAATAAGCATATACATGCGAATGACTTGCATCCACGCTTTGTAGCGGTCTTCCTCTACCTTTCCTTATATGTCCTACCCTAATACTCTCACTCTTTCTCACGGGTGCATTCTCAGGTCTCCGCAGTATGTGTCCAAACCATCTCAATCGGTTCTCCCTCATCTTATCCTCAATCGGGGCGACTCCTAATCTACCACGAATATCTTCATTGGTAATTTTATCCTTCCTAGTCTTACCACACAATAACTATAATGAAAAATTTAGGATTAACTTAATCACGTTTAAAAGTTTAAGACTTATTTGCTAATCGAACAATTGATTCGGGGATCAATTTGTTGTTCGAAGAACAATACAAATTTCCCCAATTAATGTTTTGGGATCCGTCCAAATGCCAACAAAGAATGAACATGCCAAAATGTGGAGAACACCTTACATATGCCCGCCCTAACCCTTAATTTCCCCAATTAATGTTTTGGGATCCGTCCAAATGCCAACGAAGAATGAATATGCCAAAATGTGGAGAAAAACTTACAAATGCCCGCCCTACCATCCCATGGGGTAGGGTAGGCAAATAGATGAGTGACACGTAAGTTTTTCTCCCAATTCACATGCCCTCTCTCTCTCCCCCACACATATGCTAACACATACTTTTTTTCTCATCTTTATCTTTTTTAATTTTTTAACTATAAATAAAAAAAATTCTTGATTTCATTTTATTTGGCTTAATAAGAGTTTTAAAATAAGTATAGTATCAATTTATAAATTTTTTCTTTTTAATAATTTGAAATTTATCGCAAACATATAAAATGGGTCTAATTTATAAATAAATAAATTACAACTAATGTGTTTTCTAAATTAATTTACAACTAATGTATGAATGGTTGAAAAGATGAAAGAGAAAAATAAAATTTAATTTGATGAAGTTTAATGTTAATAGCACAAGCAGAAAAAATTAAATTAAAAATTTATTATAAATCTTTATTGCTATTTAATTTGTGTGTAAAAATTAAAAAATATAAAATGAGATTTATTTAATGGGATTAGTTTTAGCTTACTTGTTTCTATTCCATTGTTCGATTATCTTAAACAATAATGAAATGAAA
This sequence comes from Jasminum sambac, assembly GCA_018223645.1. NCBI lineage: Eukaryota > Viridiplantae > Streptophyta > Magnoliopsida > Lamiales > Oleaceae > Jasminum > Jasminum sambac. Next base: position 28,187,111 of record CP073645.1, on the reverse strand, counting down.
AATCAGCCATAAATTTGAGTCTATTTTGTTTAATTACTTGAGAGTTTCAATTTAAATACCATATTAATATATAAATTATTATTTTTCAAAACTAAGTATTTATTTTAAAAAATAATTTGCTCACTTTTAAGCATAAACTAAAGTTAAGTTTAACATAGATTAACAAGATAAATAATTTAAACCTATACTTTCATGGCATTTTTTTAAGGTAATCGAACATTAGAATAAAACTAATTAAGCTAAAATTATTTACATGAATTAAATCTCATTTTACATCTTTGAACTTTAAATACAAACTAGTGTTTTCACCCGCGCGTTGCACGAGAAGACGTATGTTGAAGATACGATTTAGAACCCGTGTTAGAAAAAATGCAAAAAATTGTTTAAAATTTTTGATAGGGTTTCCTTTCATATTTCATATAAATCCAACATATTAACACTTATTGCAGAAGTAAAAAAATTAAGTAACTAATATAGCAGAATTAATAATGTCATTAAATATATATTCACTCCCAATCACCCATGCGATGCGTTGGTTTTTATTTTTCTAGTTATTTTTTTTCGATGAAGTGGAGAATATGTTCACATTTAAATAAGCAATAAAAAGTAAAAACCATGCATCATTCACTTCAAAAATTTTAAAGAGAAAGGTAGTTCAAAACAGGGTAGAGGCTGACGATTAAGTCGAAGCAATTAAAGAAGATGTGAAATAGCCTCGTTGATTAGGAGATGACGATGAATTAAATGTGAATTAGGAGATTTGAAGAAAATCAGGATATGAGATTTGAGATCAATTAAAAAATTGAACAAATTGAGTGTTGGGGATTATCAATAAGAATTGATTTTCAAAAAATAAACTAAAAAGTATAGCGATAATATTCGTGGAGCTGATTTGTATAAATCTGTTTTATCCATATTTACAGTGATGATAACACTAAAAATACTTTTAAAAAAAGGAAACAAACAAAAGGATAAAATAGGAAATGAGAAAGGGGAAATGAAAATAAAAAATGAATTATTTAATTCTTAAAAGGGAAATTTCGAGCGGGAAAATGATCTCATTTTATTTATATATAGATAGATTAGGGACATTTATGAAAAATAAAAATTAATTACATCTCAATGAGAAAAGTGGACTATCTTTTTAGGACAGACAAAAATAATATAATGGACCATCTTTGTAGAACGGGGGGACTAACAATAATTAAAATTTTAATTAAAAATTAAATGAGCACAAATATTAAGAAAATAATTTTTAAAAAGGGAAAAACCTCTAGTATTATATAGATAGATAGATTGGTGAAAAAAAAATGATAATTGAAAAAGATTTTAAAAAAATAGTCAAAGGCGATTTTGTGTGTGAGGCGCGTGAAAAGAAAGGTAGGTAGGCGATAATGAATGAATTGCAAATCTAGAATTATATATGGAAGAAATAAAAGTGATGATGAGTTAGGATAATAATAAGGAAATTTGAATGATATACATGTGGGAGATTTGAGAATGATCACATGTGAGATATATATGAGAGATTTGCAGAGATTTGGATAGATTATAATTGCACTTAATATAATTTTTTAATCTCATTAGTATATGTTAATATTAATTGTAATTTATTTGTGTGCAAATTAAACTAAAGTTATATATTTATAATATATGTTAATTTTTTTTAAATGAAAAATTTATATGTTAATATTATAATTATTTTAAAGCTCTCGTTGAATCAAATAAAATGGAATTAAAACTTTTTTTTTTGGGTTTGCAGTTAAAAAATTAAAAAGAAGAATGGGAGAAAAAATTATGTGGCAGAATGTTTATTGTGAGTGTGTGTGTAAGAGAGAGGGAGAGAGGATGTGGGTGGGTAGATGGGTGGGTAGAGAGGCAACACATTATTGGATCCATACATGTGTCCCTCATTTATTGGTCCGCCCTACCACATGGGATGGTAGGACGAACACACTTAAATTTTTTTCCAAAATGTGGTCAAGAGGAATCTCATTTCTAGTGTTTCTTCTTTTTCTTTTTCGTTATTTATTTATTGAATTTTCTAATACATAATGTATGTTTCTTATGAAGTCCCCATCTTTCTAGTTTATTAATTTTTATTTTCTATTTAAAAAGTTTACAATATTTTTATACTTTTTTAATGTAGCCATGGCATGACGCTCTTAAATGAAGACGCATTTCTGCAAATGGGACTTCCCTACACCTTTCCCCACATAAAAAGTGATTTTAAATTTTAAAACTTTATACAGAAAATTGGTCGGTTTTTTTTTGAACAACTAGATAAGGAACAGATATTCGGAAAATGTTTGAGAAGTGTTTATAAATTGCAATATTTACCTATAAACAGGCCGAAATAATTAATTTTAAATTGCATAATATTAGTTAGTCCTCTATATATGACTAAGATACCGCTGCATTTAATTTTAATAATTAAATTTATGCATTTATAAATAATTGATATAAAATTATAAATATAAATGTTGAATTACAGAATTAATGTAATTTATGCATAGGAGATTGCATAATTGTAAATAATTATTAAAATCTATAATATTGTATATTATAATCAATGTAAAAAATATGGAGTAAATTTACAATTGTAAATTATAAAAATTCAGGTGTATCACATAATTAAGAAATTTATCAAAACATATAACCTTAATTCTAATGGCCTTGTATAGCATGCACAACAATGATCGTGGAGATTAATTAATTGTAAACGAACCATGGGGAGTGAATATATAAAAATTCTTTGATTATCAAAACGTGTCTTTCTGGTTTTTACATATCAAATTTATATTGAACAACTTTTTTCTTTCTGAAATTGATATTATGCACTCTAAATTTTATGATTTTATGCGTTTTTTTAGTGATTAGTTGTAATTAATTTTTAATTTTAACTCTATTGTATAAGAAGTATTATAGTTAATTTTAAGTAACTTAAATTTGTAATAATACCGATAATTTTCTGTATTTACATAATTCATTTGATTTCTTTCCATTTACGTAAAGTGTATGTTAATTGTAGAAACAAAAACTTTTTATTCTTAATTTTATATACTTAGAAAAGGTAAAAAACGTACGTATAATGCAAAATTCAATTAGTGAGCATATCACATCAATTGTATTAAAAAGGAAAAATATCAATTAATTTTTTTAATTAGAAACTATGTGTCATGTTGGCACTGCCAATAAGGCGTTCACCAAAAGTGGCACTTCAATTATAATAATTTAAGGATTAATATATTACTATTTTACTTAAAAATAAATAAATTATTCAATATAAATGCAGGTATAATTTTAACCACTCACAATTTAATTTAAAAAAGGAAAAAAATAAAAAATATCTGCTATTTTTTTAACAGGCCAGTTCACGTAACCAAACAAAACTATCAAAACCTATAATTTTATCATGATAAAATTAAATAAAAAATAAAAAATATTTATTATTTAATATTTTGAATTAGACCTTTAAAAAATGAACTTATATTTAAAGTCTTTCCAAAATAAATTTTTCTCATTAAATGTTTGTTTTAAATATTGGTTTATTTTCAATTATATTTTTAATTACTACTAATGAATGTTGGTTTATTTTCATAACTAATTTTATAATTTTAAAAAAAATATTTAATGTGTACGTTGGCATCTTTGCCATACATGACACTTTACAAACTGTAATATAAAGATTAATGATATGATAATAATATAACAATTCAAAATATAAAGATAAAGATTCATAAATTACTCTTTATTTAAAAATAAATAAATTATTCAAATAAATTTAATTATAATTTTAAGACGCACTATTTGATTTAAGAATAATATACTATTTATATAATCCAATGCACATTACAAATCAAAACTATCTAAAACTCTAATTTCTTTAACACGGTGAAAATAAATAAATAAAATACTTATTATTTAATGTTTTCAATTAGAAGTTTGAAAAATGAAATTACATTTAAAGTTTTTCCAAAACTAATTTTTTATTATTAAATTTTATTTATCACATTTAATGAAAAATTTATATTTCATTAAAAAATAATTATATTTAAAGAATTTTCCTATTTAAAACTACTAATTAATGTTAGTTTATTTCCAAAAATAAAATTTTCTTTTTTTAGCTACAAAATTGACTTTTATGATTTTTTAAAAAAAATATTAATGAGTGCCATGTTGGCACTATTGCCAACATGGCACTTCTCTTTTTATAATATAAAGATAGCACTTTTTAATATGTGATATACAAAATCATAAATATATTGTTACTACAAGTTTTTATTGGCACACCATATTTTGTCTCCTCCACATTTTTGAGTTTTGAAATAGATAGCCACAATTCTTTTAGATTTATGTCCAATATTATATATGGGGAAAACAAGAATCAAAATAAAGTAAACATGTGGTGTGCACATTTTTTTTGTTTAAAAAGAGAGAAACAAAAATAATAAAAGAAAGGAAAAAGATTGTGGTGCACATCTTTCCCTCCTTCTTTAGATCACCACCTCCACCATTTTCCCTAATCGTAAATTATCATTAAATGATGTTTGATGAGCTTTTCCAAGCTTTTTTATTTATATTTATTTAATCACCAACTGTATGAAGTTTTTTCAACAGAAAGGAAAAGTTAAAAAACTGTTCGTTTTCACCCACTCTATAAACAACTGTCCATTTTCACCCACTTTAGAAAATCTTTCTCCTTATTTGATTCACAAAAAATTAATTGGCGAAATACGTCCCTACCTTTCACTACAATTGTGCAAATCATCCATGTGTTTGTTTCTTCCCAGAAACATCCATACGTTCAATTTTTTGCTACAATTATGCCTTTTCCGTTACCTGTCGTCCATGTGAGGTCGTTAAATGCTTGCTCAACACGAGGTGGACATCCTACTTAAGGGAAAACATGCAATATCAAATTTTTTTCTTCATTTTCCCTCTAAGGTTTGTGTCTACGTTATCTCCTACAATATCCATTATATATATGGCAGATAATTGGTGCCATATTGGGATTTTTTTTGCAAAGTATAGAGAGTAAAAAAATGGTTGCTTGTGCATGCAGATGTGTGTTCTATGTGGAGGAAAAAAACCTTAAATCGAAGCGCATCTGGGTCTCCGTTTCTTTGTTTGTGAGAGTCGGGGAGGTCAGAAATGGTACTTTATTTAATCCCATTTTTCATTTGTGTGATGAAAGTAGGTATTCTTGTTGCACATGATAAGGGTTGTTGAGGCTTCTTCGAACGGATTGACCCACCAATTTGCTTACAGTCTATGGAGATAATGTCTGGGTTGCTCAAATCAAGGAATAAATTTGAGAAATGTCTCTTAAAAGCACATGAAGAGCTTATCAAGTGACAACTGAGAATTTGGGTTTTGGTATTTCTCTGTGCGATGGGTTTAATGTGGTTTGTGCTACGTTGGTAGATCTTGAATTATACAATGTTGGGGCTATAACTTGTTTTTTTGATTTAGTTGTAGTGGTCTTTATGTAAGATTTGAATGAGTCTAATGTACGGGTGGTGATGGAGTACTTGTTTTTCAATGACGTATTTGTGTTTGGATTTAATCCTTATTTTTGTATAGCTTTGAAGCCCTTAAGTATTTATAAATTGACTTTAGTTGTTCCTAAACATACTTACCACAGGTCCCCACCTTTTTTAAAATTTATAGTGTGTGCCTATGGTACAAACCTACAATAGCCGAATCCTACTCAACAAATCACAACAACTCGATTTCAAACAAACCACAAGTACCACAACAATATCCACATTTTCCATCTAAAAAGTCACATGTAACAATATAAATTAAACCAAATCTCACAAACTATCAACCCATTGTCTTAATATATTAAGCAATGCAATTAGACCACAATTCTAACTATAGAAACAAAATGATATGAACCAACGACACACATTGTCTTACATCAATAAATAACGTCAATATCCATAAAAATATACAAAATAAATGGCTAACCAAAAAAAAAAAAGATACCCTAACTGGACAGTGGCCATCCCCTACATTTTCCTCTAGTTGTCTTCAGGCCCTCCACACTTGCCGCACTCCATAATGAGCATTGCTCTTTGTGACTTCCTTTGCCAGCTGCCTTTGATGTTCCTCCTCCAATGTGTCAGTTGTCATTACTAGACGATGATCCTTTATTAATTCCTACTGCCTATTCTTCTTAAGCCTTCCAATTTTTTTGGTGAATGCCAGAGAGGTCATAGGATAGAGAGCCCAAGATTTGCCCATGACTCCAGTCAAGTAATTGGAGAAATCGTAGTGGAGAACGCACATAAATAAGGTTCCTTCGTATATGCATCATCAATGCATTTTATGATATCTAATCCCTAAGAAGTCCACAAAGCTATCGTGCGGTAGTGTGGAAGGCTGTCAACTACCACAACTGACATGAGTTTGTCCTCGTCGCGAGATTAATAACATGGATTAAAGTTCAAGTATTGTGTCGAACCTGGAAGCGTTGGTTGCCCACATGATTTGCCTACTCATGCTTCGCAAGCAATGTGTTTTTCTCCATTTTTATGACTCTCAAACCGACGACTCCACTGCACTTGTCACACAATTCCTTCTGGACAATATGCCATTTTACCAAAAACATCCATATCTCCTTAAGCATGGCGATGACAGGTTTATCTCCCGCATGTTGAATTGTGCCATTGAAGCTCTCACACAGGTTATTAAGAAGCATATCACACTTGTTTGTATTGCGAAAATGGCACTTTCTCCACTACTCAATCCATTTCCTTCAAGCCCGGCAATATGCATTAGATTGTAACTCAAACATCTTTTGCACACATTCTTGAAATCTGACCTTCGTGGTGACTCTAGCTGCATCCACGAACAATTTTTTAAAGCCAAGCTTTGGGTGCGCCGCGCTAAAATTATTATACAAATATCTAAAGCATGTGTGACGTTCCACACGCACTCTCAAAAAGTCTCCAATGGATTGCACTGTCCTTTTTGCTCATCAGAGAATGTCCATACCTAACTATTATTGATGCCCAAATCATAACGCAAATTTTCTAGAATCCATGTACAATTTTCGTCATTTTTGATCTCAACCACTGCATAAATTTCATTGTTTCCATCTATTTCCACTACCTATAGAAGCTGTCCCATATGTTCAGTTTTTAGAAAGCAGCCGTCACTTCAATGAATCGTCAACATCCTTCCAAGAAGCCTTCCTTAAGTGCACCGATACAGATTGCAATCTTTTGAGCCTTCCACCACTGCATTAAAATTGCGTCATCGTCCCGAATTTGTGCCCCTCAATCTTCACAATAATTCCATATTAACCTATATTGTTCAACTACCATGTTGCGAATCTTCTCCATTACCATGTTCTTCGTCTGATAAACTATCTTTCTCAAGATATCACCAATATTATCTTGTCTAACTTTCTCAATGAATCCATCCATTGACATATTCGACATGGCCCTCCAATCAATCATACATCTCTCCACCAAGAAACTCAAACTCACTCTCCGATTCTAGTACACCAAACGACATTAGTGTCATTTGATGAATGTCTTTATAACAACACTCGGTTTTGGACCCTCTTTAGTTGCATATGCCATCTATTCAACCTACTGTCAGCCTAATCTTTTCATATTTCATATGCTTTTTTTAATTGATTTGCACATCATGCGATGGAATAACATCCCTCATCACCTATTTAGATTGAAAAACCATCCTCGAAAATAATTATTGGTGGAGAATTCCACCAACATTTGTAGGGAAGCAAGTTAAAATTACAAAAAACAAAGAATTAAGTTATTGAGCTATACCAAATGAAGAGTAAGTTCCTACAATGCTTTCGTTGAATTTGTAGGGTCTGGTTTCAATCATCTCATCTAAAGCCAATTGGTGTCAAGATGTGGGAAACCTTTTATGGCATTCGATCATTGTCCTTTGAGTGACCTAAACCTTGGGTTTAAGAGCGGCATTGTTGAACCTCGACAATCCCTTCCCCAACATAACCCTCCATCTTACTCAAACCCTTGACCCTAGCCCTAATACCATTTGTAAAATCGGGTTTCAAGCATCTCATCTGAAAGCCAATTAATATCCAGATATGCAAACCTTTTATAGCATTCGATCACTGTAATTTGAGTGATCCAAACCTTGGGTTTAAGAGCGGTATTTTTGAACCTTAATAGGATTGAAAGAGTACGATATTCCCCATGTAGGGTATTTTTATCCTCATCGTCATTGGAATACATCTAAGTTCGTCATCATCACCTTAGTTAGTGTCCACATCCCTAACTTCCAACTCGACATCCCAAAACCAAAATGAAAATCCGACCTCTTGCTTTCTCCTGCACCACCAATGTCCTTATCACCTCATTTGTCGTCATCTCCTTCGTCTTTAGTAGTTTCATAATCTAATTCGACGGGGCCTTTATCCCTATCATCGATGTTTCTGTCTCTATCATTGTTTCCATCTCCATCACCATTGGCATCATTTGAGATATTACTCATTTCATTGTCATTCTCTATGTGGAAATTAGTGTCGGTGTTTAGAGCATATGGTGAGTTATATATCCCAGCATCGGTATCTTTCCACAGCATGTCCTATCTCGCAAAGAAATTTGGGTCCACACAAAGAGAAATTGAAGTTGCCTTCATCTGAAGAATTAGGTTGTGGAATGTATGCCTCTTCGACGCTTCCAATTGGCTCTTCTACAGGCTTCTCCGGTAATGGAACTGTAAAACCCTCCCTAGTACGTAGCACTATTCACAGATAATCGTACTAGAGATGGAGTCACACATGTAAAACTACCAAAGCAAACTCATTGTCCAGACCATAACCATCCATTCAAAAATACAGTAATTTATACATAAGAACATACATCAATTCACAAAGTATATTTTACACACACAATTCCCAAAATCTTTGATTTTCCCATTTTTCGCACACCGACTAGGCTCAAGCACTAGAGGATTCTCCTCCATCTCCCCGTTGCCTCCTACTTGCGGCATCATCTACACACACACACACAAATAAATACACAAAATGAGTCACAAAGGCTCAGTAGATATAGATGTACATGCAAATGCCTATCACATACTCATTTAGGGCTCGTTGCGAATCATGTGTTTGCATTGGCGTCGTCATATAACATTTGGCCGGACCTATCATTATAGTTGGGGTTTAGATCCTTCATTAGGCCAACACATCATAAATAGGGTTTAGATCCGCCATATTGGCCATTTGAAACCTTCATATATATGCAACACATGATAGGCAACCTTCAATCACACACATATGTCATAAATATGCAAGGTATCTATATATATATTAAAGAAGAGGTGAATACCACACGGTTTTTATATAGTGGTTTTAGGACCCAATTAGTGGTTTTAGGACATAATTAGTTATTGAAATGGTGGTTTTTAACTAGGTATATTTATTAAAAATTGATGTAGTTTTGAGATTCGAACCTATGACCTATCATCAGAGTAATGATATCCTTACCATTTGAACCAACACAACTTTTTTGTTTTAATTTAATTGAAGCATGAATTTAAACTATTATAACTACCATTTGATTGATTGCTCTAACAATAATTTTGTATTTAACCAAATAATAAAATAATTGTTGGTTACAAAATAAGTCTTATTTCATAATTTAAATTGAATTTGATATTCAATAACATCTTTAATAAATTTATATCATTTACCAATTATATCAATTAATTTTTAAATCTTATAATTTTAATTTATATTAATATTTTTGTGTGTTAGAATACTTTCAAAAGATTACTAACCATTTTTGTCTAAAAATCTCCATCTCTATCTGCAAATTTCTCTATGTCTATACATTCACCATTTCTCTTTGCAAACATCTTTGTTTCTATTTCTTTCTTGAAATATTTCAAATTTAGGCTAGAGTTTTTAATAGATTGTATAAAACATATATCTATAGTACTACCTCCGTCCCACAAAGATAGGCTTGGTTTGACTTTCACATAGTTTAAGAAATGATAATTAATATTATTGGAAAAGTAAATTTTAGTTGTATTTTTTCAAATATACCATTGCATTAAATAATGCTAACTAATAACAATGTATATTAAATAAGGGTATAATTGGAAAATAGAAGAAATTAAATGCAAACAAAATAGAAAGTGACATATATTTTGGGACCGACAAAAATTGAATACAGGTCTATCTTTGTGGGACGAAGGTAGTATATGTAAAATAGATATGATTCTACTTTTGATATAAAATAGTAGTTTTATATGTATAATATTATGAATGCACGGAATAAATAAAAACTGCGGTTGCCATGGGACGTCAAAAGTCCGTTGTGTAAATGGACAATTATGGCATATGAACAAGTCGCTCTTTTTTTTTTTATCAAGAAAACTGGTGTGGATCGTGCTACATGTTCGCAAATATCTTTTAAAGGAATTATTATTCCATAAATAAGAAGATAGAAATCGATTTGTTTTAAATTGCTTTAAAATCGTTTATGTTTCATTGTTTCCTCAAATCTAGAGAAATTGAATGCGATAAAATTTATTTCCAAAGGGCCTCTTTGCATTCTTTGTTACGATTATCTTTTATATTTGCCAATTTATCATTTACCAATTTGACATGTAGAGTAATTGATTTCTTTTATTTATTTGACCATCTATTTGCTAAAATAGTTTTTAGATGAATAGTTTATTTATGATTAAATGTCATTATTTTATGTTTGTTTATTTCAAATCAAACTATATTACACTTAATTGAAATATAAATTTAGATTATATATAGTTAATTGTTCAATTAAACCACCACCCCTTCGATCAAAAAATAATTTTTTTTTTTTTTGAGATTGAATCCAGGTCGCGGTGAAACAAGAAAATGATAGAGGCGAGCTTAATTGTAGTTTTTTCAATGATTGCACATAGGCGCCGAGGCTTAGCCAAATTTTGATGTAGTCTTGAAACTTATTTAGTAGTTAATTTGGGGAAAAAAAGGTTTTTAGTAAGGCTAGACTAAATTGGTGCTATTACTTAATTTTTATTGTTTGTTTAATAAGTGAATGATGAGTAGAGGAATGGAAACAAACTGTATAGTGGTACTTCCTTTTTTAAATTTTTGGCGTAATAGATTTTGACTTTTGATCTTTCCTTTTGCAAAGGCTTATATCTTTGATTATTTTAAAAAAGAAATATCAATCTGTATATTAATAATCGATATTTGACACTCACAATTTTTGTATTTCGCTCAAAGATTTTCCTAAATTTTTAAAGTTGCGTTGCAACGAAATGCAATATATTTTTGAGGATTTATTTCATTTTATACCAAAATTACATTGAGTTACTTTTAAAAAATATTTCAAGACTTATATTAAAATGTATAAAAAATTATTTTTCATACCACAAAAATCAATCTACACAATTTTTTGTTTTAGATTTCACGCAAACTTACACGGTTTTACTCCCGTGCAACGCACGGGAGTGAAAATAGTATCTCAAAAACCTTAGTCTAAATAACGTGTGTGGCATATCAAACTGGCGTCACAACCATGTCACATATAGCATATTATGATGCTATAAATTACATAAACTTTCATAACTCTCTTAACATCAATACAAGCGAAGAAAGCCGAGAATTCTTTCACACGTCATATATTTAAGGCTTACCCAAGCATGTTATTACCTTTTACCTAATAAATACATCTAAAACCTACCTTAGAATGGAACAACCAAGTTAAGAAATGAGTTTGTGGCTTCTCCTTTTCCTCCTCCTCTTCCTCATTTGTTAATGAAATTTACCGGTATATTCGATGATATGGGTGGGCTAATCAATACACAAGCACTTAGAGAACCTTAGAGAAGGTTTAAGGGTGATATTTGGGTGTTTTGGGGTTGCTTGGACCAAGTTTGGTAGATATATGCATGCCCAAAAAGTTTAAACTTATCACAAGAGTTTTCTACCGACTTAAATTTATGGTCCTAACTCTTAAATTTATTATCGTAACTCATACTTTTACGGCCGTAACAATACATTTTACAACCGTATCAAAGTCTCTGTAAATCTGGTGTCTTCCCCTTCTGATCTTAGATACGGCCGTAACTTATGATCATACGGTTGTGCCACTTAAATATACGGCCATATAAAACACTCTGAAAGTTTTGCACATTTCCTTCACTTCAAGATTTACGGCCGTAAAACTCCTTGTTACGGCCGTAACCACTCTTTTACGGCCGTAAGCCCCATAATGTACGGCCATATATAACTCTTTGAAAGTTTTGGGGTCCTCTGCTTATCTGATTACGGTCGTATCAAAACTTGTTAAGGTCGTATTTTTTAAATTTACGGCTATAACCTATAAACTTACGGCCGTAATTTCCAATCTGCAGGATTTCTTATTTTGTTTTCTAGCTCAGGAGGCCGTTTTGACACCTAACACTCCATGCCATGATAACTAAGTCATAAACATGCCAATCACATATAAATCATGTTCAAGCTCATACATATCATCATAAATCATCAGTTCTGATCTGGTACCCACAGTCGGGGAAAAAAAATCATAGGGGTCGGGTGAGACCCCCCACCATCAGGGGGCAGTTATGTATTATTCGTCTAACTTAACGTAGATTCCAAAAAAAAATTCAAAAAAATAAAATAAAATAAAAAAAATTTCGATGTGATGACGTGGCGCCACCTGGTGGCGCCACGTGCCCACTGTGGGTACCATACGGTACCCACTGTGGGTACTTGAACAAATCCGCATAAATCATATATGAAAATGAACGGGGTATTACAGGAACGCCATCACTTTGTCGAACCACGTAAATGTCAATTACTAGATCGTTTCCTCTATTCTCCATTGCTTTTATGTTGACCTCTGTTTGTATCCTTACCAAGCCACTTCTCGAGCCTTTCATTTTGTTTTCGGTAGTAGAATTCTATCTGTGTGCTGGGATCACATGTTTTGCACAATTTGTTGAGTATCTCATTGGTGAACAATTGGGCGGCAAAAATCAATATATACCATCGTCCCATGCTTGTAGGTAACATTCTTCGGCTTATCGAAGAAAATACCTCCATGATAGATCTCTAGTGTAAAGTAATTAATGTTTGGTCTTGCAAGAGTGTCGTTAGTTCATTTACCAACATGCAAACAGAAATCAAACAAAAAATGACCAACAAATCAAAAAATCTAAACTATCTTCATTTATATAGTTTTCTCCTACTTCAATTTATTTATCACATCATGAAATCCTAGGAGGAATCAGAACAAGGCTGCAAAAACTTAAATGATCATCTTCATTTATTGAAAAGATCAATTAATGCTTCAAAATTTTGAAAAGAATACTGCAATTCACTAGAGAGCCAATTTCTTCAATTTCAAAATATTTTCTTTAATATCATCACTAGGGCACACACTCTCCTATTTTGGCCTCGATTTAATGCCTTGATTCGAGGTCAATTTTCACCAGGTTTATCTAATAAACCAATCTTCCAGAATTAACATTTTTTCTTTTTTCTTTTTTTTAAACCTAAAATACACATTGTCTACAACCCAACTTACTCATAGCAATGGAGTTCATTGCGCGAAAGAGGAAAAAAATTTCACCCAAAAACCCTTGTAAAAAAAAATTGTCCTTGCCAAATTTCGACTCTTCTTTGTCTATCAATTGAATCTTGGATGAATCATGTCATTAGTATCCTGAATCTAATGAAAATCAAGTCATAGCCAAACTTACAAAACTAAGAAAACCCTTTTGAAAATAAACATCTAAGAATGGGAATGAGACAAAAAAAAAAAAATTATAAGTCCACTAACACTTATGCTTCAAATTTCACAACAAATTGCTCTTTCAATGCTCGACAGTGGCAATCCAATTTTTTTCTCACAAGATTTGTGGTTTTCTTTGTTGTTTGAGAGGCCTCTCAATAGGAAAATGAAGAAAAAATGTGATATTCCATGTTTGCCCTCAAGTGGGATGTCCACTTAGGCACTGAGTAAGCATTTACCAGCTTAACATGAACAATAGGTGACGACACGGTCCTGTATGCAACAAAACTTGAACGTAGGTTTGTTTTTCCTGTGGAACAAAATAGAGATGATTTGCGGAATTGTGGTGAAAGATATCGGTGTATTTCGCCAATTATCCCAAAATAAAAATTCTTTAATATTCTTAATTTTATTAGTAAAATTATTCCCGTGGTCAGAATCTACCCCACAATATGATATACTAGTTTTTACAATTATTGATGAAACTAATATTTATTCTAGAAAATGCTAGACATGCTGAACCATCAAACACAAATTTAAGGCTTAAGAGAGTTTAAGTGAGACAATTGTGGTAAAAATATGGTGAACTAGTATCACGCCCGTGAGATGCATGAGAACAATTAAATTTATGTACGATAAATAATTGATATAAAATTATAAATATAAATATTAAATTACATAATTGATATAATTTATGCATAGGAAATTACATAATTATAAATAATTATTGAAATCTATAATATTGTATATTATAGTCAATGCAAAAATATTGAGAAAATTCATAATTGTAAATTATTAAATTCACGTGCATCTCATAATTAATAAGTTTATCAAAATGTGTAACTTTAATTCTAATTATCGTATATAACATTGTACAATAAGGCTCGTAGAGATTAATTAATTGTAAACGAACAATTGGGAATGAATAGATAAAAATTCTTTGATTATCAAAATATTTCTTTCTCATTAGTATATATCAAATTTATATTGAACACATTTTTTCTTTTTGAAATGGACATTACGCACTTTAAATTTTATGATTTTATACGTTCTTTTAGTATTAATTGTAATTTCTATTTAATTTTAGTTTTATTATATAAGAAATATTATACTTAATTTTACGTAACTTGAATTTTTAGTAATACCCATAATTTTCCACATTTACATAATTCATTTGATTTCTTTCCATTTACGTAAACTGCATATTAATTGTAAAAAGAAAAACATTTTATTTTTAATTTTATATACTGAAAAAAGGAAAAAAGCATACAATGTAAAATCCAGTTAGTGAGTATATTATATCAGCCGTATTAAAAACCAAAAACATCAATTAATTTTTTAATTAGAAACCTTGTGTTATGTTGGTACTACCAATAGGGTGTCCGCCAAATGTGATACTTCAATTATAATAATCTAATGATGAATAAATTACTGTTTTACTTAAAAATAAATAAATTATTCAATATAAATCCAGTTATAATTTTAATCACTCGCTATTTGATTTTTTTTTAAAGTAAAAAATGCCCACTAATTTTGAACAAATCAACTCACGTAACCAAATAAAACTATCAAAACCTATAATTTTATCACGATAAAATTAGTAAAAAATGAAAATTATTTATTATTTAATATTTTGAATTAGAACTTTAAAAAATGAAACTATATTTAAATCCTTTTCAAAACAAATTTTTTCTCATTAAATGTTTGTTTTAAATATTGGTTTATTTTCAAATATGTTTTTAATTACTGCTAATTAATGTTAGTTTATTTCCAAAACTAATTTTATTGTTTTTTTAAAATATTTAATATATGCTATGTTAGCATCTTTGCTGGCATGGCACTGCACAAATTATAATACAAAGATGCGTAATAAAATGTAAAGTATTGCGAAACGTGAAACACAAACTTGAAATTTAAATGCGATTAAGCGAACAATGAAGCACATTTGTCTACTGATATAGTGGGTGCTTGCATATAAATTTTAATATATTTTTATGAGTAAGAAGAGAGAATAAATGGAATTAGATGGCAGAGATTTAATAATATATATGAATCCTATAAGAAAGATATATATATATATATATATATATATAAGTAATTATAAGTAGTGATAGGTGTCCCTTAGGTGTCCCTTCAAAAAGTACATACGTGTCACCTTTTATTTAAAGTTTTGTAATAATTTAAGGCTTAACCGCCTTAGACGTGTCTTTGTTCTTTTACCATCGCTACCCCTCAAAACTTGTATATGAAGGGGTTAGCAATTCATTGTAAATAATCGATCGACCAAATACTCAATACAAATTTGCATTTTCCAATATTATGGCTTTCTAAATTTCCTCTTCCCTAACCTAGCAATTCTTCGATTACAAGCCTTTATTTTCTTGATCCTTATAGTAGTTCTTGATAAAAAGGAGTAGCTTGGTTCAGGGGCCTGTGACAAATTGCGGCCCATACCTCCATTGTATAATAGTAAGTTTTCTTTAAAACACTTTGTTTACCTTGTTGCTGTTGCTGTTTATGTTTACCTTGTTGCTGTTGCTGTTTATATGTTTGCTAGATTTGTTGTGTGTTTTTTAAAGTTTTTGCGGGTTTGGGGGTTTGTTTTTAAGGCTAAAAACAAATTAAAAAATACACAACAAATCTAGCAAACATATAAATAGCAACAGCAACAAGGTAAACAAAGTGTTTTAAAGAAACTTACTATTATACAATGGAGGTATGTAAGTGCAATTTGTACAGTACCTGAACTCAAGCTACCCTTTTTTTTTTTTTTTTTTATCAAGAACTACTATAAGGATCAAGAAAATAAAGGCTTGTAACTGGAAGGGAATTGCTAGGTTAGGGAAGAGGAAATTTAGAAAGCCTTAATATTGGAAAATGCAAATTTGTATTGAGTATTTGGTCGATCGATTATTTACAATGAATTGCTAACCCCTTTATATACAAGTTTTGAGGGGTAGCGATGGTAAAAGAACAAAGACACGTCTAAGGCGGTTAAGCCTTAAATTATTACAAAACTTTAAATAAAAGGTGACACGTATGTACTTTTTGAAGGGACACCTATCACTACTTATAATTACAAAACCAACAAAATAGTAAGACACATGTTTAAAAACAAGAATTGAGGGACACGTATTTACACATTTACTTAGCCGACGTAGAGTAAAAATCAAACTAGACACCTATATATCTAGACAAATGACTCAAAATATATACAGTATTGGGCGTGCTGTCCTTTTTCTAGAAGCTCTAGAAATCTCTATGTGTATTTGGAATTGAATCTGTATTTTCGTCTACACTGTCCATGGCTACCGCTTCGTATGTACTGCTTTCTGTATCTTCATTGTGTATATACTGTGGATCTAATTTATAACCTTCACCACTGAAAGGAAGACACATATGCCAATTATGGGTTGCCCACACTTGAACATAATGTCCTTCTCCAAGTAGGCGCCATCTTTTGAAGCTTGAAAATATCGCAAAATCTGCTATTAACTGGGTATCTTGAAATCTTCTATATACGGCTGGATCTTCTATGAACTGGTAGCTGTACGGCTCATTCGTTGAACTTGGTCTAGGATCTTTGGTGTCAACGTAGATCCTCTTTCTTCTTTGGGATTAACTTGTATTTCTCATTTTTGGCAATGTACTTTCTATATACATATATACTTCTCCTTGAATGAAGCTATATTTCCGCTATCAATAATATTTTTTCTCCCATTTTTTCTAATATTTTCTCCTATTCGCTGCCAGTATCTAAATAAAATTTTATTCTATCAACCATTCCATAGTGAAACAGGTTTGTAGTATCTTTTCTGTAGGCATATCTGTTCTATTGAGATCAACTTGAAGCTTTAGAGGTTGTGGCCTCCAATCGCCTCTCAGATAACTCTTATTCACGTGATAATCGTATTTCTCCAAACTGTGAGTCAGAGTAATTCCTTTTGGGCTCAGTATTAACAAATCGTATATGCCCATCATCCGCCTTTTGTTTAATAATATCAAAGTTGTCTTTAAATTGTTACATTAAAGGTTTGTAATACTTCATGGGCAGTAAAATCAACTAATCGAGCCCATAAGCATTTCAAAGGATCTGTTTATAAATTTTGTTGGACTTTGAAATTTAAACGCTGTACATGTCTTTCTAATAAACCAATAGTCTGGTCTTTATACTGTACGTCCGTTTGAGCTTTTTGGGTTTGTTGGTGGGCTATATTTAATTGGGTTGTTTGTTGGACTATATTCTGTTGTAGCTGGGCTATTTGGGCTTCAAGTTGGGCTATTCTGTCTTATTGTTGTTGTATGAGTTGGGTTTGGTCTGTTTGGGCTATTTGAGAATATGGTTTGACTGTTTCGGGTTCTATATAAAAATTTAAGCCCAAATCTTTTCTGGCTGCCTCAATAGCATCTGAAAAAGTATAATACCCTTTCCAGATTGGCTGTGGACACATAGTTAGCTGTCGAACTGTATCAAAATTATGAAAAACTCCTGTCTGTAGGCCTCTGTATATAACATAGTGAGAAAAAGGCCTTCTATATACTGTTTTCTGTTGTTTTGTAAAATAAAAAGATAGAGCATTTAGCACCTGTACTTTAGATTGTATAGCTGTAGTGCCGGGCGTCTGTAAATGCCATAGATTATCTAATAAGCAGGACTGTCGTTCATCCACTTTAATTCCTGCCAAAGGTTTAAACTTTTTCTGTGGAATGGTACACCTTTGGAGGGTTATAGTGCCAAAGGTTTCTGTATTTTTTACTATAGCTGTAGCTGTTGAAGTCTGTAAAGAAATTTGAGGAAATAATGGTTGTTGCTGTACATATTCTATTTCTTCTTTCCCTTTTTCTGTAGAAACTGTAGCTGTGGCTGTAGAAGCTGCTGTAGAGGCTGTATCCTCTTTTGGCTTTATAATCTTATTTCTTTTCATGGTCTGCATAGAAAAGTTTGTTAATTTGTCTAGATAATAAATCAGCTAAACTATTATCTTTCCCTTTTATATGCTCAAAATTAATAATATAGCCATGTCCTTGTATTAAATTTTGTAAATTTAACCATCTAGTTCTATTTATCTTTTTACTATTAGCATTTTGTAGAAATTTAACTATTGCCTCACAATCTGTTCTTACTGTAAATTCTTTATTCAGATAAATTTTAAATTTATCCAAAGCATTGATTAAAGCTTGAATTTCATAATCTAAACTACTCCAATTGGATCCCGTTTTCTTAAAATTACCACTTGTATAGGCTGCTATTTTTTCTGTTGACTTTGGTGAATACTTATTTGGTTTACAAAGCATTACTGCTCCCCAACCATCTTTACATCCATCTGTTTCTATAATAATATAATCTGTTACTAAAGGCAATTCCAATGGTTTAATCTTTTTAACCTCTTCCTTAATTTTTCGAACTAATTCTATATCTTCTTTATTAAAATTTCTTTGACCATTTTTTGTTGTTTTGCTATATAAAGGTCCTACTAATTTACTCATATTAGGGATAAATTTCCTAGCATAATTTAGTAATCCTAAGAAGGCTTGTATCTGCTTTTAATCCTTCTAATTTATCCAAAATTGTAGAATTTTTTCTCGATATATGAGGTTGTAAAATAATTTAGCCATTTCCTATTTCTAATCCTAAAAAGGATATTTTCTTCTTAAATAATTCCATTTTTCTTCGACTAATGACTATACCATTCTTTTCTGTTTCTCTAAATGTTATCTGTAGATGTTTTTCATGTTCTTTTATACTATTACTTGCTATTAAAATATCATCTATATATACCAAACAAAAATCATATTTCAAAAATATAGAATCCATAAATCTTTGAAACATCTTTGGTGCATTCTTTAATCCAAAACTAAGAACATTCCATTCAAAATGTCCTTCGGGGCAGGTAAAAGCTGTCCAAGGTTTAAACCATTCTTCTAACTTTAACTGATGATATCCAGACTTTAAATCAAATTTGCTAAAAATCTTTTTATCTTGGATTAATCTTATTAAACTATCTTTATTTGGAATATTATATGCATCATCTTCTGTATTATCATTTAATCTTTTATAATTATAGACTATTCTAGCTTTTCCTCTAGCAATTTCTGCATGATTTCTTACTATAAAAGCTGCTGTTCTATGTGGACTCTCAGATTTTCTTATTAATTCTTGTTTTAACATTTCATCAATTTGTTTTTTAAATTCCTCTTTATCTAAAGGATCATAGTCCATATTAGCTGTTACTATTTTTAAGTCTGGGTTTTTAATTTTCATTTTTGCTGTATAATCTACTTTATTCTTTGTTATATCATCTCCTATAAATCCTAATTTTTCTAATTTCTGAATGATAGGATAATTTATGCTTTGCGTTATATCAATTCCTTTTTCTAAATCTAAAGCTAAATATTGTCCTAAGAGTTTGAGAGCTTCATTTTCTATATGTAGACTGTTAGTATGATTATTCAAAGTTTTGAAAAAATCTAAATTACCTGTTGCACCATGCTTCTGTAGTAACTCTGATTTCTTGATATAATTATTTGTAGGGAAAGTATGGACATGCTTATTTATGGTTATAGAGTTTTTAGAAATAGTAATACTACCATTTAAATTACATATAAAATTTAATCCTAATAAAAATTCTTCAGACTGTGTTTGTTGTGGAGCAATATTAACTTGGGGAAGCATATATTTACTACTAAAATTACCTGAAAAATCTAAGAATTGGATGCCTAAAGAGTCTAAACAGTGTGTTAAAGCCATTGTTCTATTTTCTACTGTTTTTGTTATTATTTTATAAGGTAATGGTTTATGATATTTAAGAGGTACTAATTTATAACTAATTAAGCTTTTCGTACTTCCTGTATCTAAAATTGCTGTTAAATCCTTATAATCATTATTTGTAAACCATAATCTACATTGTAATGTTATTAAAGTTGTTATAGGTTGTTTTATAATAAAGTTTTCTTCTGGTTGTGTAATTTCTGCTAATTTATTCGTCTCAATATCTTCTATAAGTTTCTCTTTTCCTTTAGATATTTCTAATCTAACTTTTATTAATTCTATTTCTAATTCATGCCGTTGTAAGCGTTCTTTATAAAAATCATTATCTATAGTTTGTTTTTTCTTTACTGTTCCTTCTAATTACATTTGTAATATTAAAATGTTTACGTAGAACAAATAAAACATATTTCTTGAAACATCTATTACACTGAAATCTTCTATCAATAGCTGGATAATAATGACAAATATAACATTTAACATGATTATTGCCTCTGTTTTTAATCCATTCATGTTCACATTCATTTTGCATATAAGTATAGGTTATTTTTGATGTGTCTTCTACTTCACTAATAATACTATATATTGATTCAAGATCACCAAGTATTATTTACATCTTCTATTTCATAGTCTTCTAGTTCTTCAACTAAATTGGTTCTTTCTATATTTTTTCCCTTATTGGGACATCTATTTGCTAAATGACTTGTATCTCCACAAATAAAACAAGAACATTTTCTATTTTTAGGTTTTTTAACATATTTATCTGTATTTTTCTTATTTTTACTATATGTTGTACTTTTCCTAAGAGTTTTCTTTTTCTTAGGTTTATCATAGTATCCATAAGCCTGTGGTGTATAAATAGCTGTTTTACAAAATGCCCAAGCTTGTCTTTTAATTTGTTCTTGTAATGTAGCTTCCTTACATTTTTCCTCTAACTTAGTAAAAACAAAAGTGATTCGTGGTCCTATTCCTAAATTTGGTATCTGACCATTAAGCTGTTTCCATTCTTCATGGATTATTCGACCTAGATCTCCTGGGAGTTTAACAAAATATTTATCACATAATTCATCTTCCATAGCTTTTCCTGTTTGTGATAATAATCTAGCAAAGTCTGTACTAAATTCTTTAATATATTTAAAATCCTTAATACTTAACTGTTCTAGATTTCTAATAGCTGTATCTTGAATAAAAGTATTCATTTCTTTGGATCAACTCCTAATAATAAAATTCTAATTTGGCTTGTAAAATTATATGGATTATCACCTAAGGCTTTAATCATATTTATTTCATCAGATTTTTAGCCTTTTACTTTGCCATAATCCTAAAAATTTGTTGGTCCTAATGTTGTTTCTAAATATGAAAACATATCTATATCTCGATTTTTATTGGTTTCCCAATTTCTAACTACTGTTTGTTCCCATATTAGTATTTCATCGGGCCATAATTGTGGACTTTGTTGTTCTAATAACAACATATCTGAACTATACAATTTTCCTATAGGCATTCTAGATCCTTTTCCTATATACTGTGATTCACCTTCATATTTTAAACTAGCTGGTAACCATTTTTCTCTGCCAAATTGTTCTACTGTTTGAGCTCCTATTGTTCCTTCAAACTCTGGTTTTGGTCTTTTTCTAGGAATACTTGGTTCAGCATATTCCATATAATTAGCTTCTGTTTCTGTTTTAAAGAAATCACTGAGCATACAATTTCCTTTCATTATTTCTGTAACTAAAGGTAAATTGAAATATTTTTCTAATTTATTATATGCTTCTTCATAACTTAATCCTAATCCTGTCATACATTCAATTAACATATCGTCAACTTGATCTTGGATATTTAATTTGTAAATTTTATTCACAATTTGTTCTATAGTTATTTGAGTTTCTTACATTTTAAACCCTACATCTATGTTTTCTTCAATTTCTTCATTCATATTTTCTTCCTCATATAAACTGTATCCTATTGTATCAAATTCATAGTTTTCATTTTCAATATCTTCATTTTCTGTATCATAAACTGGTTCTGTATCATATATTGATTCATCATCTATTATATTTACTAAATTATATTCTAATTCAGAATCATTTTCCTCTTCTTCATTTTTATTTGTTTTTTGTTTGAATTGTGTAAATCTTAAGGTAGATGTTCCATCATTATTTTCATATATAATACTTTTTTCAGGTACTATTATTGAATTATCTGTTTCTGTAAAGTCTTTTAAATTCCATTCTAATCCTGCTAATTCTTCTGGGTTAATTTTTACTGGTTCTATCATTTTTATTCCTTTACTGGCTATATTTTGAACTATTCCGTCTATATTTATTTTAAATTTCATTCCCGATACATTACTAGCTCTTCCTAAAACTCCAATACTTACTACTAAATTATTTCCTATAAAATTATCATATCCCTTAGTTTGTAATCCTATTTTTAAATTTTTTAAATCCTGTATATCTTTTGTTATTGATGGAGCACAATAAAATAAAGCACTATTTTTACTTAAATCTACTTCCATTCCTGCTATAATTGCTTTCTTTAAATTTGTTTGCCATGATTTATCTAATACTAGTGTTAATACTTTAGTTCCTAATTCTTTTCTTCCTAATCCCTTAATTCCTATTACTATTAATCCAATATGTATAAATCTTTTTCCTGACTGTTTTAATTTTTGGATTGTTTCTGGGGCTAATAAATTCATAAGATGAGAGTTATCTACTACTATAAGGCTTTCTTCTCTACTACTTCTAATTAATGTTGTATTTATATTTAATGGTCCTACTTCATATAAAATTCTAGGATTTAAAGCATTTATTTGTTCATTATTATATAATTCCAAATTTCTATCAACATCTATTTCATCTTCTAATTGTACTAAACTTGGTGAACTTCTACTACTGATCCTCGCCTTAGTATTCTGCTTAAAAAGTATCTCAGTAGAAATATTATCTATAGGTCTACTCCTTCTATCTTGTATAGTTCTAGATGTTCCACTAAAAGGTTGTATATTATTCTCCTGATTTCTCTCCATTTTTATCTTGATATGTCCAAAATTTATATTTAGTGGGTAATAATTCTCTTTGCTCTGTAGTAATATGAATTTTATTTATATCTTCTGTTATTTTATCAAATTCACCGCTTATATCTGTAGAAGGAATACCTTTTTCTTTTAATAAAATATCTAATTTTTTATCTAATTTATTAACTTTTTCTATTAATTGTAATATTAATGTTAATTGAAAATTAAATAAATTTTGATAATGTTGATCTATTTTACTTTTATCTGAACAATATTTAAGATATCCTGTTACTGGTTCACTATTACTTTCTGCTCTATAATTGGCTGCTATTTCTAAAGCGTAAGTAAATTCTTCAGATGACTCCACTTTATCTACTAGTTATTGCTTTTATTTCTTCTACAATAATATCAATACTATTAACTTGTTTATCAAATAAACTAAGTTTTTGATCTAAATTTTCTACTATTCTTTTAGTTTCTACTTCTATTTTCTTTGGCTTATTATTTTCTAATAAATAACTTAACTGTTGAAAGTCCTCCTTGGATGGTATATCTTTTGTAACTTTTTTAGTTCACTAATAATTTGTTCGTTTTGTGCTTTTAGATAGTCAAAGTTTTTTATGATTTTATATAATAAAGTATTCGTTTTTTCAAATTCAGATTTTAAATCAAAAGCGGGTTTCGACGATTGTGCTATTTCAATAGTAAACTAGTTTCCCTTTCCTAACAATTCTTTCCAGTTATTTCGTGTGAGTTATGATCCTTATAGCATTTATGATTATCCTACATAAAGTCAAAACCTATACAACTTTAGACAAAGACTAACAACTCTCTGCAACACAATTGACTCTTACATATAAAATAGTAGGTAAACAAAGACAAAGTTGGTCAAGGTCAAATGTATAGTGGGTCCCAGAAAATATGTGGATGCAATTGGTTTGATTTTTGATGTGAATGTGTTAAAATGTGTAAAAATTTATTAAAAGTTGTAAAAGAACGAGCCGTTAATTTCATACGATTCCTTTTCCTTGTTTCGTCGTTGAACCTCCGCAACCTAGACACAAATAGGGACTTATGCCACTATGCTGCCCTCACAAAGTCATAGGCACTGGCTTCAGTTCTTAGATTTTACAAGGCTTTAGAATCGTTTTTACTTCAAACCTAAAGATTTGAAACAAGCTCTGAATACCAAAGTTTTTCGGGTTTGTGGGTTTGTTTATATATATATATATATATATATATATATATATATGTGATTTATTTGATCAAATTTAAATTTTAAAAAAAATTAAAATGTGAATACAAACATGCCAAAATGTTTCAAATAGCAAAGTTTTCCCGAATGGCACAAGTGAAAAATTAGTGTTGATAGTTTTTGCAATTCTCCGATATACCACCTCGTGTATAAACATTAAACAATTACTCTCCTGCACAACTGTGTTTCCTCTCTTATAATCATCTCCGATCTGCAATCACAGTTCCTCAGATCAAGATGAGTAACCAGGCTGAGTCCTCCGACTCGTATGTCTCTAACTCGATTCACTCCGCCCTCTTCGTTGATTGCTCTGTTTTACTTTTTTCCTGCTTCGATATTTTGAAGTATCACCGGAATTTGACGATTCTATTTGCGATTTCTATGAACAGGAAAGCTGGGAAGAAGGACTATTCGACCGCGATTCTCGAGAGGAAGAAGGCGGCGAATCGACTGGTCGTTGACGAGGCGGTCAACGACGATAATTCCGTCGTGGCTCTTAACCCCAATACTATGGAAAAACTTCAACTTTTCCGCGGGGATACTGTCTTGATTAAGGTGTTATTTTTTCCTCATTATTTATTATTTATACAGTACAGTTACAGTATTGGATTGATGTTGTTTTAGGGTTTTAAGAAAATGTTTCTTTGAGAAAATACTGTAAACAATGGATTTATAATTATTAGTGCCCAATAATAACGAGAAGGCAAATATCTAGGGGGTGTGATCAATTTGGATTTGTAAGGCCTTTCACAGAGTGTTTTTATAGACTTTAAGTAACTTTGCTGAAATTTTCACAAAATCTATTTAGAGCTTGTTCTATACATTAAGTAACTTTATAGTAGTCTTCCATAGATTTAGAGCTTGTTCTATACATTTTAGTTGAAAAGTTGTTTTCACTACCATTATTATCAAGAACTCTTACATTAATTTGACAATTTTTTAATTAATATTTTGAAACCATTATTTTGCTTCTCAATCAGACATTCAAAAATCATTCTTCATAACTTTTATCAAACATACCCTTAAAGGGGCTTTTATTTAAAGAGACTTGATGATGGACATGGACTTTATAGAATCATTTGACGTTATAGAATTTCTTTTTAAAATAAATACTATCGAATTGTACCATTTGATTTATTGAATTATTTCTTTATTCACTATGTTATTATATTTTGAATCGCTACTCGCACAATTTGATCTAGGATATATAATAACAAATCAACTTTCTCATTCTAATAAAAATATTTTTTTAAAAATATCAGACATTTAAGCCCTTTCAACTTGAAATTAAAATGCGAACAAAAATTTTACAACATTCAAGTATTATTTGATGAAAAAAAAGGAAATATCTCATTTTCAACATCATGTCTAAACATATATCAAGTTATTTAATAAGCTACCAACATAAAATATCTAAATGTACTTTCTTCCTGACATAAATAATTGATCTATTTCCTAAAAAGCTGAGGACACACAGGCAAGAGAAAAATCTAATAAGAATTTTCTTATTTAGAAGCTAATCTTTACAAAAAAGGAAGGGAGCAAAAAATAAATAAATAGGAAAAAAAAGTGAGTATAAAGAGAGAATAATAATAATAATGGGTTAAAAAGAGACGGGAATATTCTCTTAAGTTATGGGGTGAATTATTGACTTTATATTTTGGTAAAGTTTTTCAAAATCTTTGGGGTGAATGATAGACTTTTTGTGTAAATTTTGTTTGTACTTCCTACTCAAATTTTAGTACCTAGAGGATTCAATGAAAGTTTTTAAAGATCAATACATTTTGAATACCCCATTATTTTATAAGATTTTAGAAAGTTTTGACTTAATACCATATGACTTATATGGACTTTTAAAAAGTCCATGCAATTCTATATTGGATACCTCAAGATTTTATTCGAGTTTTAAAAGTCTTAGTTGGGTATGCCTAGGCTTTTTCAAATCAATGAAAGTCCTTAAAAATCTTTGGAAGTCTTCTGAAGTCTCAATTCATTACACTCTCCTCACTTGTGGGTTATTCGCTTACTATCAGCAGAAAATAGATTTGGTAATCCATGTCTGTAAGACTGCACGACACCAACTGGTTAGGCTTGGGATTATTTTGGCCAAGATTACTGATAGACCTACACTGAGTGTGGCTTTATGCGGGATTAGTATCAGATAATTTCTGGTTGTTATTGTCTTGGTCTGAATGTTACAATATTGCAGTTCTACAATCTCAAAAAGATGTAACCATCTGATCCGATAGTTATGATCATTTCTGTTCTATTCAAGTGTTCCGGTCCTCTGATTTGTTATCATTGTGGCCTTTTATCTTATCTTTATTTCTCTAATAAACCAAGTAGGTGGAAATGTCATCAAGTACACTTTGTTATCTGATGTCATCGGTTGTTATTTGTTGTATGGATTTATGATTTGGCTTTTGCAATTGTGATGCTGATTGGCGTTTGTGAATTCACTTCCCTTTAATTATGACCCAGACAAACTTGGGGCTAATTTGCTTGTGACTATCAATGTTACATTGCCAATATTGAATTTGTTGGAATATGTTTAAACTGCAACTATATTTTATTTGATCTTTGCAGTTATTATCCCAGCCCCAGTTCCACTATCTGTCGTAGAAAATCACAAATGGTTCCCACAGTGATTATGTTTGTCAAGGCATCCCTTAATTGGGAAGTGCTTGCAGTTGTCTCTTGGTCTATAGAAATGACAATATATGATTTAAAACCTTGATGTTGCAAATCGCATCGCTTTTGTAGAGTTTGTTCATACTGAATTTGCAGTTGGACATGCTACCAGTACATTTTGTGGTACTCTGTGACTTGATTTCACATGTTACTTAATCCTTTGTCATTTGCATGCTGAAGAAATAATGAAATAAGTTATTCAGGCTATGTAAGCAGTCTCTGGGAATTTTCTCTTCTGATTAAAATGATGAGGCCCTCTTATATTTGGTAAGGATATGGTGGATGCTTGATGGTTGCTTCCGTCTGTTTCATGAGATCGTGTATGATGCACTCAAGATAATATAATTTCACACGGTAATAATACATATGGACATATTATTGTAAGTTTGGCAACATAAGACGTAAAATGATAAACGGAGTTGCGGTTATGATGTGCTTGTTTCTACTTGCCTTTTTTTAAAATAAATTTTCGTCTTCATGCAGTGACATCATTGTTATACTGTCGTATGGTGCAGGGAAAGAAAAGAAAAGATACAGTTTGCATTGCCCTTGCCGATGAGACCTGTGAAGAGCCAAAGATCAGGATGAACAAGGTTGTAAGAACAAATTTGAGGGTTCGTCTTGGGGATGTTGTATCTGTGCATCAGTGTCCTGATGTTAAATATGGAAAGCGTGTTCACATTCTGCCTTTGGATGATACCATAGAAGGTCTCACTGGGGATCTGTTTGATGCTTTCCTCAAACGTAAGTCTTTAAACAAGAATAACTTGTTTGCTTCTAATATAAGAAGACTATATTTTTGATAATGTGTTTTGGCTTAGTTTACTGAAAGCTGATCAATTTTTCCATCTGTGTGCTGTTATTGAGCTGAGCTTGCTTGAAAATATTTACCTTTTGACCTCTTGTTGACAAGAGCAACCTCCAAGTACATACTCAGCTGATAACCTTTTGGCTAAATAATGTTCACCTCATTCTCAGTGAATCCACTGACAGAATGCCGGATTGCCGGGTGATTCATCTATAATGTGGAAAATGTTGAAAAGTTGCAGTCCCCCCAAATTTCGACTAAGGTGTTGTGATCAATGATTATAATACTAGTAATTATTTTGAAGAAATTCTTCATTGGTGGCTCGCCTTGGTTTTCTAATGGGGACGTGTGCTGGTAACTCATACTGTGTCAAGCCTTATGAAAGAGAATTCTTTTCTGCAAATTTAATTATAAATAATTTTAAAACAAATGATTGGTCTATCCATCACAGTACGCCATGACTTATCTCTATCCAGTAAGACTAAGGGCTTATGTGGTAAGTGTAAATATAGAAATGAGTGGTGGAAAAGTGGAGAGGACATGTGGATGCGTAGGTAAAAAATGGATCAACCACAAGTGACTTGACATATTAGTGTGGGGTTGGCGATTCTTACAAGGGTCAGAACTAGGTTTTTACTAATATATTATTTCCTGCTATTACAAATCGCTTCAACTTATCTATCAAAATCTTTTAGACCAAGTCAATTGGGGTATTAACAGGAATGAATTAGAACATGTTTTGGGTTGCCAAGTCTTGCACTTTGCGCCTATTTGGTCTGGCTACGTTTCTCTACCTGTTCTCCATATTCAACTTCGACCAATCATTTTCATGGGCCTCTTCACTTTTCTCAATTTTCAACCACTTTGAATCTATCATTTTTCCAAACGCTCAAACACTAATAGGGTACCTACTTTAGTTGAAAGGCAGGTTACTTTTTGAGATGCTTTCAACATTTATTTGTTACCGACCATTCAGCTTACGCATTGCAACTTAGTCAACTGTATTTTTAATGTTAATTTTTATTATTAATTCAGTTTATTTAATTCGTTGTGAGATTACAGTTTCTAGGTTTATAAAGAAGTTATAATCTGCCATGTTGCCTTTTCATCTTTTCCGAGTGCAGCTGTTAGATGTTACTTATAAGTGCTGAAGTCTTTGGTTTTTGTGTGCACAACTGGGTAGTGTTTTTATGTGCGCAACTGGGTAATGTACTTGTCTACATTTGATAACTTGACAGTGAGTTATAGTTGTGCCTCTTGTAAACAGTAATGTAAGTCTTGTTTGACTAAATTGTTTAAATCCTCTAAAATGTGAATCCTGTTTCAGTAGTTCATTTTTCATTCCTCTTCCATCCCACTTCATACTTTCAAGTTTCATCTTCTTCAACTTAAAATTTTGCTTGCAGCTTACTTCTTGGAGGCATATCGCCCTTTGAGAAAAGGAGACCATTTTCTTGTGAGAGGAGGCATGAGAAGTGTGGAGTTTAAGGTCATTGAGACAGATCCTGGGGAGTATTGTGTTGTTGCCCCAGACACCGAGATCTTCTGTGAGGGGGAGCCTGTAAGGAGGGAAGATGAGGATAGGCTGGATGAGGTTGGCTATGACGATGTAGGTGGTGTCAGGAAACAGATGGCTCAGATTCGTGAATTGGTTGAATTACCTCTGAGGCATCCACAGCTTTTCAAATCGATTGGTGTGAAACCCCCGAAAGGAATTTTACTCTACGGTCCCCCAGGTTCTGGAAAAACCCTGATAGCTAGAGCAGTTGCTAATGAAACAGGTGCTTTCTTCTTTTTAATTAATGGCCCAGAAATTATGTCCAAATTGGCTGGAGAGAGTGAAAGCAATCTTAGGAAGGCATTTGAGGAGGCAGAGAAAAATGCACCATCTATTATTTTCATTGATGAAATTGATTCAATTGCTCCTAAGCGGGAGAAGACAAATGGTGAAGTTGAAAGAAGGATTGTTTCTCAACTCTTGACTTTGATGGATGGACTGAAATCTCGAGCCCACGTTATTGTTATGGGAGCAACAAATCGTCCAAACAGCATTGATCCTGCACTTAGAAGGTTTGGTCGTTTTGACAGGGAAATAGACATTGGTGTTCCTGATGAAGTTGGACGCTTGGAAGTTCTTCGTATTCATACGAAGAACATGAAACTTTCCGATGAGGTAAGCCTACGTCTTGCTTTTGAATTCAAGTTTCCAGGAATGAACGATAACATTATCGAATAATAATAATACTCTTAATCGTACAGGTTGATTTGGAAAGAATAGCAAAAGATACTCATGGCTATGTTGGTGCTGACCTTGCTGCTCTGTGCACTGAAGCTGCACTACAGTGCATCAGAGAGAAAATGGACGTAATTGATTTGGAAGATGATTCTATTGATGCTGAAATACTTAACTCCATGGCTGTTACCAATGAGCACTTCCAGACTGCTTTAGGAACGAGCAACCCATCTGCTTTGCGTGAAACTGTATGTAGATTTGGACTAGTATATCTTTTTTGATACTGTTCTGTTGCACATGTTTGCCTCTTTATGTTTCTTGATGATCATTGTATTAATAAGCAGGTCGTTGAAGTGCCTAATGTCAGTTGGGAAGACATCGGAGGCCTTGAAAATGTTAAACGGGAGCTTCAGGAGGTAATTGAAGTTATTATATTTTGTTTGAGCTTTGTAAACCCAGTACAAGAAGACTGATTATTTCTATCATGTTATTATCATATTATAGACTGTACAATATCCTGTGGAACATCCAGAGAAGTTTGAGAAGTTTGGTATGTCACCTTCAAAAGGTGTTCTCTTTTATGGCCCACCTGGATGTGGGAAAACTTTACTGGCCAAGGCAATCGCAAATGAGTGCCAAGCGAACTTCATAAGCGTGAAAGGACCTGAACTGCTCACGATGTGGTTTGGAGAGAGTGAAGCTAACGTCCGCGAAATTTTTGATAAAGCTAGACAATCTGCACCTTGCGTCCTCTTCTTCGATGAGCTTGACTCTATTGCCACTCAGGTTGTCTTAGAGCGTTTTTTTTTTTCCTCTGGAATTATTATGTCAATGCGAAATAGCAAGCAGTGTGCGCGCACACACACACACAGAGACACATTGAGTGCCTCAACAGAGTGATTTGCCAATCAAATGCAATTGACAGCTTACAACAACTCTTTGGTATTGTGACAGAGGGGAAGCAGTGTTGGAGATGCTGGTGGGGCCGCTGATAGGGTCCTCAACCAACTTCTGACTGAAATGGATGGCATGAATGCAAAAAAAACTGTGTTCATAATCGGTGCTACTAATAGACCTGACATAATTGACCCTGCACTTCTGCGTCCTGGTCGTCTTGATCAGTTAATTTATATCCCTCTGCCTGATGAAGAATCACGGCTCCAAATTTTCAAGGCTTGTCTCCGAAAATCGCCACTTTCCAAAGACATTGATCTCAGAGCTCTTGCCAAATATACTCAAGGATTTAGTGGCGCTGATATCACCGAGATATGCCAACGTGCTTGCAAATATGCAATAAGAGAAAATATTGAGAAAGTAGGCCTCTCTTCTACTATAACTTTTCATTTGCTCGTATTAAAATGATGCATAATGAGTATCTTAAATATTTGTGGGTCCTCATGGGCATCATTGGTAACATTTGTCTGTCATTTCAGGATATTGAAAAGGAGAGGAAGAGAAGGGAAAATCCCGATTCAATGGATGAGGACGATGATGAAGAAGTGTATGAGATCAAGCCTGCTCATTTTGAGGAGTCCATGAAGTTTGCTCGTAGAAGTGTGAGTGACGCTGACATCAGAAAATACCAGGCATTTGCTCAGACCTTACAGCAGTCCCGAGGATTCGGAACTGAATTCCGGTTTGCAGAGTCGGGACCCAGGATGACTTCCAGTTCCGACCCTTTCGCTACCTCTGCTGGTGGAGCCGATGAAGATGATTTGTACAACTAAGGTTTCGAAAATATCCATTATTCAGAGTTTGTTTATTTATGTTTTAAAACTGTAACATTTTCCATATGGCCCTCGCTAGATTTGCGTATCGAATCATTGTCTTGTTTTAGCATTTCGTTTAATTTACAACAGAGTTTCAACTGGAAGGCTTGGATGGGAATTGAGGTTGAATGAATACTTTGCTGATGAATGTACGAGTCATTGATATTTTCTGCTACCTTGTAAGCATCGTATGAATTAATGATACTATAGATACATGATATATCATGATTGAATTTTTGTAGCTGCTGTAAGTTTAGCCATTTTGGGTTCAGACCTAGGCCTAGAGTATTTTGGATTGAGAATATTGGTGATGTTTAGGCCGTTTGGCGAGTTGGTTATGTGGATAATAATTTTAGGCTGAGTAACGTTACGCGTACCTCTCCGTTTGTCATCCAAAATAACGGATAGGATAAAATGGTGGTTTTATTTTTCATCTGTCTGGAGTGGGTATACCTCAAGGCGATGGGGTGGGAGAATTTTCATTTTAGATTTGGGTAGGGCTAACTACACCCATCCAACTCTACCCCAACCTTCTCGTATAATTAAACAAAAAAAAAAGGTTCGCGTGCTTGAACACCCGAAAGGGTGTTCGCTATAAACTCTATCCCAACCTTCTCGTATAATTAAAAAAAGATTCGCGTGCTCAAACACCCGAAAGGGTGTTCGCTATAAACGGGGCGAACACCCCATGGGTTAAATACACCCATCCAACTCTACCCCAACCTTCTCGTATAATTAAAAAGAAAAAAAAAAAAAGGTTCGCATATTCGAAAGCAAACACCCGAAAGTGTTTGGCCCAACTGGGGGGAACACCCATTTGGGTGTTCTCCCCATTTTGGGCGAACATCACATAATTTTAAAAAAATAATTAAAAAAAGAAAGAATTGATGATAAAAAATTTTGTTATCATTTTTTATTTAAATTTTTTGTAATTATTCAAAGTTTTTTTAATAATTGTATTCAATATTAATCGGATAAAATTAATTACTGTATCATCAAAAAAATTTCGAAATTTATGGTTAAAGTGATTGTAAAAAAATACATTAACCAGATAAAATTACTGTATCATAAAAAATTTTGAAATTCGTTGGCAAAGTAGTTGCAAAAGATTTAAAAGAATATTCAAAATTACTTGTCAAAATAGTTGCAAAAAATTATAGTAAAAATATATCTACCAACAAAAAATCAGATAAAAATTCTCATTTCTTCTTCAATTTTTTTTTTAGTCTTGTTCATTGCATTCACAGCGAACAAACTTTTGCTTGTTCGCTGTGAATGTAATGAACAAGCTTTTAGCTTGTTCATGTGCAGCGAACAAGCTAAAAGCCTGTTCGCTGCATCTGCAGCGAACAGGAAAAAGAAAAAATATGGGTGCACTTAGTATGGGAAGTTTGGTCTTTTAATTTTTTTCATTCAATGGGTGCACTTAGTAAAGTGGTGGGTGCATTTAGCCCCACCCTTTAGATTTGCGGATGAAAGCCTCACCGTTTATATTTATATTTGGTGTTGGTTAAGATTTTCTTTCTTTATCGTTTTTGGAGTCGCCAATCTCTTTTCTCAGGCATCCTTGATGCCTAATGAGTTGTTTTGTGTAGATAATATACAAAGTGGTGGTATTTTGACAAGAGATCTATTAAATGGGATGGTTTACTTTGTGACCCATAGAATCCATGGTTTTTTCTTACTCTTATTCGCAAATTTTACTTAACATATGGCTAATTTTCGAATGAAATTAGACTAAAATACTAACCTTGAGATCAACATTTTTCTGAGGTCGGGTGGGTGTTTACCTAACATTTATTTATTTATTATAAATCATTTTCTTTCTTCGATGGTAGTTCTCATTGAAACGATATTAGATATTTATTGAATAATGACTTCTTCTTTCTTCTTCCTCCATTTTTGTGGTTTTGGTCTCTTGAAACATTTATCAAAAACACAATGGAGGTAGACTTTTCTATAATAGTTGAGTGTGTATATCTATATTCCTATATATGGAAATGACAAATCGTGCCATTTGACGTGGTATCTCCCACAATTTAGGATGTTAGGCTAACATGATTATCATTTTATTATATTTCTCTCTGTGATTTATAATTATAACTCTCGTAATAAGAATACATGTTCGTGTTTACTTTTTTTTTTTTCTATTTTAAATATTACTCAATTGGAATCAAACATTAACATTACTCCATCTGTCGTAATTGATTGTTGCCCTCTCAGCTCCATCCCTCACTAAGTCCAACTGCTAGCTGGACTTGAAAGGTGTAATTTTGTTTCATCAATAAAATCTTTTTCACTTGCTAATTAAAAAAAAAAAAAAAACCACATATCATCTATTACTGTTGTACAAACCTGGTAGCCCTTGCTACCAATTGATCTAAAAATTTCATTTTTACCAAAATAAAATTCACCCTCCGAGTCAATTCCTTATAAACAGCACGCTATGATGACAAACGATATAATTCTACTTTGAATTGACGAGATCCAATCTGATTGGGCTGAAATATACCTGCCTTTGGTGACATGATATTTCAACGTATCAAAATCATATGAAATGTGATTATAATAATGAAAATTATATCACACTTCACAAGATTTTTATAGATTACAATTGTGTCAAATATTTAACAATAAACTTCTAATACTCAGTAAAAATAAAATTTCATCTTACTCAAACTTTTTAAATTGTTATCTAACTTAAAAATTTATGTTTAACAAATAAAAGTTTACAGGTAGAGATTAGAAACCAACTGTCCACATACTTGGTGCCAACTATATATGAGGGAGTATCAAGGAGAATATTCAAACACATATATTTAATAAAGAGATGTATCTTTGTTCTGAATAGGTCAACTTTTAAATGCGTCAATTTATCATTGCTTTCAACACAGATAATCATCGAACTTAAATATTAATGTCAATTAAGTCGACAGTTACTCATGCTTTACATTTGCAAATACTTACACTCATACACTCAACTACACAAGCATTTTTTTTTTTTTTGGATGAAGATAACCATGTTGTCACGTCAAATATAGTGGAATCTACCGACCGAGCTTCTTCATTTTAACTTAATTTTAACTTAAAATAAAATTTATTTCTACTATTAAGCTAAAATCCAACTTCAATATAATCACAAATTCAAAATAACAACTCATCATTATCTATATATTTCAAAATACTTCCTGTATTTCTTCCCGTCATAAGCTATCAATAAAGGAGTTCTGTTTCTACAAATACATAAATATTAACATGCAATCACTTAAATTCCATTACTTTTGAACAGGTTTGAATTCATAGCCTCAGATCTGATTTTTTTTCTCACCAAATTTTATTTTAACCAAATCTTGAAGAAGATGAACAGAAATGGTAAGATTTGGTCGAAGAAAAAGTTTTGTTGTCGAAGAAGGTGACCGACGATCGCACCGGCGATCGTGTTTGAGAAGATGGCCAGAGACCATAACTCCTATATTATAGATTATTTAAGTCATTGCCCCTTGAACCAAATCAAAATAAGTCAATTCCTTGTGAAATTTCCCAAAGCTCATATCAGAATACAGTGCTCGTTGACCAAGCTTTCAAAGAATTACATTTTTGGTATATTCATTTTTGCCACACATTTTACAACATTTACGAGAATATATATATTGTTATAAAAGTATAGAAACAATAGAGAGAATTTAGAGAGAATGAATTCGAAGGAATTCTCAGGAATGAATTTCATTAATAACTGAAACCCTATTTATAGGAAAAGCTTGAATTAAGCAATCGTAATTACATAATTTTATCGAGGTATAATAGTCATTCACATATAATAATTACATCTTTACCAAATTATTCCTCCACCAAATTATTCCTCATAATTCATAACCACCACATTATTCTCAATTATTCATAACACCTAATAATTATTCTTCAATTATTATTCATAACACTTGAATATTATTAATACAAATGTCTTACGGGACTGCTTTGGAGAAAAACCCAGTGGAAAAAACTTCCAAACCGATTGCGGGATAGCTTAGAGTGGTTATATACTGCTTCATCAAAACATTGCTCCCCCTGATGTCTATCAGCAGCATATGAGTATTCACGTGCTATCTCGTTAAAACCTTGTCAAGAAAACCCAGTGGGAAAAAAATTGATCGAAGGAAAAAGAGTACAGCTGCTCCGTTTGATTTCATATCTTGAGAACTGATGTCTTTCCTTCTGGTAAATGATTTCAATATCATCATCGTTTGGATCTAAAACATTAGCTCCATTATAACTTGATCCAATAGATACACTGTATCAATTTCTCCTATTGTTCTCAATACACCATGAATATGCCTCGTTAAAACCTTATTAGGAAAAACCCAGTGGGAAAAACCCTAATGAAGGAAAAAGAGTACATTATTCATGTGAATACGCCTTTAAAGTTGCCTCATTAAAAACCTTATTAGGAAAACCCAATGGGATAAAACCTCGGTCGAGGAAAAGAGTGCAACGCGTATTTGATACAAGTATCTTTGCAAGCATTTCAAAATCTTTCATACATTTGTATGAGTATCATATACATTGATTTTATACTCTTCGTTCATTTAGAGTGCATCAATTTTCGTACACAACTACAAAACATTCACCATGAACACAGGTCTCCAAACACACAATTTAAAGCATATAAATTCATCGTAAAAACATGTAAACATATAAGTAAACCTTCACAACTAACTAACACTTAAAATATATCATTTAACATTTAATACTCACTTAATAGGTTATTTCATTCCAGGGCTTAGCTCACCCTTTAGGGTACTCATAAACACGGGTTTAGCTCATCCGATCCTTTAATTTCCTTTTCGGTACTACACACACGATCGGTAATTTAACTTTCATGAGCATGCAACATATAATGACCACCATGCTTATCTTTAAACTTGAGCATTAGTCATCATCATCTCATCATCTCATAAGTTAAGGATTTCACATTCACCATTTATCATCTTTAATATATCTCAATATTTTCATTATCATTGATCATATGTAGCGCTACATTTTCATATCGTGTCGACACATTTCAATTTCATTTCTTTCCCCATATCGACATAACTTATCGAGATATCTCATTATCAATCCTCTTGTAGGATTACACAATATAGTTATGTCTATATACTCTTCAAGAGCATATGCCTCCGTTATTAAGACCATCTTTTATAATTTGCTTTGATATATATGATTGGGGAAATATCAAGGCTTCTGGCGTGCTAACTTATCAAAGCATCGTAGCTGATATATGTGATTGTTCATAACCTTTCATGCATCTTTGAACTTCAAGTTCGTATTTCAATTTCGAGGATATAACATGATGCATTTCACATATTATTTTCAACCTTTAATACTCCCCCTCATGTTGAGAAAATTTAGAACACCAAAACTCATACAGTTGGTATGATTTTAATCATATATGTTCTCGTCATTCAGCCTTAATATGGGAATTTAGACCGTTTGCATTCTATTCTCGATATTGGCAATTTATTTGAGGACTTTAAATAATTTGCCATATAATATCCCACTTGTATCAAGATACTCAAATCCTTGAGGATTTATTCAAGTATTGGGATATACATTTACTAGCTTTATCATTAAATCTGAAAATCATGCTCATACCGTGAGCAAATATTTCGTAAATTTCAAATTACGAATCATATACATATGTGACTATCTAGTGGATCCATATCATAATATCTAGTAGTCCACATGGAGGATGAGTGGGCCCATACTTCTCATCCTTTATTCCAGGATATATTTGGGATTTATTCTAATATTGGCTAGTAATGATTTCATCATTTATCGAGAACAATCATTGAAGAATTCTTTTAATTCTTCACTTGAAATATTGATTTCAATAATTATTTAAACCGGGATGGTCAGTCAGGTTTGCAAACGAGTATTATTGAACTTCTAGTTCAAGAAATTCTTATATCGATTTCACTAGTATCCAGTATAGTGCTCAATATGATTTATCATAGAAACAATTCACCGACATATTCCATCATCTTTTAGTGACATTATTGTCTACTCTTTGTTCAAACACGGAGTTATAGCTCATACGCATTACATCCGGCTATTATTTAATTCCGAAATCGTAGCTCTTACGCTTCATATTATTTATTTAAAATCGGAGTCTTATTTCATACGCGTCGTATTATTCTATAAATAAATCATCAAAATTATTGCAAAATTCATCCTAACAAGGGTCTATACATTATACTGGATCATATGCTCGCAAATCTTCGAAAATACTATCCATCACTACCGATCAAAATTCTAAAAAGGATTTATCGATGTAGGCTGGAAAGATTAATGATGCTAATGAATAAGGGTATCCCACAAGATATCCGATGCTTGATTGAAGCAAAGGTTCGATTATCTGGTGAGGTTTCAATTCCTTCTAAATACATGCCTGGTATGGGTAAAAGTAGTTTTTCAAAGAAACGGAGAACAAAAAGATTAGGAGGATGCTACAAGTGTGCTCGGTGGACATGTGACACTCGATGTAAATCTGTGGGGTACTTGTCCAGAAATCGAGAAGATAAAATAGCATTCATTAAGGATGGATTGAGTAAGGAGCCTTTGGATGATATTCAACAGGCTCTTGAGACACATCCGAGTGGACACGTACAAGGTGAGCTAATGGCCTTATGGGCCAAATTCAAAGATCAACAAACGCGTTACAGTCTTGAAAAACTTACTTTAGAAGATCCTATTTGTAAATTTAGTAGAAAATTTTAGTATAATAATTTTCTCATATTAATATAAGGAAGTTGATTGTAATACTTGAAGATCAATGTTTTCTTGTAATTGTAAATATTGTTTTGATTTTAAGATATATATATGTATATATATATTATTTTTTCAATCAAACAGATATATGTCATTTTCACTTAAAAAATTTTTTTCTGCATTTTTTTCTCTTTCATATTTGTCAAAAAGTAAATAGTGCACTCAATTATTGGTTTGAAAATTTTTCTTTAAATAGAGAGATTCATATATCTATCATTCATTCGTTGAAAGAGAAAAATAGAGGTGGAGATGGAGATGGAGATATCAAAATTATCTCATGTAAGTCAATCTTTACCTCGGGGTAAAAACTATATGTGTTCTTGGTGGCTCCAGGACTAGTAGGTCATATCCAATATGTGGATATGGCGGAGACCAACTTGTAAGGAGTTAGGAAATAAAATATCAATATACTATATGGAGGGACTAATAACAAACTATTAAGGAGTCTTACGATGGCCGCACAATTATGGGGATAAGAGTGTCAAGTATAATACCTTTTCATCGAATTGGAAGCGATGTCGAATTGGAGTTAGAAATGTCATTAGCCCAACTGGATTGATGCTACAAACACAATCCATCCATGCACACTTTGATGTACATGATGAGCAATAGTGATGCTTTTATTGTTCTTCGGTGGCTATAACACGCTGGAGGAAATATTCAATATAAGCGTCATTTGCACAAATGGAATTTTCATACCAAACCCATAGGTTTGTTAAATATTAATTATTTCTTCGATGGTTTGCTAGCATTTCTAGATCGAGTGTAGAACATAAATTTATTTCTCGTTCATTGAGAAATATACTTGTTTCTGCTAATACTGATTTGCCGATCTACTCATCAAGATTCAATCATATGTTCAAAAATGCTGTGAAAATGAAACCCATCTGGTCACAGATCATCGGTGTCAAGCGAAAAGAGATCCTTTGGATGTTTCATTATGAACTCGAATGTTCGGGTGGCAGAGTTACTGGAGTATTTATACTCTCGAG
This sequence comes from Jasminum sambac, assembly GCA_018223645.1. Lineage (NCBI taxonomy): Eukaryota > Viridiplantae > Streptophyta > Magnoliopsida > Lamiales > Oleaceae > Jasminum > Jasminum sambac. Next base: position 28,146,990 of record CP073645.1, on the reverse strand, counting down.
ACGCATCCCTCATTTATGGGTTTAATATATATTTTTTAGTATTTCTATATTTTCGAGTGTTTATTGCCATCTTTGATATTCTCAATATGTTCCACTTCGACTGTTTTGTACTTCTTCTGGAGTAATAATAATAATATCATATTGGCTTTATTCAAATACAGAAATCTAGTGATTTTGCTTCTTCAAGAGCATTTTATTCTCATATTAATACAATCTCATATCATCGATGAGATTACTTCATATAATCTCTCCATGCGATATATTTTCTTTTATTTATCAACATGGGATCTATTGAGCATTTTACTTTCATCTATTTATCCAATGGTAACTTCATGTACCACTCCCTCAATTTTCTCCACTAATATTCGGTAAATGTGGAGAATAAATTTGATTTCTATCGTCTACTTCTTCGAGAGTAGGATTAGAATATTTGATCAACTACTTCTTCTAGAGTAGGATTCGTTATAACCAATCGTGTAGTATAACTTACCACATTGAAAATATGCACACCAATCGTGTGGTATTACCCACCACATTGGAAATATACTCAAACTATAAAGTGCATAAATTTAAATTGCGAAATTAAATTTCCTCCAATAGGTGGTCGAACCTACCTTATGGGAATTATTGCAATAAATATAAATTTCACGAATTTAAATAGCAACAATTAAATTGCATAATGTTTAACTACTTCTTGAGGAGTAGGATCTGCTAGTAGAAGGTATTACCCATCACTTAGCATATAAAGTGCAGAAATATATAAAACCTTAGTTTAGTGACGGTTGAACCCATCATCAAGTAGGAGGTATTCACGAATAATTAAATTGCAGTAAATAAAGTGTGAAAATTAAATATTGAGCTGCTTCTGCAGGAGCAAATTTGTTCTTCTAGAACAAATACTCATTACTTCTATAAGAGCACACTTATCCTTACAGAATAAATACATTATGTAATTGAACTCTTGGGAGTTAAAATAATATTCGATCTTTTAACTCAAATGGACTTCAAGCCATTTTATATAATCAATGGATTTAGAATTTCTTCATGAATATTCTATCCATTTTTCACTGTCGTCAAAAATTAGGTCGGTTTTACCTAAGGGTAAAATTGTCCATTCCAATTAAAAGGTAAAATTGTCAAAAATATTTTATCAATGTTTTACGATTGGAAAATTATCTCCTTTCTATTTCAATTTATCAATATCAAAATGTTCAAGGACTATTTTGTAACTTTTTCAAAAGTTGGTGTCTTGATTTGTAAATTTTGAAAGTTTGATAATAACATATTTCAAAACGAGTTATTACCCTATCAATGTTGGTGTCAAATCGAAGCTCGTTAAATCGAGTATAATGGAGTCAAGAAAATTTGATTTTGATAATGTATGCTCCTTATATCTCGAGAAAACGAATATTATAGTTTAATATATTATTATATTATAAAGTAATATAATATATATACCTTTTCCTTTTCTTGGGAGAAGCGATTGAACACGCACGTATTTTCTCCATTTGCTGATTCTTGAATTGCCCACAACTCTTTATCTACTGCATAAATGTTTTCTATGAGTGATTGGGAAGATAGAGAGAGTGAGGCAGTGAGAAAGTGGGAAAAAGATAAGAGAGAAAAGAAAGATAAGTATTGATTGGAGATGGATTAGGTTATTTATAATAATTCGGTTTACGTCTGAGAAGATCATCTATAAGATCTGTTGTATGAAGCGTACTCAGCCTATTACCGAATGGCTAGAGACTCGTCTTTGATAACGTGTTATAAAAGTATAGAAGCAATAGAGAATTTTAGAGAATGAATTCGGCCGAATTCTCGTGAATGAATTTCATTAATAATCAAAGTTCTATTTATAGGAAAAACTGAGATAAGACAATCGTAATTACATAATTTCATCAAGGGTATAATAGTCATTCACATATAATAATTACATCTTTTACCAAATTATTCCTCCACCAAATTATTCCTCATAATTCATAACCACCACATTATTCTCAATTATTCATAACACCTAATAATTATTCTTCAATTATTATTCATAACACATATATATATATATATATATATATATATATATATATATATTTGCATCTTTTAAAACGTTTAGTAAAGTTAATTCACATTCTACCAAAAACCTTTTTTTCCCTTTTTCTAAAGCTTGCCCGAAAGGCTAATATATTTTAAAATGAGTCGACTTCAAACAATAAAGTATAACAAGGATCTTGCTAACTTTGTATGATTTAAAATTAAAAACATGGTTTGCACTTTGTAGTATATAATTGACATGATAAGATGAAAAACCTGCAATAAAATTAAGAGGGATTAGCAAATATATGCAAGATGAGGTTTCCAATTGCATGAAAGTTAAACAATTATTAAATTTACAAGACTAACAAACAAAAATGTAAGCTTTTTTGCATAATTAATGTCGCCAAATTAAAGAAATAATAGAGTGCTATGGCCCTAATCTCGAATTGTATAAATAAAACATGAGACAATAATCACTTAATAACGTTAATGTGATTCAAATTATGCGTCTTTATTCCCTTGCCCACACCCCCACGTGAGGGCGCCACGTCATTTAGTAAATTTTTTTTTTTTTTACATCTATGTTAGATGAGATGAATATCAATCGCTTATACGATGATGGAGGATTTATGTGAGCATGAATTTTTTGGAAATATTAACATACCAACAGTTGGTATTGGAACAACACTTTCATGGCGTGTTTCAAAATTGGAAACCCAATGTGAAAAGTGGAATGATAATATGATCCTAATTTATTTAATATTTTTTACGCATATTTAAATACAATAATTCTCGTAATTCACACAATATTATATACATCCTCTCATGTCGTGTGACTTTTTTAAATTTCCGTTACACGTGCTATCTATTTCCAGTCCCTTCCAGCAAGTCCAAGAACGCATAGTATAGTATAAAATTAAAAAAAAAAAAAGAATGCCGCTAACCTGGTGCCAACTGTTGGTTGAATCAGGACATTGAATATTCACAGGATGTCGTTTGGAATTTTGCTACTTATAAAAGTACCCATGACCTCCTCTAATATTCAACAAGTTTTGATCAAGACAACTACTTTTTAAAAGGGTGGGGCTACTTGCCCCCTTTTTTTGCTCAATAGACCCCAAAAATTCTTAGGACAAAAATAAGCGTGTATTTGTGTGTATTTATTTTTGTCTAAAATTTTGTTAAAAATGGAGTGTAGTAGTGTGGACCACGAGATGTGTGGATAATAATGAGTGATGATATGAAATGTGTGGTAGATATTGATGTTTGACTTTAACTTTTAGTAGTAGGTAATTTTTAGGTGAAAATAAATGGAAACGAACACACGGTAATTTCATATAAAATTACCAATTTATCTCCCTTTTTTTTTTTAATAATACCACGTGATCCAACCCAGAAACCATCAGATTTGGCGATCGACCACCAGCAACAGGTGGTTTTGACCACCTATAATGGTGGTTTCAGCCACCATTCGAGACCAAGCTCTCCCTTATTTTTATTTATTTATTTTTTTCGAGTGTGGGCTAACAGGGTATAATTGGAACGTAGGGGATGTATTAAGTAAATTAGATTTGATAAAAATTTTGGGTGTATTTAGTAAGCTGAGTGTATTTAGAAAAAAAAAGGGGGTGCAAAATACTCCACCCGAAATTTTTTAAAAAAAAATTTAAAGATAAAGCAACACTAAGAATTCTTCAGGAAACTTATATTTCCTTTTACACATGGTATACATACATTAATACCCCATATTTTGATTATATTATAGAACACAGTAAATAGTAAAAAGCGTAACTTTTACGTAAAAATTGATTTAAGCGTAGTTCGGAGTTGCATTAGGTGGAGTTGGGGCAGACGCAACACGCCTACCACGTTCTGATTTGCTGTTTTCAGCAAATTTCAGGCTGTTCTGATGCATTCCATTGCGCTTTTCCTCTTCATTCCACTCGGAAGCATAGTAATGTTCTTCTGTACCCTTAACGACATCTTTTGACGGTGGCAGGAACATACTCCCCCACTGAGGGAAATGGACCAAGGTCACCGGAAGAGTACAAGCACAAATCATGATTCCCATATAAGTTAAGCCAGTTGCAGTCGAGTACTTGGAACTCGTGAAGAAAATCAATTGAGTTAAACCGGAGCCAAAATTTCCTCCCGCGCCCGTCAAGCCGGATATGATACCAAGCGATCGTCTAGAAACAAAAGGAATAATGCCGAAAGTTGCGCCGCAAGCAGCTTGTGCTCCGACAGAGAAGATAATCATGAAGGTGACTGCCAGAGGAAGGGAGTTAGCGCGACCGAGAAGAATGCAGAAAAGTCCCCCTAAGGTTTGTAGGGTCCAAAGGGTCCACAATCTTCCTCTCATTCCAAACAATTTAGCGGACACATCAGAAGCGTATCCACCAAATGGACGAGCTAAGAGATTAGCCATACCAAAAGTGGCCGCTATGATTCCAGCAGTGTGAAGCTTTAGATCAAATCTATACACCAAACTGATATATATCAGATACTGATGAAATTTTTACTATAGTAGAATTACCAAAAAAAAAAAAAAAGGAATTAACCTGTCGAAAAAGTATTCTGCTATAACATTATCGGTCGACAGCTCAACTCCCATAGAGTATCCATATAGAAGGACAAAGATCCACGTTCTATAGTTTGTTACAGCATACCAAAAGATCTAGGTATTCAAAAAATATAATCTCAATTTGTCAAATTTCTCGTAAAATGGATGAGACGTAGATAAACAATAAGTAAAAGAATTATGTTCATATCATTATGTACTGCATACTAAACATATATACTATCAAGGTTGAAATGGGACTAACCTTACTAAAGCTATCTTTCGCGACATTTCCCTTCTTTTGTAGCGCCCCGAGATTCCCATCGGGCAGATCTTGGCCAAGAGTCAAAACGAAAATACCCATAATAACATGAAGCAATCCGGGAATGAAAAATGCAATCCTCCATGCAGTAAAAGGAGTAGCTCCGGCCTTACGGATAATCTCGTATAGCAACGGCATCAGTAGTTGGGTGGCGCCACCACCCATGTTCCCCCATCCGGCGGCTGTCCCATTAACAAGCCCAATAATCTTGGAATTAAACATTGTGCTCATCCAGTACTGGCATGAGACAAATGTCGCCAAGGAAAATCCGATCATGAATCGGACGGTGATGTAACCGGCGGGGCCCGCGACGAACGACATGCAGAAAACCGTTGGAGCTGAAAGCATGATGAGAAATGCGCAGCCGTATCGCGGGCCGAGGAGATCACAGACAGCTCCCATGACAAGCCTGGAGAATATACTTCCTGAAACAGAAGCTACACCGGCATTTCCAATATCGATTTTCTTGAGATTCAAATTGTCGCGAATAATGGGAACAAGTGGGGCTGCCGCAAAAGTCGAGACGAAACAAGTGAAGAATGAAATCCAAGAAAGATGGAAGGTTCTCATGTGAGGATTGGCAAAGGAAAAGAGCTTAAATTTCTTGGCTTTATGTTCCGAATCAACCGGTAGGTCAAATTTGGCGGTCGTATCGGTGGGGATGATGGGGGAAGCAACAGAAAAGGCGAGCACCGGTTCTCGACCGGTGACTCCATGCATGGAGCTTCCTGGAGAACCTTCAATGTTATCCATTTTTGGACGGATGATGAAGGATTTTGGGAGATAGTATATTAATATAGGATTAAAGATATACTACTATTTCTTTCTTGGGGAAGTGCATGTATTTACTTATATAGTGTATGTTGAAGGAGTTGACATTTTGTGTTTAAAGCCACTGGAGTTCCCAACAGGTACATTATTGAGTTTCACATTTGTTTAATCAAAGGAATTCTTTTCGCCACATATATATATCATAATGAATCGGGTTAACCTTATCGTATATCCCAAAGGATCCTTAATTTGCCATTCTGGATTTAATTAGTCATTCTGCAACTAAAAGTCCCATTCATATTTTACTGTAGTTTTGTAGACTGATCTCACAAAATTTTCAAAAGTTCAGACTATCCACGCATGGACTAATCCGCGTTAATTATATATCAATTGAGCTTGTTTTCATTTAAATCAGTTTTTTTTTTTAATTTAAAAAAAAATTCACTCAAGAATAAAATTTCATTTTGTGTAGGAAAAAAAGAACTTTTACTATTTAATCAAAATCAAATATTTATATCAATTACACATACTACATAGTACCATGAAAGAATATCGCGGTTTGAAACTGTAGTTTAGAAATGATTAATATTATTGGAAAAGTAAATTTTATGTGTATTTTTTCAAATATACCCTTACATTAAATAATGCTAACTAATAATGATGTATATTAAATAAGGGTATAATTGAAAAATAGAAAAAATTAAATACAAACAAAATAGAAAGTGGCCTATATTTTGGGACGGATAAAAATGGAATACAAGCCTATCTTTGTGGGACGGAGATAGTATTTCACATCATTGAACGTACATCTTGTGGTTAACCATTATTTAACGTAAAAGATTTAACTTTTAACAGAATAAAAATTTATCTAGACACCCCAATCGAGATAGTATTCTTTGATTTTTCTTTTCTTGTGCTACCTAATTAAGCGTGTCTCTAACAATATCTTACAACACTTGATAATGCAAAATTTTATTTTTATTCCATAATCTAGTGTGCCCAACGTAAATTTAGGTTGATGATTCAAATTAAACCCTTTCGGGTTTCGAACATGTAGACAGTGTACTTAATTATGATCAAAACTTCAATTTGTCTAACTGCTCATCACTAAAAATATTGTAGAAATATTTATGATGAATAATTTATGAATATACATATCTGGCTTCTTACAAGTCAATGGGCCATTAATCAGATAAAATTATACATATAGGCTCTTATTCAATTTTTAGTGGTTCCAATTATATAGGCTATTTTCCATTCATTAACTACTCCTTTATCTCTATTTAATTTGTACACTTTAAAGTCTTTTAATTGTTCCAATAACTTTTTAGATTCTTTAATAAGGGTTAAATTGGAAAATCATTTGTATTATTATCGTTTTTCCAATTATATTGGCACTACAAATTTTTCTTTTAGTGCACCACATTTTATTTACACTAAATGGTTTTCATATTTGCCTATTATCACAATTAGGTCCTCTACTTTTTATCTTATTTTCATAATTAATTATTTAAAATTTAACATATTTGGTTCACAAAAACCTTTTATATATCTATATCTATATATATATATATATATATATATATATGTTGTTATAAAAGTATAGAAACAATAGAGAGAATTTAGAGAATGAATTCTAAGGAATTCTCAGGAATGAATTTCATTAATAATTGAAGCCTTATTTATAGGAAAACTTGAATAGCACAATCGTAATTACATAATTTCATCAGAGGTATAATAGTCATTCACATATAATAATTACACCTTTTACCAAATTATTCCTCCATCAAATTATTCCTCATAATTCATAACCACCAAATTATTCTCCAATTATTCATAACACCTAATAATTATTCTTCAATTATTATTCATAACACTCCTCCTTGAATATTTATTAATACAAATGTCTTGGACATGTTTGGAGAAAAAAGCGGTGGGAAAAAACTTCCAAACCGTGCGGGGATAGCAGGTGGTTATATCTTCATCAAACATTGCTTCCCGATGTCTATCGGCATATAGTATTCACGTCTTCCCTTACTCGTTAAAACCTTGTCAAGAAAACCAGTGGGAAAAACTTGATCGAAGGAAAAGAAATGCAATTGCTCGTTTGATTTCATCTCTTGAGGCCCGATATCTTTACTTACGTTAAATGATTTCAATATCATCATCGTTTGGATCTAAAGCATTAGCTCATTATAACTTGATCAAATAGATCGATGCTGTATCAATTTCTCCTATCGTTCTCAATATACCATGAATATGCATCGTCGTTAAAACCTTATTAGGAAAAAAAACCACGATGGGAAAAACCACTAATGAAGGAAAAAGAATACATTATTCATGTGAATACGCCTTTAAAGTTGCCTCATTAAAAACCTTGCTAGGAAAGCCCAATGGGATAAAACCTCAATCAAGGGAAAAAGAGTGTAGCGTATTTTATACAAGTATCTTTATAAGCACATTTCAAAAATCTTTCATACATTTGTATGAGTATCATATACATTGATTTTATACTCTTCGTTCATTTAAAGTGCATCAATTTTCGTACACAACTACAAAACATTCACCATGAACACATGCTCCAAACATACAATTTAAAGCATATAAATTCATTGTAAAAATATGTAAACATATAAGTAAACCTTCATAACTAACTAACATTTTAAAATATATCATTTAACATTTAATACTCATAGTCGGCAATAGGTTATTTCATTCCCAGGGGGCTAGTTCACCTTTAGGAGTACTCATAAACAAGGGCTTAGCTCCTTACCGATCCTTTAATTTCCTTTTCGGATACTACACACCACGATCGGTAATTTAGCTTTTCATGAGCATGCAACATATAATGACCACCATGCTTATCTTTAAACTTGAGCATTAGTCATCATCATCTCATCATCTCATAAGTTAAGGATTTCACATTCACCATTTATCATCTTCAATATATCTCAATATTTTCATTATCATTGATCATATGTAGCGCTACATTTTTATATCGTGTCGACACTTTTCAATTTCATTTCTTTCCCCATATCGACATAACTTATCGAGATATATCATTATCAATCCTCTTATAGGATTACACAACATAGTTATGTCTATATACTCTTCAAGAGCATATGCCTCCATTATTAAGACCATCTTTTATAATTTGCTTTGATATATATGTTTGGGGAAATATCAGCATTACAGCGTGCTAACTTATCAAAGCATCGTAGGGTGATATATGTGATTGTTCATAGCCTTTCATGCATCTTTGAACTTCAAGTTCGTATTTCAATTTCGAGGATATAACATGATGCATTTCACATATTATTTTCAACCTTTAATACTCCCCCTCATCTTTGAGAAAATTTAGAACACCAAAACTCATCTGAGTTGGTATGATTTTAATCATATATGTTCTCATCATTTAGCCTTAATATGGGAATTTAGGCAGTTTGCATTCTATTCTCGATATCGGCAATTTATTTGAAGACTTTAAATAATTTGCCATATAATATCCCACTTGTATCATACTCAAATCCTTCAGGATTTATTCAAATCGATGGGATATATATATATATATATATATATATATATATTCTTAACTTTATCATTAAATCAAAATCATGTACTCATCTGGTGAGCAAATATTTAAATAAATTTCAAGTCTGAATCGCCTATCTGCATGTATTATCTAGTGGATCCATGTATCATAATATCTGGTAGTCATGTGGAGGATGAGTGAGCATACTTCTCATCCTTTTTATTCTGGGATATATTTGGGATTTATTCCCCGATATTGGCTAGTAATAATTTCATCATTTATCGAGAACAATCATTGAAGAATTCCTTTAATTCTTCACTTGAAATATTGATTTCAATAATTATTTAAACTTTGGATGGTTCAGTCTGGTTTTACGGCAGTATTATTGAACTTACAGTTCGATGAAGGTCTTATATCGATTTCACTAGTATCTCAGTATAGTGCTCAACATGATTTATCATAGAAATAATTCACCGACATATTCCATCATCTTTTGGTGACATTATTGTCTACTTCTTTATTCAAACAGATTCTGACTCATACATTATCACATCAGGCTATTATTTAATTAAGAAATCGTAGCTCTTACGCTTCATATTATTTATTTAAAATCGAGTCTTATTTCATACGCGTTGTATTATTCTATAAATAAATCATCAAAATTATTGCAAAATTCATCCTAACAAGGGTCTATACATTATAATGGATCATATGCTCTCAAATCTTGAAAAATACTATCCATCACTCTGAGTCAAAATCCTAAAAGGATTTATCGATGTAGGCTGGAAAGATTAAGGATGCTAATGAATAAAGTATCCTACAAGATATCAGATGCTTGATTAGAAGCAAAGGTTCGATTATGCGAGTGAGGTTTCAATTCCTTCTAAATACATGCCTGGCATGGGTAAAGTAGTTTTCAAAGCGGAGCAAAAGATTAGGAGGATGCTACAAAGTGTGCTCATTGGACATGTGACACTTTTCGATGTAAATGCATGGGAGTACTTGTCAGAAAAGAAAGATAAAAATAGCATTCGTAAGGATGGATTAGTAAAGGAGCCTTTGGATGATATTCAGCAGGGCTCTTGAGATACATCTAGTGGACACGTACAAAGGTGAGCTAATGGCCTTATGGGCCAAATTCAAAGATCAACAAAGCGTTACAGTCTTAAAAACTTACTTTAGAAGATCTGTTTGTAAATTTAGTAGAAAATTTTTAGCATAATGATTTTCCCATATTTATGTAAGAAAGCTCAGTGTAATAACAAAGATCAATATATTTCTTTTATTTGTAAATATCGTTTTCAATTTTAAGATATATATATTATTTTTCAATCACTTGCTTGATAGCTATATGTCATATCACTAAAAAAATTTTTACGCATTTTCTCTTTCATATTTGTCAAAAAGTAAATGAAATATTTCAATCATTATTGGTTTGAAAATTTATCTTTAAATAGAGGATTTATATATCTATCATTCATTCGTTGAAAAGAGAGATAGAGTGGAGATGGAGATGGAGATATCAGAATAATCATCTCATGTAAGTCAATCTTTACCTCGTCCCAGGTAAAAACTATATGTGTTCTTGGTGGTTCCAAACTAGTAGAGTCATATCCAATATGTGGATATGGCGAGACCAACTTAGCAAGGAGTTAGGGAAACAAAATATCAATATACTATATGGAGGGACTAATAACAAACTATTAAGGAGTCTTCACGATGGCCGCACAATTATGGGGGATAAGAGTGTCAAGTATAATACCTTTTCATCGAATTGAAGCGATGTCGAATTGGAGTTAGAAATGTCATTAGTCAGCGGATTGAAATCTACAAACACAATCCATCCATTATTTGATATGTACATGATGAGCAATAGTGATGCTTTTATTGTTCTTCGGCTGATTTATAACACAATGGCTGAAGGAAATATTCAATATAAGCGTCATTTGCACGGTGGAATTTTCATACCAAACCCATAGGTTTGTTGAATATTAATTATTTCTTTGATGGTTTGCTAGCATTTCTAGATCGAGGTGTAGAAACATAAATTTATTTACCGTTCGTGAGAAATATACTTTATTCTCGCTAATATAGTTCTTGATCTACTCATCAAGATTCAATCATATGTTCAAAAATGCATGGAAGCCAGAAACCCATCAGTCCACGAGATCATCGGTGTCAAGCGAAAAAGAGATCCTTTGGATCTTTCATTATGAACCGAATGTTGAGGGCATGAGGGATCTGGAGTATTTATCTCTCGAGGCGCATCCCTCATTTATGGGTTCAATATATGTTTTCTTTTAAATATTTCTATATTTTGGTGTTTATTGCCATCTTTGATATTCTCAATATGTTCCACTTAATTTTATTTTTGTACTATTCTCGGGTAATAATAATATCATAATGGCTTTATTCAAATCTGAGAAATCTAGTGATTATGCTTCTTCAAGAGCATTTTATTCTCATATTAATACAATCTCATATCATCGATGAGATTACTTCATATAATCACTTCATATGATATGTTCCTTTTATCAATATGGGATCTATTGAGCATTTACTTTCATATATTATCAAATGGTAACCAAGTACCACTTGCTCAATTTTCTCCATTAATATTCAGAAATATGAAGAATAAATTTTATTCTTATTATCTCTTCTTCAAGAGTAGGATTAGAATGTTTGATCAACTACTTTATGGAGTAAGTTAGTTATAATCAATCGTGTAGTATAACCCACCGCATTGGAAATATGCACACAGTCGTGTAGTATTACCCACCACATTGAAATATACTCCAACTATAAAGTGTATATAATTTAAATTGAAAATTAAATTTCCTCCAATAGGTAGTCGAAACTACCTTATGGGAATTATTGCAATAAATATAAATTTCTGAATTTAAATAGCAAGAATTAAATTGCGCATAATGTTTAACTACTTCTTGAGGAGTAGGATCTGCTTAGTAGAAGGTATTAAGCCCCATCAACTTAGCGTATAAAGTGCAGAAATATATAAACCTTAGTTTAGGTGACGGTTGAACCCATCATCAAGTAGGAGGTATTGCGATAATTAAATTAGCTAGCAGTATATAAAGTCACGAGAATTAAATATTACATTTCCCCTGCGGGAGCGATTTGTTCTTCTAGAACAAATCTCATTCTTACTATGAAGCGCGCTTATCCTTACAGAATAAGTACATTATGTAATTGAACTCTTGAGTTACATTAATATTTCGATCTTTTAACTCAAATGGATTTCAAACCATTTTATATAATTAATGGATTTAGAATTTTTTCATGAATATTCTATCCATTTTTTCCTTGTCGTCAAAATTAGGTGGGTTTTACCCTAAGGGTAAAATTGTCCATTCAATTCGCAAAGGTAAAATTGTCAAAATATTTTATCAATGTTTTACTGATTGAAAATTATCTCTTTTCTACTTCAATTTATCAATATCAAAATATTCAAGGACTATTTTGTAACTTTTTCAAAAGTTAGGAAGTCTTGTTTGCAAATTTTGAAAATTTACCTTATCAATATTGGTGTCAAATCGAAGCTCTCGTTAAATCGGAGTATAATGGAGTGAGAAAATTTGATTTTGATAATGTATGCTCCTTATATCTCGATAAAGCGATGTTATAATTTAATATATTATTATATTATAAAATAATATTTTATTTATTTCTTTACCTTTCTCCTCGTTTCCCCAACAACAATCTTGCCTTAAATTGGGGTAAGAAACGTTGAGTGCCATCTTCAATCTGGTACATGGTATCTCGGTGCAGTCCCATTTACGATGCAAGTCATTGTGATGTAAGAAACCCACATTCTTCTTCTCTATACAAAGGCGTGTGATATATTCTGATTTGAAAATATGTGGAGGAAGAGAAAGGGAAGAGAGAGAAGTGATAAAATTTATTATCGGTAATATTAAGGTTTCGATCTGGAGGTTAAATGATAGATCTGTTGTAGAGCATCTTTAAGCCATGTCTTTCCCGAAATTGTAGAAGGCTAAGTCTTTGATAGCGTGTTATAAAAGTATAGAAGCAATAGAGAGAATTTAGAGAGAATGAATTTACAAGGAATTCTAGGAATGAATTTCAATTAATAGCTGAGCTCTCTATTTATAGGAAAAGCTTGAGATAAGCCTTGTCGTAATTACATAATTTCATCGAGGGTATAATAGTCGTTCACATATAATAATTACCTTTTACCAAATTATTCCTCACTAAATTATTCCTCATAATTCATATAGTTCACAAATTATTCTCGATTATTCATAACATATATATATATATATATATATATATTATGTTAACGTGTGTAGAAGTTAATATCAAATTTTGGTATTTTTATATTTGTTGATATTTATCTGTTTAAAATTATTGAACATAAATAAATCATTTGATGTCTGAATTATGAAATTTTGGTACATAAATTAATAAATTATTATTATGGAAAAATTCATTGTAAATGAAAGGTTACAATGAAAGGTTAAAACCAATAATTGAACTAAAAAATATATATTTAAAGATGTAGTTGCAATAAAAAGTAAACTTTAGGCACCTTAAAAATAATTGTCATGTCGTTCACCAAAGAAAAGCTGTAATGTAACTATAATTACCCTTATCTTTTCCACTGTAAATTTTTAATCCGTGTAAAAAGTAAAAAGACCTATCTATTTGGGACAAAGAAAGTAGTATTTAGTTTAGACTCATTATCGTCATCTATTAATGCTGTCTCCTGGATGGATATTTGATTATTAACAGCTTGTGAGGAAGCCTGATAAGGACACACAACTATCAAGAATGTCAGAAATGCCCTCGTCTTTGAAATATGTCTTTTCCAATAGCACTTTAGAGTACTTTTAGAGATAGTGCCCCCTCTTTTTTTCTTTCTTCCTTTCTTTTTTTATTTTTATTTTTTATTTTTTTTGGTTAAGTAAAATCTTGTTTTTTTTGCGTAAATTGATAAGATGAAGTTGGAAAGTATTAAAAATATGTTTTAATTTCCATTAAATTTGTACATGAATAGTTGTAATTAATTTAGCTGCGATTAATTATTAGGTTACTATAGTTCATGTTGACTAATTCTTACGTTATTAGAGTTGATTTGTATATCTATCTATAAACATCCGTTCACTTACAGACTAGTTACGGCAAAATGAAATGATGAATTTAAACACATAAATTTTTGGATTATTAAATATTATTTTATGAAGAGAATTTATTGAGTTTACTCAGTAATATATTTTTAACTAATTATATAAAATTTTTAAGTAATTTTTTTTAAAAAAAAGATATTGATAGAGATTTGAATTATTTGATGTGAAATAAGAATTAAAAAAATTGATTAACTTTCATTCTTAAACCATATTATTTTGATGGCACATACCAAGAGTTGGGAAATAGTCGTGACGATATGTGTCTGTTTTGCAAGTGAGAGCATTGTTAGCCCTTGATGTTGTTGAATCTATCAACAATGACATGACTCTGAAGGAAAAACTTATTTCAGTTCAAACGTAAATTGACGGTCAGACAAATATGTTGATCTATTGAATGATATTATTCTACTGAATTTTGAATGGTATACAATGTTTTGGTGACTCCTATCATGAATTGAAGTTGAAGATCGGTGTGTCGGTGATTGTTATGTTCGTGAATACGTGTAAAATTGCCACAAATACACGGGCCGTAATCAAGTGGACAAAAGTCTAGTTTATTGATCCCTCAAGGAGTAATCATTTGATGTTACAATAGCTAATGTGATAAACATTGGTAATTAAACACACACGATCAAGGTTTTGAGTTGAAACAAACAAGAAGTAAATACATGATTAAAAGAAGTGACAAATGTTTGATTAAAACTTGGAGCAAAATAGTTGGGATTATCGATTTCATTTAACCGTAGCTAACTTAATGTCTCTTAAGGCCAAATAACCAAATTACCTGTTGATATGTGTAGACTTGATTTTCCAAAATTAGTTCGTTACCTCTTTCGAGTGTCAAACCAACCCTTGAAAATTAACTCAACTTGCTATATCTCTATATCGATTGAAAATCAATTTATAGCACTAAAACTTGGTGAAAATAGCTCAAACGTTCATCTAGGATTATGAGTATATTTCTATATCTTACAAGAATCTAGAGTGGATGTTACCTAATTTAAAATGTATATATATATATTTTTTGAAACCTATACAAATCACAAAATACCAACATTTAATGATCAAATAAATGAAAAGCAATAAATATCATAACACTCACACACAAAATAAGTAACTTAACCATTAAAACTAGATTAACATTGAGTAGCTCAATTAAACTACTTCAACAATCCCAACAATAGAGTATTTAGCTCATATGGGCAAAATAAACAAAGAGAAAGTGAAGAGAATACATTATAATATAGTAATAATTGAGATATACAAGAAGAATGATAAAACCCATCGCTTAGAATGAATGATTGGAACTTGAATGGATGATTTTCTTCATCTTCCAAAACCCTCCTTTGAGCTCTAACTCTTTCCCATCTTTCCTCCCAAACAAAAATGTAGAATTTGAGCCCTAGAATGCCTCTTGCTTGGGTTTCCACCGTGTGAGAGATAAATGACCAAAAAGCCCTCAAAAGCTAGGGCAAAAAGAGAAAGAAAAGGGGAAAATATTTTTTTTTTTTTTTAAAAGGCTTGTCGGCCCCCCTTTTTCTAATGTGCAGCCGCATAGTGTAATCTATGCAGCAACACAGTTAGTTGGGCAATAATGCCCCAACCACTGCAGGCCCCACCCAATAGGTGATGCTGCAACCTCGGTAGCATGCTGAATTTATATATATTGAGATTGTCGTTGGTGAAATTGCATAAGAGGTCATGTAACTTTCAAATCTTGAAATTTAGTCATCAACTTTTGAATTTTTTCCCAAAAATATTCCAAAATAATTGCATCCAAGGTCCTCAATCTTTCGGAATGTTTCACTTTGGCCCTCAACTTTGGGATTTTTGACGCTTTTAGTCCTTTTTCTCTTACTTCGCCTTATTTCCTTTCCATTCGAGATTGTTAACCGACAAAGATGAAATTTAGATATTTGTTAGTAGAATTCCACCAATCCGCTCAACTTTTAACACATTTGAAGTACTAAATAAGTGTGCAAAACCACACTTACCAGTGAAGTTGTTGATGAACATTGATCATGTTGTCTGATTGTATAATGGAGCAATATTAATCGTTATAAGATTGAAAAACCATATGTTTGATGCAAAAATTGCATTTGGAAATCATGTAGGTGACAAGGTTTTCATTCCTAGGGTGACTATAACTCCATCGGATCCGAGGCTACCTTTCAAGTTCAGTAGAAGACAATTCTCATTTAATTTATCATTTCATACCCTATGTCTATAAACGAAAGTTGAGCAATCCCTTTGTAACGTGGGTCTTTTCTTATAAAGACCAGTTTTTAGTCAGGATGCACTACACCAAAATGTGTTATTTTTCACTCAATAGATTTTCACTTTGTCACGGTTTTAAACTGTGACTAAAATTCTCGCTGATTGTCACGGTTTATAACCGTGACAATCCGCGAGAAATTGGTCACGGTTATAAACCGTGACCATCTCCCGATTTGTCACGGTTATAAACCGTGACAACTATCTCGCTACTTGTCACGGTTTATAACCGTGACAACTCGCGAGTTTTATAAAAAAAATAAAATAAAATAAAATCTAAAGCTGATTAGAAAACCAGTAGCCGACGCAAGGAAGAGACCAAACGCGAGATCCCCAAATTCTAACCTAAATTCTACTCTAAATCCACCATGAAAATTGCAAAAATCACTCCCAAAACTTGAATTCGAGCTAAAATCAAGGTTTTTGCTCAAGTATCGGCTTAATCACCGTCTGAATTTCAAGGTAATCTCTTGTAGTGAACTTCATGGAGGTAGCTAAAATTAGTCCCATTGATTATTAATTTTTTTATTGACAAATCTAGGCATATAGCTTCGTTGGTTCAGAAATTTTGCTATAATTTGTTGATTATGTAGTATTCTTTGTATATATTTTGTGTATATTGAGTGTGAAACATACCCAAAAATTGAGTCCAAAAAATATATTTTGGACTCAATTTTTGTTGTTTAATTAGTTTAGGTACTTATAATTATTGACTATTTCTATTATCTAATTTTTTACTTTTTTAGGAAAATAATTTAGGCTTTATGCATTGAACAATTTAGGAATTTAGGAATCAGGGCTTGATTTGCTGATTTCTGTGATTTAGTTCGAAATTTGTTTTGAGTTTTTGCTAATTGTAATTTTAGGAATT
Organism: Jasminum sambac; assembly: GCA_018223645.1. NCBI lineage: Eukaryota > Viridiplantae > Streptophyta > Magnoliopsida > Lamiales > Oleaceae > Jasminum > Jasminum sambac. The sequence goes on along the minus strand of CP073645.1, from coordinate 28,129,461 downwards.
GAGCATTTAGGTTTTACCGTGTCATAGTTTAAATTAATATTGTTTAATTGAATTGAAAAACTACTTTTTATTTGAATAATAAGATTTTGTGTGTTCTGAAATTTTGAGACACTGTTATAGATTTGAATAATTCATGAATTTCGAGTTCTTTGAAGTATTTTTTCTAGGGTTTTCGTTTATTTGAGTTCTTGAGTTGAAAAATTGTGATTTCGTGCATATTTTCTAGATTTCTTTGCATCATTAGTATGTTTAATTTGAGAAATATATATTTTGAATTGAGTGAGGTTCACTTGTTTATCTTTACATTTAAGTTCACCAATTGTTTACAAATTTCTCTTAATTAATTTGAGTCAAATTTGTAGTAAGGAGAACTCAAGTGAGGGATTTGATGGTTTTTGGTTTATGGGTTGAGTCGCCATGAGACCTGAAGTTGGATATCAGCCATTAAATTTTATCGGAATCTTAAGCTTCGTTGACTAAATTCATCGTGGAAAGCGTATGTTGTAGTTTCTGTGTACTTTTTAGGTGTGACAGGGATTTTACTCTTTATATGTTGTGTTTCTAATGAACTGCAGAAAAGATTTTCGCTGGAGTTTCATGTTGTTTATTTTGTTAGAATCTAAGATCGAACTAATAACATCTTTAAGGAAATGAAAAATTGTATAATTCGGTTTTGGTTTTCGTGTGCAAAACTTGATTGTTGTTACATATGGTATTGGGTTAAATTCCTTGCTAAAATGCTATTCTCTTTGTCAAACTAATTGGATGATTAAATTTCATATGTTGGATACTTCTTCAGCAGTATCAAGTTATGTGTTGTAAGTTATCTATGCTTCAGTTGTTTGTCGATGGGATATTAAATGAAGCTTTTGTGAGTGTTTTAGAATTAAATAAGTGTCAATTTGTTTGATTGTTTAACCCTGGAGTTACCAAATTAAGAATTATGTTGATAATTCAGTTTCAAAGAATTCAGACAGTATGTAAGGTTTCGTAATAGTTTTGAGTAGTTGTTGTTGTTTTGGTGAATATCTTCATCAAATTCATTTAAGATGGATCGTATACCTTACAGCAAAGGCTAATAATGCCTGTCGATTTGAGTTCTAGTGATAGTATTTATTTCTCCATTTAAGTTCCAATTTAATGGCAATGACACTATATGTGCTCTCCTTATTCTATAAATATAATCCTACACAACTGAAATTGGTTATGAAGTTATTAAGTAGTTATTGATCTCTGAAGCCTGAATAACTTGTTGCGGATGAAGTTATTGATTTGAAAAGAAAAATAAAAAATAAAAATGAAGAAGCTCTTCTTGTTATGTGGTGACGACAAATGAGATTGAAGGAACATGAAGTATCATCAGTTTATGCATCTTTATTATTATTATTATTATTATTATTATTATTATTATTATTATTATTATTATTATTATTATTATTTATTTGTTTATTTTTTTTTTTTGTACCTCCAGAATATTATAATTGTTGTGTAGCAGGGTGATGGTCCAATATTTATATTATGCAGTCTAGATTTTAAAAAAAAAAGAAATTTTTTATAACAATTTTCAATAAATATGACAGGCGGTAGAACCATGCCTCGGAAATTGAATTATGGGATTGATTATGACGACGACTATGATGGTAATGGCGACAGCAGCGCAGGTAATGAAGTCTTTCTGTCTCTGTTGCTTTATGTTTTCTGATCACATTTCTCATTAGGTTTTCTCCCCTCTTTATTTATTTATTATTTAGCTTATATAAATATTTCACATATCTCATGCCAATCAAAATCATCAAGTTAATATGCTTAACTTCTGGGAGTGATATATTTCGTTAAGTTAATTCTTTTTTGGAATCTTAAGAAATGTCACCTTCAAGATAGGTCAAATGCCCTTCTGTTCAGTAGTGCCCATGTATTTTCCATTTCTTATATCATAGTAGATACTTTCCATGCAGTTGGTGGCAGAAGTAAAAACTCTGGAGTATCAGTTATGGCAAAGTCTCTTTTTGCATCATTTCCACATGGAACATCTGCAAAGTCTTCACATGTATTGTCATAATTTTTGGTAATTTTAGTAATTTAATTTTTGGTATTGTCATAATTTTCAGCTGAGAGTTTACACCTAATTGTGTTTCCCTTTCTGAATCCTGTTTTTCCATTGACAGTTTTCAGGTGATTTTTCTATCCCTTTTTCCTTTTTACATTTTATAGCTTTACTCTTTTCCTTTTGCAGTTTCTTTCTATGAAATCATGATTGAATTTGTTGAATTGACCATGACCTCATTTTACTCTATATATTGTGCAATTTGTTGATTTTTCAGTTTCATTTCAGCTGCATTTGCCATTTTAGTTATTTGATTCGCTTATTCTTGGTTCTAGAGTCACGCTGTGCTTGCTCTGCAAATTGCTGTTGAGGCTTACCTTGTTGGTCACTTCGAAGATACCAATTTGTGCGCAATCCATGCCAAGTGGGTCACCATCATGCCTAAGGATATCCAGCTTGCTAGATGCATCTGTGGTGAATGTGATTAAGTCTACGTTGATTGGTTATTAGTTCAAAGTAGGGTTGGATTGTTTAGCCCCTTTTTTGTTGTTTGTCTTGAATGTAGGACAATGTTATAAGATTGTTCTTTTGGTATCATCTTATTCTCCTTACTATATTCTGTTTGTAAATTAACAGATATTATGAATCAGTTTGGTTAATTTTCTTCTAATCTTGTTTGTGTTAATGGTTGTTTGATTGAAAAAAAAAACCGAAATTGCTACCTGCTGATGCAAAGTTTGCCAAGGTCTTTTTAAGACTTGCTAATTTTTTAAATTTTTTTTAAATTTTTTTTAGATTTGTCACGGTTTGTCACGGTTTAAAACCGTGACAAATTGGTCACAGTTTTAAACTGTGACCAATTTGAAAACCGTGACCAATTTGTTGTCACGATTTAAAACCGTGACAAATTGGTCACGGTTTTAAACTGTGACCAATTTGAAAACCGTGACCAATTTGTCACGGTTTTAAACCGTTACCAATTTGTCACGGTTTAAAACTGTGACAACCAATTGGTCACGGTGATTTTTGTCACGGTTTAAAACCGTGACAAATCGCGTGAAATGGTGTAGTGATGGTCAGTTTCTAGAGCCATGAGTCGGGATGGCCCAAAATTTCTTATTTTGTGATGAAGAAAGCAAGCCAACTAATCCAACAACGATTAATTGTTGTGTTCCAAGAAGTGTTCCGAAATTTGCAGTTTACATAGTTGCCTTGCAATTTGTAAAATATTCTAAGTTTATAACCTCAATATATTATGCGTGTTTTCCCTGTTCTTCTTCTTCTTCTTCTTTTTTTTGATATACTTATTCATGTTTTATTTATTTTTTCATGCTAATACCATTTGCTATTACATATATATATATAATTGTCGTCGTCCGTGTATCGCATGGATGCACGTGTCCTCACGAGCCGAGCTGTTAATTTTTGGCCTCTTGACTTTATTTCACAGGCTGAGCCGCTATAGTCAAGCCCTTTGCTAACCCTACGTAGATTCTTAGGCCTTGTTCTATTTGGTGTTAACCAAATCCGCACGCAATTCCGTATACCTCATATTCATTTTCAACCACACATACATTTCCCAAAATAATATTAACCACACATTTTTACAATGAATACTGTGCGGAACAACTAAACCCCCAATCAAACAAGGCCTTAATTTCGGTACACTTTTTTTCTATTTCCATGTGTATCTTGTACAAAACTTTTAATTGAAATTTAGGCTGGATATGCAAAACATAGTATAATTTTTTATAACTTTTGTTACTACAAATACTACTTGTAAACAACACATTCGATTGACCATAGCTACTCTACTCTCTTGCACATTATCAAGAGAGTGTGAGTAGAGAAAAAAGTAAAAGATGTATAGGATATTCAACAGAGACTTATTTAAACGTGGCTTGGAGTTGTATTCGGTGGGGTTGGTGCGGAGGCGACACGCCGACCACGTTCTGACTTGCTATTTTCAGCAAATTTTAGGCTATTTTGATGCATTCCTTTTAGCTTTTCCTCTTCATTCCACTCAGCAGCATAATAATGTTCCTCTGTACCCTTAACGACATCCTTTGTTGGCGGCAGGAACATACTCCCCCACTGAGGGAAATGCACCAAGGTCACCGGAAGAGTACATGCACAAATCATGATTCCCATATAAGTTAAGCCAGTTGCAGTCGAGTACTTGGAACTCGTGAAGAAAATCAATTGAGTTAAACCGGAGCCAAAATTTCCTCCTGCGCCTGTCAAGCCGGATATGATACCAAGCGATCGTCTAGAAACGAAAGGAATAATGCCGAAAGTTGCGCCGCAAGCAGCTTGTGCTCCAACAGAGAAGATAATCATGAAGGTGACTGCCAGAGGAAGGGAGTTAGCGCGACCGAGAAGAATGCAGAAAAGTCCTCCTAAGGTTTGTAGGGTCCAAAGGGTCCACAATCTTCCTCTCATTCCAAATAATTTAGCGGACACATCAGAAGCATATCCACCAAATGGACGAGCTAAGATATTAGCCATACCAAAAGTGGCTGCTATGATTCCAGCAGTGTGAAGCTTTAGATCAAATCTGTACACCAAACTGATATATATCAGATACTGATGAAATTTTTACTACTATGCACAAGTACTAAAAGAAGACAAGAATTAACCTGTCGAAAAAGTATTCTGCTATAACATTATCAGTCGACAACTCAACTCCCATGGAGTATCCATACAGAAGGACAAAGATCCACGTTCTATAATTTGTTACAGCATACCAAAAGATCTGAGTTCAAAAAATATATAATCTCAATGAGTCAAATTCCTCCTAAAATTAATGGGAGATAGATAAACAATACCTTACTGCATAGTAAACATATATGCTGTAAAGGTTGAAACGTGACTCACCTTACTAAAGCTATCTTTGGCGACATTCCCCGTCTTTTGTAGCGCTCCGAGATTCCCGTCGGGCAGATCTTGGCCAAGAGTCAAAACAAAAATGCCCATAATAATATGAAGCCATCCAGGAATGAAGAATGCAATCCTCCATGCCGTAAAAGGTGTAGCTCCAGCCTTACGGATAATCTCGTATAGCAGAGGCATCAGTAGTTGGGTAGCGCCGCCTCCCATGTTCCCCCATCCGGCAGCTGTTCCATTGACAAGCCCAATAATCTTAGAATTAAACATTGTGCTCATCCAGTACTGGCACGAGACGAACGTCGCCAAGGAAAATCCAATCATGAATCGGACAGCGATGTACCCAGAGGGCCCCCGACGAACGACATGCAGAAAACCGTCGGAGCTGAGAGCATGATGAGAAATGCACAGCCATATCGCGGCCCTAGCAAATCACAAACGGCCCCCATTACAAGCCTGGAGAATATACTCCCTGAAACAGAAGCCACACCGGCATTTCCAATATCGATTTTCTTGAGATTGAGATTGTCGCGAATGATGGGAACGAGTGGGGCCGCCGCGAAAGTCGAGACGAAACAAGTGAAGAACGAAATCCAAGAAAGATGGAAGGTTCTCATGTGAGGATTGGCAAAGGAAAAGAGCTTGAATTTCTTGGCCTTATGTTCCGAATCAACGGGTAGGTCAAACTTGGCCGTTGTATCGGTGGGGACCATAGGGGAAGCGACCGAAAAGGCGAGTACCGGTTCTCGACCGGTGACTCCATGCATGGAGCTTCCTGGAGAGCCTTCAATGCCAGCCATTTTATTATTGGAACGATGATAATTAAAGTAGAGGAAATTGAGAGAGGAATTGTAAGTAAAAGTTGAAGATGTTTTTTTTCTATGTTGGGGACGCGTTGCTTATATAGTGTTCAAGGAGTTGACAATTTTTATTTTATACATTAGCTTTTAACGAGCCAGTGGAGTTTCCCAATAGTTGCATTATTGAGTTCATATATATTTGTTTAAGCAGAGGAATCCATTTCGCCGCATCTGACTGAATAGTGTTAGCCTTATCGTATATCCCAAAGGATCCAATACCCTTTTCTTATTTATTTATTTATTATTATTTTTTGGACGGGAAGCCGCATCTAGTACCGCGGTTTTAAGAGAACCGGTTGTATCTTATTTTAAACAGTTGCATAATTGTTGCATTTTATACTGCCTGAGTAATTTTGACCAGGTCGGAATGACCTAAGGAGTTTCGGTGTTCATCTTTTGCTAAGAGCACGATAATTCAGTTTTGTTGCGATGAAATCTTTTCCAAAATCTCTCTAGCCACTATCAAACAACCCAAAAATAATTTTTTGTAACCAAATTTTTTGTCAATAGTAAAATTTCTTATAGTGCCATCTCCACTGATCCAAATTAATGGACACATTCAAAATTAATTGACACATCCAATTAGAATAAATATTATATATATATATATATATATATATATATATAACACCATCCAAATAATGGTTGATTATTAATTAGGGCAATCATGTGGTATTAATCAGCATAGGCAGTGTGAGAAAGAGTTGTACATCTAGACGTCTCTTGTAAGATTCAATAATCATTAATTTCCATAAAAATGTAATATGTAATATATGAAATAAATATATATTTATTTTTTATTTTCAAAAAATATAAGAGAAATTAAAATTATGCATAAATTATGTGGAGTGTTGACAAAATCATTAGGGATCATTTTTGGAGTTGATCAACATTTCTTCTTCAAAAATAATTTCATGTGGATTGCACATATCTGTCTATTTGAACACCACACAAACTGGAATGGACATCGACTATATATCAGAGATGCTCAAAGTAACGATAAAATGTCAAAAATTTAATTGCATTTGTTATCTATCCACATATTTTTTATTATTATTATTATTATTATTATTATTATTATTATTATTGTTATTATTATTATTATGCCATATGTGTTTAACATAACTTATTATTATTATTATTATTATGCCATATGTGTTTAACATAACCTAAAAATCATTGCATCATTCTAAAAGTTTTAAAAATATTATATGTTTTTCAAATTTTACCACCAATATTAATTTGCAAAATTACACGAGTAAATATTTACGATGAAAAATTAATGTAATAATGAACGATTTCTAGCAACTTAGTCAAGTGTTTAAGGAGGTTGTGTCCACATGATCAACTTTGTTATATATATACAAACAAGTATGCGTACAAAAAGATTTATAATGACAAATGAAATATGTCGCAAAAGTTTGTGTTTTCACACATCACGTTAATTGAGAAATGAACCGTGATAGAATTATCACATCTCCATTCGCAAAGCAGTTTTTTGTTACACGATTTTAGCTTGCTTAATTAGGGTATGTTTGGTATGTTAAATAAGATAACTTATAATTTATTCAGGAGCTTATAAGCTCCGCTTGGTTGGAGGAGCTTATTTGAAAAGCTTTTTTTATAAGCTTTTCAAATAAGCTCATAAGCTTTTCACTTTTTATTCCAATTTTTACCCCTATAATTTTCTAGAAATATATTTTAAACATATCTATTTGTGTAATTTTCTATTTATGAGCCAGTTTATCAGTTATTTTGCGAAACATTTTTATTTATATCAATTAATTTATCAGTTATCAACTATAAGTCATAAGTTATCAGCTCTCAATTAGCTTATCAATCATAAGCTAACTTATCAGTTATAAATTATGTTAGGGATAAGCGAACGAAATCTCACATCGGCTAAATATGGGTTAAGTAATGGGTTTATAAGGGATTGGGTTACTCCACCCAATGGGTTAACCTTTTGGGATGGAACCTCAATCCCTAACAGTGGTATCAGAGCCAAGACTCATATTTAGCCACGTGTACGCGTGAGACAATTCCATTACGAAGTTAGTGGACTCCGAGGTGGATCATGAGGCCAAAAAAAAAAAAAAATCCATGGTTGGTTCCTAAGGTCGTTGTGTCCATGTAAGGCGGTGATGGTCGAGACGCATTGGAAGTGTTGGGCATTGATAGAGCATGTGGATTAGCTCTTAAGGCGATTGTGCCTCGTAAGGCGATGACCGGGCCGCAGTGGAGGAGTTGGACCTTAAGGAGAAAGTCGGATATGTTGGCTATTGATTAAAGTGGAGCAAGTTAATATGGTACTTCGTTCGAGAGAGGAATTGTTAGGGATAAGCGAACGAAATCCCACATCGGCCAAATATGGGTTAAGTAATGGGTTTATAAGGGATTGAGTTACTCCACCCAATGGATTAACCTTTTGGGATGGAACCTCAATTCCTAACAAACTAGCTTATTAGCTAATTTTACCAAACATACCGTTAGAAACTATTTTCAATTATTTTATTTTTTTGAAAATTATGTAGGATAAACTTGAGAAGAAAATAACGAGTTATTATAATTATAAGCACAACTAGATATGCTTTAAAATATATATAAGTCAACGCGGACATAAATTTTGTATGAAAATATGCATATAAGTAGATTAATTTTAATGAATTGCTGTCGCCTGGTACGGCTAGATGGCCGTATGTTTCCTTAATTTAACAGCTTGTGACTATTTGCTTGATAACGATACAAAATTATATATCATATATTTCATAGCTAACTTAACCTTTCAGAAGCTGAGAAAGTATTTTTCACTTTTTTTAATTCTTTGATGACTGAATTATGGTGTGGAGAACTTTAAAATCGTCATCAAAATGAATTTGTAATTGGTCAAGATTGAAAGATGGGATAGGTATGACTTGGCAGCACAAGTTTTTCAGGTGCGAAAGGCCGTCCTCGGATTTAAATTTTAACTATATATATGTTAACTTGGGGATGAGGGATTTGTTAATATATTTGTAATATATTCTCTAATATAATTATTGGTTTTCAGAAGGATTCAATTATAAATTTTCGCCATGATCATAATGCTTAGTTGGAGGAATGATAGGATCTTCTTATCATTCTTTCCTTTTTGTCTTTTTTTTTAAAAGTTATTTTTTGAATGATTCTTATCATTGTTTCAGCAGTTAATAAATGGGATTTTCCTTAAAAAAAAAAAAGGATTTTATTTTTAATGGAATAATTTGGATGTATTGTGGATAATTCATTTCATCATTATTATTACAAAAAAAAAAAAAAAACAATTGCCAAAACAAGGAACAATACGTCAACCGTATTGCATAACTGGTTACCAGATAGAATGGAATCTTGTAGATACGAAAATGGAGTATTTAATAGTTAATATTTTTATAATTTTATTCGACCATGTTTTTTGAACGGGAATTTTATTCGACCATTTGCTTGCTGTAGTAAATTTATGCTGAAAAGAAAGAGATTGGCATTTTGTGACCCATAGAGTGTGTTAGCGGATGAGTTTTAATGTATTTTTATGAAAAAAAAAGAGAATGAGTGGAGTTGGATGGTGGAGATTTAATGAATAGAGAGATATATGGATATGATTTGTTTGATCAAATTTGAAATTTGAAAAAAATGAATTAAAATGCATTAACATCCATATGCTAACACCGTGTATATCTCAGTTTGTAAGTTATAAAATAAAAAAAATTAATTAAAAACAAAGAAAGAAAGAAAGAAAAAGAAATCAATTATATACGGTAAATTAAAGTAACATACTAATAAAATTCTATTGCGCTTGATCATTTAACACATTCATGATATTTATAACTCGTCTTTGGATATATGCCTTACGAAGAATATAACTCATTAAAATATTACTGAATAGTAAAAACAACATGCGTAAGTGTAGTCAAAATAAGCCAGTATCTATATGATTCTTGTACATGATGAATGTTACTTAAGTTAGATTTATAGACAAATAGCTAGGGTTTATTTAACCGGCAAAAACAAGAAATCGAGGGGAGCGAATATAAAGTTTTAGAGAGAGAAAATCTTTGTTGCTTAGCTCGGTCGAGTTACATGCAAGCTAGTGTTCACATATACAATAATGTAAAGTGTAATGAAAACTCATGTTTTGATTGCAGACATTTTCACGTAGGAAAATTCTACAATTACATACACTTTGCTACAAAGCTAAGTAAGTCTTCTTTCATAACTACCCAACATGCTTGATAAAAAATGGGATCGACTAACTACAGGCCCCAAACCCTCTTCTACACTCCCTTTTAAAAAAAAAAAAAAAAAAAATCAACAATTACCTTCCTACCCCTTCTTCTTCGTTTTTTTTTTTCCCCTTTCTTTTCTCTTTCCTACTCTTCACACCCCAACAACTGGGGAAAAAAAAATTTAATGGCAACCAAAAGCTTTGGCTACCATTAATGGCAGCCAAGCCAACCAAGGAAGAAGAAGATGTAAAAAAAAAAAAAAAAATCTGCGTATTTTGCGATGTTTTGACCCATATGGGTTAAAATTCATGCTCGAATTTTGACCCCTTTGGGTTGAAATTGATGCTTCGAACACCCTCTTTCTTTTTCCTCTTTTTTTTTTTTGTGTGTTCTTCCTCTTCCTTCTTCCCAAAGCTTCTTCGGTTGCCATGTTCGAAATTTATTTATTTAGTTTTTGGGTTACAAATACTATATTATTCGCTTGCCATCACTTGTGAGGGAAGAAGAAGGGTGGACGAGATCCCTCAAGTTGCCATTACCTGCAAAATCTCTCTGTTTGTCCATGTCTGTGCACGAGATTTTTTGGGAAAGAATGAAATCTGCAAAATCTCTCTGGTTCAAAATCTCTTTGTTTTCCTTCTTCCTTTATTTTTCTTTCTTTTTTTTAAGGGGTATAATGGGAAAGAAAGATTTGGGGGTGTGAAAAGTAGGAGATGGGGTGCATTTAACCGTACCCTTAAAAAAAATGGGCTGAATGGACCCATCTAGACCTGCTGCGCAATCTTTGTTTCATTTTAATTACAATTCTGTTAACTTCATCTAAATTTGACTTTGCATTGAGCTTTTGGTTTTCTTCATGGTTGATCGTGTTAGGTATCCTCTGCATTATCGGACCTTCCACCAAAATGAGAATTGTATTGAAATCAGGAAGATGTAAAATGATAAACAAAGAAAATATGAATCCAGATTAAAAATAAATAAATAAATAATAAGAAGTGGTAGAGTAATATATATAATAATAAAATCTAAGAGATAAAAAAATTAAGAGAATTTGAGAAAAAAATTCAAAAATAAAAATTATTTTCATGATTAAAGTTTAAGAAATAAAAAATCTAAGAGATAGAAAATAAAAAATGGAAGACACTTTCGAAATGGCAGTTTCTGATCAAAGATAAAAAAAAATTCAAAAATAAAAAATATTTTTGATATCAAAGGTTAAGATTTAAAAAAAATTGAAAATAAGCCATTTCCACTAGTGCAAAAAATGGATTACGGTGGCCGAAATATGGTTTTAGGTAGCGGTTTAGTGGCGCCTCTTTTGAAGGAGTTGTTAAAGGTGGAAAGGTTTAGGCGGCGGTTATTAACCGCCTCCTAAAGTGGAAGATTGGGCGGCGATAGCTTTAATCGCCGCCTAAAGTATTTTTTTAAAAAAAAAAAAATTTGCAGTCGAAGCAGCTTGTTGAGCTTCAAATTGCCCAATTTCTTTGCAATAACGAAGCCATACAATTTGCAGATCAAGCTAGGTGTTGTTGATGAGTTAAAAACACCTTTAGATCTCAAACACTCTTTATTCGTGAAGAAGAAAATCGAATCTTCGTCGTCTCACATGATACTCATGCTTGTAGAAGTTCAAGATCTAAATATGATGAACACATATAAGCGGATTTTTTCCAGATCTAGATCTGTAGAAATTTTACAGAAATAATCGCAAGAAATTGGCGAAGAAAATAAACCTCTTGAGAGGAAGTTTCATGCCAGTGGGTTTTTCACTATTGTATGAGATCTGCAAAAATCGGGACAAACATGCATGAGCAATGTAGCCACCAATGTACAAGATCCATATGATTAAAAGTAAAAACCCTAAATTCTAAGAGAAGCTTTGAAGATAATGAGATTTTACCTGAGTTTGAGCTTGGTAGTAGTAGCCAAATATATTCGGTGCAAGAAATGAAGTTCCAAAACGTTGGAATCTGTGGATTTTTGAGGTGGAATCGCCGATGGAGGAAGTTAGCAATGGAGGAGGGGTCCTTCTCGCCGGTGAATTTCGTGAAAATGGGATTGAGTAGCCTACTGGAGTAGTCGAGTTGCTGTGTAAATTATATGGAATTTGTTTTAGGAAGTGATTCCCAAGCCGCCTCTAAAAGACTTTACTTGGGTTTGTTTTAAGAGGCGGCTTGGGAACCACTTCTTAAAAAACTTTAGGCGGCGGTTCTTTTAATCGCCGCCTAAAGTACCTTTAACCAGCTCCCTTTTGAATTTTAGGAGGAGGTCAAAATACCAATACACGGCGGGTTTTCACTACCCGCTGCTTATTATTGCCTTTAGCAACGGTTTTACTTAAAACTGCCGCCTAAAATGTGTCTCCTAAAGTCCTTTTTGTAGTAATGTTCAAGAATCAAAGTTTCTAATCTAAGGCGGAAAAAATTATTTTCAAAATCAAATTTGAAGAGATAAAAAATCTAAGCGATTCTAAGAGCACTATTAATATTGGGAAAAAAAACCAAGGGGCAAAAACTTAGGGAAAAAAAATCTGGGGGAAAAAGTCATTTTGAAATAATGTATAAGGGAAAATTTTGGGGGAAATTTGGCGTTTGAGTCTTTTGACAAATAAATTGAAATTTAAAGTTTATTTTTGTATCAAATTGACTTTTGACAAACATGTTGGAATTCACGATTCTACCATATTTAAATAAATGCACAATGTTTTGTAAAAAAAAAGGCAATGTCATTCCATCATTGTGAAACCTAATTTAATGCTATTATTATTAATATTTAATTCTAATAATATGTATTTTTATACTACTTATTAAATAATTAAAAAATATATGGGATATTTGGCAATATTTAATTGGGTAGGATGATTTTGGTGGGTTATGAATAATGGGGGGCAATTCTATAAAATGAGGCTAAATTTAGCCCCATTTTTATAAGCCCCCCCCCCCCCACCCCCCCAAAAAAAGGGGTTTATCCACCCAAATTATGTACATTAATGAATTTTGCTGGGTGAAAAATTTAAATTTGGATTTTTTCACCCAACATTAATACTGCTCTAAGAGCTTGTACGATTCACATTAAATTTCATGAACCCTTTCTCTCATTCTTTCAACCAAAAATAAAATAAAAAATAAAGCATATATGCATGATATTGATGAGGAAAAAATCGGATTCATTTCCTGGATTAGGTAGAAGAGTGAGGCGATTAGTTCGGGTTATTACGCTAGAGTCTGGACATGATTAGCTCGGATTCATGGCCTAGATTAAACAGAAGTACTGTTGGAACAATTCGGTTGTGGACTTATGCAAAAATTAATTTTTAGACAATGTTAGTCAACCTTTAAATATATATATATATATATATTGTTTGTGAAAGGTGTTAATAGGATTAGAGAATTTGGCAAGTTACAATTGTGACTGCTAGATTATTGAATGTATTTGATATGATGATTGATGTATCAAAATCTTATGAAGATAATATAATTGTCTTGGTCAATATTATGTCACTTTACATGATTTTGATATATTATCTTGAGTCAAACACTGTATTAATCATCAGGTTAATTCTATTATTTTTAAACTTAATAATCTTTTCATCGTTTTTCATCTTTTAGTTCTATTATTTTTAAACTTTTCCTTTTCTTAAATAAAAAACAAGCAGGCTTATTCAGATGGTGATTTTTATTTATTTATTTTATTATTATTATTATTATTATTATTATTATTATTATTATTATTATTATTATTTGAAATTTAGATGATGTTGTAGAGCAAGGATTGAAATGGCAGATGATGTTGCACGTGGCAAAAATTGGTAGGTTTATTAGGATCACGCAGGAAAGGGATATCCATCTATGATCTATCCATCCTTACAATTAGTGTACACGACATTAAAAACTCCAACTGAATGCTCAAACAAGTTGAAGAATCCTTATTAGTGCACAAGCTAAAGTTGATCTTATTCCCATGGCAGCTTCATCTCTCTCTCCAGCCTCATCCGTAATCCGTCCTAGGATTAACGGTTCTTTGGCACGTCCTCACGTTCTAGGTATTTCTTTTCTTTTTCTTTTTTTTTTAATTATAATTAAGACTGCATAAAAATCATAAATTATAATTATTTTTCGATTCGATATAGATAGAGTGAATAACGAGTTGTAGAGCTTACTAGCTAGCTTTTTGCATTCGTGAAAGCATTTGCAAATTAATGAAAGTGAACTTAGAATCCAAATGAAATCGACAATTGCTATAGAAAAATTCTCTTTTTAACGACTAAAAATTTTAGTTTAAAATACTTTTCAACAACTTTCAACCATCAAACAATTCAAAAATGATTTTTCATAGTTAAGCTTTTCGTTGTTAAAGAATAAATTTCTTGTAATGAATATAAATAGGTAAAATTTTAGGTTGTTTGTTTGGAGTAAATAAACTTTGATGTTCGTTACAAATTACGTGACGAACATGGAAAATAGATGTAAAATGAGTGATTAATTAAGCTTCGTTTCAATTTCTTTTTTTTTTTTTTTTTTTTTTGCTGACTACTAGTTAACTTGTAGCACTCAGTCAAATTTCACATCTCAAATCATCGCTAGTCATTATTATCTGTACATTTTGTAGTCAAATCTTTTTGCTGGACGTTGGTGTAGGGCCCGTGGCGGTGGCGAAGATGGGACAAGTGAGATGCTCATGCTCAAGCTCAAGCTCAAGCTCCCTGAGGGAAAAAGGAAAAGTTCAAGAGAAAGAGGCAAAATTGGGCAAAATGGGTGGTGCAAATGCAATGCCCTTGATTGGTGTTGCAGCGATGTATAGTGGGCCAGCCATGGCTCTGGTGGATGATAGAATGACCACCGAAGGAACTGGGCTGCCCTTTGGACTGAGCAACAACATTCTTGTTTGGATCCTTTTGGGTGTGTTTGCTTTGATTTGGGCTCTATACTTCGCCTATGTTGCTGGGCTTGAAGAAGATGAGGACTCTGGACTATCTCTTTGACCCCACACACACACACCCCCAAATGTATTCGTTTTCACTTTGCCAATGGAACTGTTGTGAAGAAAAATCATTTTCATTTACATTTCAAAGAAAGCAACAAAGACGTTAATTCTATACATTTTCTAGTTGCTTTTTAATGTATTGCATTCTTCTTCTACTCATCTCAAATTATTTGTGACAAGTTTGTTTGATGTGGTACATAATTGGAGAAGTAAAGGGAGCATTTAAAATGTATATTTCTTATTGTTTGCGGCCTGCCCAATCCATGTTCTTATGCAAGGACAATGATACGTGTAACATTTTTTAAGTACTAATTATATTAGAGTAGGGAAAAATGTTCTAAGAATATAAGAATAAATATTTTTTATGAAATATATAAATATATATATATATTAGAAAATTCTTTTGTCTAATTTTTTTTCATTTTTTCATTAATTAATTAATTATTTAATCAGTTTCCGATCTAAACCTAATTAAATAAGGATGATTTATTTTGATTTATTTGATTAATTAAATAAATAATTAATTACTTAATTAATAAAAATTAACAAACAATAATCATTAATTCGTTGAATGATTTGCCCCAATCCCGGCAAATCTTCTTCTCCAAGATTAGGTGATATCTCTGTTAGGATCGTCGTGGAATAGAGCACTACCTTGGAATCCAAGTTGAAATGAGAAAACTGAAAATTAGATGAACATGAGAATTTTACGTGAAAAACTCCCAAATTAATTCGGGGTAAAAACCCCGGACAAGATTAGATAGATTTCATTATAGTAGGGGAATACAACCTCTCTTTATATACAACCTCTCTTATAATATAAGAGAACAAAAGTATTAGAAAACATTAGGAGAAATAATACTTTCTCTCACAATTTACCATCTCTCTACTCTCTATTTTTCTCTACTATCTCCCATGGCATACTTTGGTGGTAGCTCTCAATTGCGCCACTCACCTAGCCATGCTACTCTCATCTATCGCATTTCCCTTAATGGTGGTTAGGGCTGGGGCATTTCAACTGTCAAACCGCTAAATCGATCGAAACCGACCGCATCAACCGACGCCCACTCTAGTGGTGGCTCAATTGCCACTCACCAACCTTGCTATGCGCGTATCTTACTCAAAATGACATACGTATGAAATGAAGCAACAAGCCCTTTTATAGAGTTCATTTCTTAGCCGTTAAGAAAGTTCAACCGCCTTTGACCACCTCCTTTGATTGGTCAAAGTCGCTATTTTTTACTTTTCCAAGTTGTCTTCAAATCGGATTCGAATTCTTCAAATTGATGGTGTTCAACTTGAACTTGAACTCTTAAGGTTATAAAAGTCAAATTGAATTCAACTCTTACTTTTCAATTTCTTAATGGCCAAGTAACTTGACTTTCTAGAAGTAATTTTACCATAACAATCTTATTTTCACAAAAGATCCAGTCGGATAGATGGACGATACGTGTCCACAAGTGGGCCCCCTAATGGTGGAAGTCAAGTATTGCTCATGCAACCACATATAAATGGACAACAATTCGTGAGTGATCTCATTTCACACTGCTGCTTCGAAAACCATCACTACAAAAAAGTTCGCCTAAAATTCTCTAGCCTCCAAGCCTCAATTCCATGGCAAATACACATTACCCAAAAATTCCTCATCATCAAACTGGATGCATACTGGTTACAAGGAAACTCACAATTAAGAACTAACTTCGCGGTTGCTCTCGGTAATCTTGACTCTTCACTACCTTATTCGCACAACACAGACATGGAATTGTCTGCTTCAACCACCCTCACCACCACTGCAAACGCACACACGTACTACGCGACAAGTAGAAATGAGTTTGAGGACAAACAACTAAATGGTTTTTGAGTTCAATGACGGGCAATGGGGAATTTCTTTACCTCAAAATCAATTACGGTCAAATAACTATTAGGTTACCAATAATAAATAAGTGATAATAATAAAAACATTTATCGAGGTTAATTCATTCCTCGATAAAACTTGCATAATCGTAAATAATATAATTCAACCGGTCATGATGCGCGACACGTCAATGCAATGATCACTCTATGGCTTTTCAAAATTTATTTCAGTGTACGTCAAAGACTCTATTGATCATCTGTATTGATTCTCGTGCATCACACGGGTCTGAAAACTAGTTAATAGAGAAAATTATGTTTGTAGCAAATCCTTTAACAAATAGATGACAAAACGTTGTACTCAAAAAATGTTAAATGTATCTCTACTTGAGCTCTTGTGATCAGGTATGTTTTAATTCTCGTTCCATTGTCAGCTCAGCCTGGTATGCAATTGCTTACTTGTATTCTTTGTATTTCATCATACTGTCCATCTTTTCCTAGGCTTCCAATACTGCTAAAGGACCATCAACGAGTGCTTGTTCATTCCCAACTATAATTCTAGCCATCCATCCGTGCTGATTTTGGAGGTGCAACTATGGTCAGCATGTAACGACCCGTCCGGAACCGGGCTGCAGGACCGTGATCCTTCCATTCCCCACGCACATCCGCACACATCATTCTCGGTCGGATTCTCCACTCTCCACGTAACTGCATCATAAACACATAAACATACACGTAATGAGTCACGAGGACTCAGTGAGCAATAGATGCAATGCAATGCATGAATGCACGTGTAACATTCTTTTCTTTCTTTCTTTGGGCCCTAGTTGCGAATCATGTGAGTACGTCATCGTCATCATATCATAGGCCGTCCCCCAAAGGTTCTTTTACGCTTTGGGGTGCCGGGACCGTCGTCTAAAGAGTTCTTTTACTCCTAGACCGCCCATAGGCCGTCACCCAAGGGTTCTTTACCCGCTGGGCGCGGTAACATCATAAGCCGCCCCCAAAAGTTCTTTTACTCTTGGGCGCTACATTCGTCATAAACACATGATACGCAACTACATTCTTTCACATACGTCATGCTTCGTGTCATACATCATTCATACTTCACCTTGTAATCGTAATCATAACATTCTTGGGCATTACATAGCATACTTTCTCATGAACTTCTTCTTGTCATTACATATCATAGAACATATCATATCCTTACATATAACATCCCATTCATCATCATAACGTGTTACGTACTTCACGTAATCATTCACTTGGCATTCGTTCACATATCCTAGCTTTCATGTCATTCTAGCATCATTACATGGTCTCATTCATTACATATATCATAAACAACTTCACATCTATCAAAGAACAACCTTCAACATGCTAAGTTCATCATATACTTTCACATACTTTCACCTAAACTCACATAGCATAAAAACATGCTATAAACATATCATATGCATACTATAACATAATATACAGCTATTACTCACCATTATAGAAGAAATCAAGCTCAAGAACCATAGATAGCCCTCCTTCTTCTTCATCTCTTCTCTTCCTCTTCCTCCCTTCCTTCTTGTAATCATAAATTACACAAGCATTACATAGGTCATATATGGAGTGGGAGATGATTCCATAGGTTCATGAGGGACTTGGAAGGGTTTTGGGAGCTTTGGAACCGAGTTTGGGTGAGAAATGTCCAAGAAATGGCTAGAATCTTCTAAAATAACACTTCTGCCGACTTAAAATTACGGCCGTAACTTCCACATTTACGGCCGTAACCCCTTACTTACGGCCGTAACACCATATCCTTACGGCCGTAACCCCAATCATACTACGTATATTGAACATACGACCGTAATTTGCTCAAACGTTTGGACATTTTCCACTGTTCACCATTTACGGCCGTAACCTTCAACCCTTACGGCCGTAACTTGACATTTACGGCCGTAATCCTTACATTTACGGCCGTAACTCCAGTTCTGCTGAAATTTCCCGTTTTCATCATTTCGACGGCCGTTTCGACTCCCGACATGTCTCATACATTCCCAAACATTTCATAAACACATCATACACATATACATTATGTCGGGTCGACTTTGGGCGGGGCATTACACAGCAATACGTTGGCCTTAGGTAATAGTCTACCCTCAAGGCCGCCACTACGGTTTCATGCATCAAAACGAACTTGATGGAGCATCAGCTCTACATAACAAGTAGTCTACTCAAGAATAGTGTAGTAATATGAAGATGATCTAACTCACGAACTCACGTCGGTCATTACAACATTCATTGGAAAAATCAACCAAAATCTAAGTTGAAAATACTTAAAAAATAGATTTTTGGTACATGCTCATTATTTATATTTTCAAATTGTTGTGCTTTACTTATTTCAATTTACTGGTGGTTGTGTGACTTTAGTTGTTACTTGGGCATTGAAGCTGCGAGTAGGTGGTCGAGTTTTTGAATAAACAGTTGTTATATTGATATTGTCCATAGGAATCGTTGCTTGAACATAATTATGGAAAATATCAACATAACATCTGTTTCTTCAAAAACTCGACCACCTACCCACTGCGTCAATGCCAGAGTTACAACTAAAGTCACACAACCACCAGTAAATTGCAATAAGTAAAGCACAACAATCTGCAGAGAGAAATAATGAGCATGTATCCAAAAATCTATTTTTTAAGTATTTGCAACTTAGATTTTGGTTGATTTTTCCAGTGAATGTTTTAATGCCCGAATGTGTGTTAGACCATTTTCATTTCCAATGATGCTTTCTTAATGTTTTGTGGCAAGATGTGTGGTGTAGCACTTTTTCACACACAAATTGTAGTATCTCCACTCTCTATCCACCTTGTATCCTCCTCTCGTGAACAACTTTGAATCTGCAAACATAAAGAAATTAATGGTACATATTATCGGCGTATTTCAACGATGTGGATTCACACTCAACAAGTAGTACAAGAACTACACAGGGACGCCATGTTATGTATTGCTCACTGACAATGAATTGTTAATTGTAATGTGGTAGAAATTGATTCTGTGCGTTCAAGCACAACTGCAAAACCTTAATTTATATCGTATCTAGCTATTTATTAATTACGCCACTATAAACTATGTTTACATGCACATTACATCAATTTTGAATTTCAACTTTCACACACAAATTTGCGCATATAATCATAACTATTATCAAAAAATTCAAAATAAAGGACTCGTACATGTATGCATACCTAATAGTTACTAGTAGGTGGAATTGCAGCATATTATTGCTTGTCCACGACCTCGATGAGCTTGTTAGCTTTGACACTTGCATATACAATCGAACTTCATAAATTAATCTGCATTACCAAATAGCTACATCACGATCATATCATAGTTCTTAGATAATCAATTAATTAAATATTGATCAATCTACTCCATATGGAGGCAAGATAACATCAGATGTGGGTATAGATTATCTTATTTCCATGGGAGAGGAGCTAGATCATTAATTTCTCAATTCTCATCAACTGAAATGGAAGAGCTAACTACCTTATTAGAGTTGAACAAAAAGCTACGGCAAGCTCCCGATTAGGCCTTCACCAACATCATATCTTGATGATCATTAAGTGCCCGTGATACAGTGAGCAAGCAATTGAATATCTTCCGTTGAACGAGCTTGATGGTAACTTTATCCTCCACAATGCGCACATCAACCTCAGTGTTCTGCAATCAATTTCCGTGGAGCCATGAGCTTCTTAAGGATGACCCATGTTACTGGTGTGACCGTATTCAGACCCACAAGCGGTCCCCCGCACACGTGGCATCGTGGCGGACGAGGGCGCCCCAAAACCCCTCGCTGGGGCGGGCCTACTCTCCGCAGGTGCCCCTCCCTGATAGCAAAAATCACCCACGCGCATTGGATGGCCACCTGCGGCTGATGTGACACAAAACCACTCACAAAATCTTCAGAGTATGTAATGTGGGTATCTCGTCACATCCGAGCATCCCCATGATGGGACCCAAAACCAGTAGCTATTAGATACATGGCAAATCATCATTAGAATTCCAACCACTATCCCTTGTGCGAAGAAGTATAAATAGACGCTATGGAGGAAAAAGAAAGGGACTTTTTGGTCTGAAACTCATTCTCCATTAATTCACTCACTAGAGAACTCAACTCTCCAGAGTGGATCTCCGTAGCACCTCAATTCAGGCTTCACAGTTCCACCCACGTCAAACATCACCTGCGGACTGTAAGATGGCTGGCACGACTGTCAGACAATGCGCGTCTGCCATCGTTCCCTCGGTTTAGGAGGTGGTTTTCGATGGTCGACATTCCCGACAATTGGTCCTAACGTGTAGGTGGACGGAAGAAGAAGACAGAGGTGTGGAGCAACTGCGGGCCCCATTTCCGGATGTCAACAACCCATTGACCCTCTTTAGCCTCTCCTTCATGCATCTCTTCTTCTGAACCTAAAGATTCAATTTTACTTTTAATTTACGAATGAAAATTTTTGTCCAGACCGAGAACCCTTCTTCAAAAAATTACCTAAAAGTTACTTCTCCTCGAGCATTAATACACAAGGTATGCTAGATCAAACATAGTCAAAAGTAAAAACACACAATTTCAACTACCATGAAGGTTCTTTTTTACATGAACACCGATCAAAGATTAATTAATTTACCTTGGTGTGATTAGGAAGCAAGCTCCTCAAAGCCTTGAGGGTAATTTGAGTGCTCATCAATGGAGAAATTGAGGTTTCTCGAATTTTGTATATGGGTTTGTGAGAAACCATGCATCTTCAGCTTGAATCCAACCATTGCTGGGATCAAAGCAACCACTTTCTTCAAACATTTTTTTGGGACAACACTGATTTAAGATGGGAACACCCCAATCGCCGCCAAGAAGACGCAGAAACCTCTAACCTCGGTCTGAAAGAGACGTAAAATTTTGCAACTTTAAGATGAAGAAACGTTCTCATTATTGATTATTGATAGCAAAGATGTACAACATTTATAATACGAAAGCGATAATATAACTATGGAAAATATGAGATAAGGCCTATATTATAAGATTAGCATATAGAACAAGAAGAGTCCTAACTCCTACAACAACACATGCAAGCTAGCCGAGAATTTTCACAAAAAATAATAATATATTTTTTTCCCGTCCCAATAAGACGTATAGAGGCACTATATATCAAGAGAAATGTGTCAATTAGGAAGAACTTGTTAGAATTATACCTTAATATTCAATTACATAAATAATTGAATTACCCAAGATCATCATCGTGCCATATTATTAAGAATAATAGAGGTATAGAAAATACCTGGATCCATTGCAGCAGTCGTTGAACTTGATGCGGAAATCTGGAATCAAACGACTACACGAACTAGTAATTGGTGGTACTATGGCCTTCCTCAACCAAATCCGCTTTATTCCTCAATTATGGGACTTAATGTCTCTCTACCAATGGGGAGAAGGAGACTATTATGATTTGGTGTATTGGGGACTATGACCGGTGGTATCTTTATATAGGGACTGATTGGAGTCTCCCATAAAGACTCAACCGGACCCTAATTGGTCTCTACTTATTTGGCTCACATCCAACTCTGTAGTCTATAGGCTTCTTTTAATCAGATCGCTTAATTTAGCCCATAAAATAAAAGAATAACTGATATAATTAATATCAATATGTTGCCCACAAAATAATTATTAGAAATAAATTTCAACAATCTCCCACTTGGGCTACATATCATACTTGAGTAATTATATCAACAAAAGAAACCATAGGCGCGCAACTGTATGTTATTCATCTGAGACTACTCTTTAACCAATCTGGTCCATCTCATAGATTAGTGATGGAACTACTGCAGCTTTCATCACAATGTCACTGTGATTAAACCACAATAATCACCATACTAATTTACTCGATGACATAGATCTAATGTGGATAAATAGCATGGAAATTGCATGCAATGTGATCTTATATATGTCTATTTCCAACTGGTCCAACATTATTTCTTCACGAGGTCAATTAGTTCAGAAAGGAAAAATGAATCAACTTTATTCTGCAGAAAAATTAATTCTTGAACATATAGTAAATGCATCTGTACAAAACGACTCCCACTAAACGAAGGTATCCTTAAAAACAACACCCATGCGAGCAGTATGCTCGTGAAATACTTTAGGGGTCAATCCCTTGGTTAATGGGTCTGCTAGCATCGAATCTGTCCCTATATGTTCTATAGAAATCTATTTATCCTGAACTCTTTCCTTGACAACCAAATATTTAATGTCAATAAACTTCGACTTTGTCGAGCTCCTGTTGTTGTTGGAGTAAAGTACAGCTGAGTTATTGTCACAGTAAATCTTCAATGGCCTCTCAATGCCATCTACCACACGCAAACCAATGACAAAATTTCAGCCCAAATACCATGATTTGATGCTTCGTAATAGGCTATGAACTCCGCAGCCATGGTTGATGAAGCTACTAGAGTATCTTTGGCAGATCTCCATGATATAGCTCCTCCAGCCAACGTGAAAACATAACCTAATGTGGAGCGCCTGCTATCTTGGCATCCCGCAAAATCAGAGTCAAAGTACCCAATGACCTCTAAACTGTCTGATCTCTGATATGTTAACGTGTAAACTCTTGTTCTCTTCAAGTAACGCATCACGGGTTTGACCGCCACCCAGTGCTGCATGCCAGGGTTACTCAAGTATCTCCCCATGATCCCTACTATAAATGTCAAGTCAGGACGAGTACAAACTTGAGCATACATCAAACTCCCCACTGCTGAAGCATGGGGAATCCTTTGCATCTCTTTCTTTTCAAGATCATTGTTGGGGCATTGTTTGAGACTAAACTTGTCTCCTTTGGCCACGGGCGTATTTCCTGGCTTCCAATCTTTCATGCCGAATCTACTCAAAACCTTATCGATATAGCTCTTTTGTGACAATCCCAGGATACCTTGAGAACGATCTCTAAGTATTTGGATTCCTAATACAAAAGAGGCATCACCAAGATCTTTCATTTCGAATTTCTTCGTCAGAAATTTCTTGGTTTCATGAAGTAAATCTATATCGCTGCTAGCGAGTAGAATATCATCAACATACAAGACTAGGAAAATCTATTTACTCCCACTGAACTTATGATAAATACAATCATCAACGACATTGGCCTCAAAGCTAAGAGAGGTAATGACTTGATGGAACTTGTAATACCATTGACGGGAAGCTTGTTTAAGACCATAGATGGACTTCTTTAGTTTACAGACCATAGACTTCGGATCTCCTGATACAAAGTTTTCTGGTTGTACCATATAAATTGTTTCTTCAATGTTTCCATTGAGAAACGCAGTCTTAACATCCATCTGATGCAGCTCCAAATCAAAATGAGCCACTAGTGCCATAACGATTCTAAAAGAGTCTTTCGAGGATACTGGAGAGAAAGTCTCTTTATAATCTACGCCTTCCTTTTGAGTGTAACCTTTGGCAACAAAACGAGCTTTATATCTCTCAACATTGCCTTTCGAATCCCTTTTGGTTTTAAATATCCATTTACAACCAATGGGCTTCGCTCCTTTCAGCAATTCGATAAGATCCCAAACGTCATTGTCTTTCATTGATTTCATCTCATCATTCATGGCATCAATCCAATTTTGAGAGTTAGAACTTTCCATGGCTTGTCGAAACTTGATTGGGTCAAGTTATCCAATGTCGTCCTCATGTTCATGAAGAAATACAATGTAATCATCCGAAATTGCATTTCTTCTCTCTCTATTGGATCTTCGTAATGGCACCTCTTGAGATTGTTGAGTTTGAACTGGGTTTGTAGGTGGTGCTTCAGGAAGAGTATAATTGTTGTCTTGATCTAGCGCAGTGTTAGAAATTGGTATCTGAACACCACTGTTTGGAATTGTTTCTTGAATAGCAATTGGTATGGATACTTGATCGCTGTCAATAACATTCTCTTCTTCAAAGACAACATTCCTTATATTATCTCCCCCCCAAAACTCAACATCCTCAAGAAATCTAGCATTCCCCGTTTCGAAGAAGGATCTTGATGTGGGATTGTAAAACTTATAGCCTCGAGAGCGTTCGGCGTACCCTACAAAATAGCAGCTCACAGTTCTTGAGTCCAATTTTCCCTCATGCGGCTTATAAGGCCGCGCTTCAGCTGGACAACCCCAAATGTGCAAGTGCCTAATGCTAGGTTGCTTGCCCGTCCAAAGTTCGTATGGGGTTTTGGGAACTGCTTTACTAGGTACCCGATTAAGTATGTACACTGCAGTCTTTATAGCTTCTCCCCAAAGCGACTCTGGTAAGGATGAATGGCTAATCATGCTCCTTACCATGTCCTTCAGAGTCCGGTTTCATCGTTCTGCAACCCCATTCATGCTAGGTTTCCCCGGCATTGTATATTGCGGAACGATTCCACACTCTTCAAGGAAAAGCGCAAAAGGCCCTGGACGTTGTTCTCCTGATCCATCATATCTACCATAGTATTCACCACCACGATCAGATTTGACAGCTTTAATTTTCTTTCCAAGTTGAAGTTCAACTTCAGCTTTGAAAGACTTGAATATGTCCAAAGATTGGGATTTCTCATGTATCAAGTACAGGTAACCATATCTAGAAAAGTCGTCTATGAACGTAATAAAATATTGTTGTCCATTCCAAGAAGCCGTAGGGAATGGGCTACAAATATCGGTGTGAATTAGTTCTAAGACATCTTTAGCTCTTTCGGCACCTAATTTTCTTTCGTTTGTTCGTTTCCCCTTGATGCACTCAATACGCACTTGAAAATCATAAATCTAGGGGTTCAAGAATTCCATCCGTCACAAGCCTCTGAATTCTCTGTTTAGAGATATGGCCCAAACGCTTGTGCCATAAGGAAGCAAAATTCTCACTTAATTTTCATTTCGTACCTCTTGAACTTGTTTGCAGTATCACATTGCAGGAACTTACAATATCAAACATGTATAAATTATCAATCAAAGAACCGGTACCAATCAACAATGAATTTAGAAAGAGACTGACTTTATTATTTCTAAATGAACCAGAATAACCTGATTTGTCCAAACAAGAAATAGAAATTAGATTCCGTCTTATAGACGGCACAACAAAAGTCTCAAACAAATCCAAATAAAATCCAGTCTTTAATTGTAATCTAAAGGCTCCTATAGCTTCCACTGCAACTTTAGTGCCATCGCCCATAAAGATAAATCTTTCATTATCACTTGGCGGCCGGCTCCATAGGCAATCTTGCATGGACATACTTATGTGAGTAGTAGCACCAGAATCTACACACCAAGTATCCTTAGGTACAAAAGCTAAATTAACTTCAGAACAAACTAGAGTGAGGGGCATACCCTTTTTCACATGCCAACTGGCGTACTTGGGACAACCCTTCTTCATGTGTCCCGGTTTCTTGTAGAAATAACAGGTAATTCCCTCATCCTGTTTTTTCTGCTTTTTCTGAGAAGATCCCTCTGCAGTGTCCTTGGCTCTCTTCTTATTATTTTTCTTATTTTGAGAGTTAGTGGGCAAATAAGCACTTTCAGTCCTATCTCGCTGCTGTCTCTCCTCCTCGTGCACACAATGAGAAATGAGCTCATTAAGAGTCCATTTGTCCTTCTGAGTGTTATAACTCACTTTAAATTGCCCAAAGTGTGCAGGTAGGGAGATCAAAACCAAGTGCACAATCAATTCCTCAGATAATTCCATCTTTAGTGCCTTCAGTTTTGATGCAAGATTAGACATTTCCATAATGTACTCCCTTATGTTCCCTTTTCCTTTATACCTCATGGAGATAAGCTTAGCCAAAAGGCTAGTTGCCTCCACCTTTTACTTCTTAGCAAAATATTGCTCAATTGCCTCCAGGAACTTTTTGGCACTATCGCTGATAAGTGCTCGAAAAGCACTTAAATAACTCTTCTATTTTATGTATTTGTGTATTTTATTAGTGTTATATGTTCCATTTTATGTGTTTTTCCTTTATTGTCGTGTTTAGGGTCACAAAGAATCAAAAGGAGTCAAAATGGATGAAAATCAAATGAAAACGGAAACTCGGGACCAAAATGCAAGCGAATCAAAGATGGAGGGCCTCCGATGCAATTTTATGAAAAGTTGTTTTTACACATTTTCTTGTGCCAATATCAAAGAATATCAAAAGAGGATTTCCACATTTTTTTCGGATCCCAAATCGGAGTTTCCTAGTGAAAGTTATGGCCATTTGAAGAGAAATGACAAAGCGTACAAAATCAGCAGCTCGAATTTACTGTCGCAGTTCAATAATTTGACCATAGCTTTTGCTACAAAATTCGGATTGATCTGCACTTTATATTGTTCGAAAGGACACTCAGAGGGCTACAACTTTTATGTTGACCTCTTCAAATGATTCGGATCATATCATGGTCAAAAATGGGCAAAACCGAGAATGATGTGAATGGAGGATTTCTTGGGCCATGTTTTGGTAGAAAATTCATAACTTTCTATTAAAATAAAAAAAAAAGAAATTTCAATTGCACAATTCAGCCAAGATGCTTACCTATACCATGATACAATATTTGAACTAATGGAGCAATTTAAGATCATGATTTGGTGGTTACCAATTAGTGGAATCATAATGGAGTAGTTGTACAATTTTTTATTATGTTTTCTTGTGAAATTTTGCCTATAAATAGAGCATTTGTAAGGAAGAAAATGCACAATTTAGTGGAAGAGAATTAGCTAGTAGTTCTCTCCAACTTTCTCTTCAATAAAATTCTCTTCTTCATTTATTCTTAGTTTTAGCTTGAAAGATCTTAGATTTTCATATTCCGGCGGAAGAAATAAAGGCTTCAATCGGTCAACGATACTTCGGCTGTGAATATGATTAGCGGATCATTTCTTCGATAAGTTTCTCTTTTCCCTTTTATTTCTCTATTTATTTCTTAGCATTTATTTACTTGTTTTCTATATTTTATTATAATCTATCATATAGTGGTGGTGATACAAAGCTTAACACTCGCTAAAAAGTATGAAACCTCGCAAATATGAGTAGTTAGACTTTTCTATCTAGTTCGAGGGGGACGTTGTGTTCAACTAACATGTGGTTATCTTTTATAACTCTTTAGTAACGCTTTTATCTATTCCTCTACTTCAATTTGTTGATTTGTTATGCTTGTAAACCCGTTTTTGAGTTTATTTGATTATTGCATTCACTTTGGCCAATTGAATCAATCAATCTTTAAATTCAAGTTACTTGCTAGGATTGGAACTTTTGATCCGTAATTATCACTAGATTCCAATCCAAAGTAGCAAATGAATATCGTGCATATTTATTAACAAATCAACTTAGATATATTAATTCGAGTTTGTGAAATTATTCATCTAATTCAACTCATTCTTCTCGTTCATTTCACACTAGCTTTGCATTAAATCCTAAGAATTTTTTTAGGGTTATCCAATAGCTAGATGTTAAGTTAAAGAACTCACTTTAATTTAATACATTTAAGGAAGAATTCGTTAATCAGAGCTTCTTGGTTAATTGAGAGTTGATAAATTGAAGAAGGAATAGCAACACGTTGCATGGGAAAGATAAATATAAGTTGTTGACACAATCGAACCCGAGAACTAGATATTTTGTACAATTGTTTTATTTCAATCTTTTATTTTGACGTTCGATTTTCTATTTTTATTCAAATATCACAAAACCCCCCATTTTTCTATATTAATTGATAAAATCAATTAGATTAAGCACCGTTCCTCTTGGGTTCAACCCTTACTTACCACTTCTACATTAATTTGTAGTTTTGAAATCGAGTAAGGAAATAAAATAAATTTTGGCGTACTGCGACAACACGCCCAATCGCTCTCAGTTATAGAGCCCCTAAATGCCTCCGGAATGGAGCGCTTCATGATCATGAGACACATTCGGTTGGAGCGATCCCACTTCTCAATTTTAGCCTCATTGGCATTATCTGCAGTGGAAGTGGATCGTTCTGACCGAAGCGCCAGATCTAAGTCCATGCAACCGAGGACAATTTCCACGGTGTCTTTCCAAACTTTAAAGTTTGTCCCGCTTAACATTGGGATATTGTTCACTTGAGCGGAAACATTTGTAGCAGTAGCAATAGCAACTGTATTGAGAACAAAATGCAAACACAAATATTGTCAAAACGTGTCTCAAGACACAATAAAAATTAATGGGAATCAATAATGAGATACCCAGCACAACATCAATTCCCCATCTTTGGACAAAGAAATTAACTGTAATCGGTACTCTCAATGCAATGATCAAATATCGACAATTAATTCTGTCAAATAACAGTCGTTCTTTGGATCAACTATTATTCACACGAAAAACAACCTTTACAATCGTCACGCATTTGCCATTGCAGGCACATTGTTATTCGGCCGAGCTGTGTCTTCCTTTGGGTCGAGCACAGTTCGCATGAATAACGTTGTACAAATATCCTTTTATTCCTTAGTTAAACCAATTTACACAATAGATGTTACTTTGGCAACCTTTTGCTTCAATTAATCTAATGGAAAGGATAAACTTGATTAAATAACCAAAATATTGATTATTTTATGGCCAAAATCCTAAATTTCCAACTTTAGGAGGCAATTCTTTAAGTTTCTAGGCTTTAGGGCCAAAATTAATTCAAAAGAAACTTTAATAATAAAAAAAACAAAATCTGAAATTTCGAGGGCGTAAATGCAAAATTTCAGAAGTTGAGGGGCTTAAATTAACCATTTCGAAGTCACAGGGACTGAAATGCCAAATTTCAGAAGTTAAAGGGCTTAAATTAACAAATTTAAAACTGCATGGATTGAATTCGCTAAGAACAGAACAGCTGGACCAACTTAAATGCAACAATGAACTGTTAGGGACCCGACATGCAATTAACACAATTAATCCTAATTTGCAAAGAAGGTCCTTGGTCTCGTCAAATTTACAACGAAGGTCCCTGCAGCGATTCATGGTGAAACCCTAGCCGTCCAATCAATTCTCGCCGCTGCACTTTCCGGCGAAGCCGGCGGCTTCCTCCCGCCGACAACCCAAGTTCGAATACCCCTTCCTTTCCCCTTTTTTTTTGTTAAATCTTTAGTTTGAAAACCGAACGTAACAACAAGAACCATCAAGGAATCATGTACACCACAGATCCAATAATCAAATGTATCGATTCCAAGCAACATTCAATCCTCAGCAGAAAACAGTAAGCAACGAATCGAAAAGAAAAAAAAACAACAACAATTCGTTTCTTCAATCACTCGAGATACATAAAGAAACCCGCACAGCAAATCCGAAAACCCCATGACGAGTTCGACCCGTTTTATGTCCACAATTACAATTCAAGAATGGATTTATGGTTTTTTTTTTGTTCCATACGTGATATATACATGTATACAGCAACCTCACAGCCCAATATCATGATTCACGAATTGGGAATTTGGTTACATATATGCACAATTGTCGAGACAGTTTCACACATAATTCATATACGTACATATAATTACATGGATCGAATACTTATGTATATGTTGACCACGAAAAAAAAGTTTAATTTTGATCCTTAATAATCCAACAACGATGAGTGCTCTGATACCACTTGTTAGAATTATACCTTAATATGCAATTACATAAATAATTGAATTACCCAAGATCATCATCGTGCTAGATTATTAAGAATAATAGAGGTATAGAAAATACCTGGATCCATTGCAGCAGTCATTGAACTTGATGCGGAAATCTGAAATCAAACGACTACACGAACTAGTAACTGGTGGTACTATGGCTTTCCTCAACCAAATTCGCTTTATTCCTCAATTATAGGACTTAATGTCTCTCTACCAATGGGGAGAAGGAGACTATTATGATTTGGTGTATTAGGTACGACTATCTTTATATAGGGGTGATTGACGAGTCTCCCATAAAACTCAACTCACTCTAATTTGCCTCTACTTATCTTGTAAGACACATCCAACTCTCAGAGTCTATAGCGCTTTCTTTTAATCGTGATCACTTAATTTGAAATTTAAAATAAAAGAATAACTGATATAATTAATATCAATATGTTGCCTACAAAATAATTATTAGAAATAAATTCCAACAGAACATGCATTGATGCATTTATCAAGACAACGTGTTAATTAGGAAGAAAATGCATGAATCATGAATGTTGTTTAATAGTTGCTCATGCTTTCGGATGTTTCATCACCTAATAGATAGATCTGTCATGGTTGTTCCATTTTGTGTCATTGGGTGTCCGATTCATTCAAAATGTATCACATCATTAACACAGTCAGTTATGTATATATTGTTGTGATTTTCGTTTTATGTAATATCCAATAGGATATAAAATATGACATATTTAATTGTGTACCTATGAAAATTTTACTTCAACAACCAAGATGACAAATAAATAAATAATAAATAAATAAATAAATAAATACAAATATATATATATATATAAGTGTAACATATAATTATTGATTTTGAAAATAATGTGACGTAGTGTGAAAAATTAAAAACACAAAACATATATTTGATAAACTACTAGATTTTTACTCCATGCGATGCACGAAAATGTTTTATTCGTGATCGTATTCTCATAATAGTTTGTGAAATTCTGTTAGTTGTAAAATTAAATTAAATACAAAAGTAGACTAAAAATAACAGTTAAAAAAATATAGTTAACAAAATTAGCGTATGAAAGAAAAAAATTTAATTATGGGTCCAAACATATTAAGAAGATGATTTTGTGTTGGAAAATTTGTGTACATAACATCTGCAAACTTTAGTTTTTTTATATAAAATTTAGCTCGTAGTTATGGCTTGTGATATTGACATTTTGATCTTCACATTATTGTACTTGTAGCTTGTAATCTTGTATTTCATATTATATATATATATATATATATATATATATATATATATATGGCAACTTTGATTTCATTGGACCATGTTTTAGAAATAGGACTTCAAATTATTTATAGATTAATTAATAATTATTTGTACTTATCAATTAATTTTTTGAACTTATCTTAATGAGTTGTCAGTAACTCTCAACAACTTAATTTTTAAAATTATGATAAATAAATAGTGTGTAAAAAAGTGTTAAAAACGAATTATAATACAATTGTTAATTTTTAAAATTATGATTACATTCCTACTTAATAGTTAATAGTTCTAATTCTGTTAGGAATCATAAATTTTAAATTGTTGAGGTTGGAGTGGACATGCTTTCATATTGCTAAGATCCCAAGATTTCCCTAAAAATTGGAAGATATTGTTAAAATCGGAAATTAATTAAAAAAAAACATGTAAGTGGTACTTCAAAATTCTAATTCCGAAATTAATTAAATGATTCGTTAATTTATTAATATTTTAAATAGAACGATTCATAACTCCATGGCTTTGAATTAATATTGTATGGAAATTTATTTTAGCAACTTTTATTTGATTAGCTACCGTTTTAGAAATAGGTATTTTGTAAGTTTAAGATTTTGCTAAAGTTTTTTAAATTTATAATTCTATAACAAAATTAATCCCTATATCATTTTTTTTTTCTAAAATGGAACACCTTATTACATTTAGTTGTATAAAACATTTACCAAAAACTTACACAATTTTTCTTCAAGAAACAAAACTAGTTTATTCCAAAAAAAAAGAAGGAAGAAGAAGAAGAAGTTATTTAAACACAAAAGGATAATTTTAGAGGGGTGTTGGAAATAAAGAAGGATTTCGAAAATAAAAGACAATATGCGCAAAAGGAATATAATTAATATTTTTTTTCATTCATAGGATTTAATTTTTTCGATGCATGTATAGGTTGATCTTAATTTTTCGATGTATAGGTTGATTTTAGTTTTTTATGTTGTATTCGGTTTTGGCTTTTTCTGCCGCCTTTTTACTATTGATGTTAGAATTTTCGCTGCTCAAAGTTTTCGTAGTAAATTCCTCCTTTGTAAGGCCCTGATTCATGCATGGTATGAATTTGTGTTTTTAACTTTGAACATCTAATGAATTTTTTTATTATTATTATTTTTTTGCTAAACACATTCTTTTTTTTGAGTGAGACATATTTCATTTAATTATAAATTAATAATAATTTGGGTTGTTATCACCCTGGTGATATGGCACGGACTCATCTCAGGTCCACGCACGGTATGGACCCCCCTCTGACGTGTAGGGGCACCAGGTCGGGTGATGACGTGGCTAGTATCCCAGTTCGGATTGACACTGGAATTTATCTCACTAGGAGAATAGGTGGTGGGTCCCAATCCAGCGCGGATGGGCCTACCTAACTCGGCCAAATGCCCAAGTTGGCCGAACCATGGAGAGCTGTTCCATCGTTACAGTTTGACAGATGACCCGAGGTCAGCTCGGCTATGTTGTGTGACCAGTCCCGCTCGCTATAGTAGCCGACAACAAGGACGATCCACCCGTCATTTGACACCCTGACACCACCTGCAACCGACAGAGCATCTTTTCCCCATTAATGCATGGGCGGCTGCTTACAAGTTCCGAGGTCAACGCCTTAAATGCGTGACGGCTTGCAGGTGGAACAGGTGCAATCATGTCTACTCTAGCATCGGTACAGCCGCTTCATGATGACCTACTACTCCCTCCTACATTTTGCACTATAAACAGAACACTTAGTGATCATTTGGACACATGAAAATCCCCTGTAATCAAGGGCTAGCTCGAACTCGGACATAAATACTTATTTACATTCTTTACTTCTTCAATTACTGCTAATTAGGTCCTAACACTCACCTCAGTTGATACTTAATTAGTCCTTAATGATTTCGGCATCAACAATTGGCGCTAGAAAGAGGGCCTCCCCCTTTCATTTCAGCAACACATCCCAGCTCTGCCACAGATATTCCTTCCTCACAACATGAGTCACAGCTGCACATTCCTCGCCTCCACGGACGGGAGTACTTCCGATCCCAGTACGGAATACGTCCACCGGCCTAGTCGAGAACCGCCCTCGAGAGCGGACAAAGACTCCGCCAGGATGTCACCGGCGCAAGTGCAAATTCGGCGATCGGATGACCTCACCAGGCCCGTTGCCCGCAATGCGAGCGCAACCCCCGCGCGCCAGTCAAAGTCGGCGTCATATCACTGCAAGGGGCTCTCGTCTGGCGCCGGCGCCGGCCGCCACGCCACGCCAACGCTCCCCTCCCCTCGCGGACCACGGTTCATGCCTCTCCGGACCCAACCTTGTCGGGTCGGTGTCCGAAGAACTCATAGCGTCTTCGACCGGCTTGGCCCCCGCCACGATCGGAAGCGGCCAACCGAGGGACAGGGAGAGAATGCGAACGACCCTCCCCCGCAGTCCGAGCTCGAGCTCCTACGGAAAAGGGTCGCCGAGCTAGAGGCACGGGAGATGGCCCCCAACCCGTCGACCGGGGTGGTTAAGGCCTCACCGCTGAGCCTGAAGATCCAGGCCGAGCCGATGCCTACCAAGCTCAATTTACCACAGCAAGGGAACTATGACGGAGTTAGTGACCTGACTGGCCACGTCAACAGATATGCCGCTTTTATGGAGCTTTAGGGGGTCAGTGACGGGCTCATTTGCAAGGCCTTCCCGCTGACACGATGGGATAAGGCCATGAAGTTGTTTAAGAAGCTCCCGCCACATTCTATAAAGACGTGGGACGACCTCGACTGACCAGTGTTCCTGGCGCCTTTTATGGGGGTCCCACCGAGGTCGACTTCAAAATGCGAGGATAGTAGACGCTGCTGCAGGAGAGACGAAGTCGGCCGAAGGGCTACGTAGAACAGTTCAACAACCGGTACATATAAATTGGCAGCGTGTCGGATGAAACAGCTCTGGTGGCCGCCCTGGCTGGCCTGAGGTATAGGTCCAGGTTCTGGTGGTCGATCCACGAGAACAGCCCAGAGACATACCACGAGTTCCACAGCCGGGCCAAGTGCCATATTGGGGCTGAAGAAGCATTCGGAGAACCTGAAGCGAAGCCCCAGGACCCGCGACCCGACAAGGGCAAAGAGAGAGACGCCAGTTTGGTTCAGGCCCCCCGCGCTCAGCAGCAACCAGGGCGCGGACGTGAGGCAGCCCGACCACAACCAGCCTGGAGGGTGTACTGATGCACGTGAAAGATCGGGGGGTCCTACCACCCCCAGCCCCGATGAGGACCCCCTCCTCGAACCAGAACCAAGAGAAGTACTGCCGATATCACAGGTTAGCCGGCCATGATACCGATGACTGTTGGGACCTGAAGAATGAGGTTGAGGGCCTGACATGGGCGATACAGCGAAGTTCGTCGCCCCATCACCCACCACACGCTGACTCAACAGGAGCTCCTAGCCGACTAACCCCCATGGCTAACCAAAGACTTCGCCGGGTCACGGAACCAAAGAAGAGGTTGGCGAGAGGCCCAGATCCGACTACTAAGATCGCCAGAGGGCGAAGACTGGCTCCATTCCGCCCAAGCCCCAGGAAGAGTTCACCTTTTCAGAAGCCGACACCGCCCACGCCCGCCATCCCCACCACGACGCCCTTGTTATCAGCATGGTCCTCAACGGTACGCATATCCACTGGACACTCATTGATAATGGGAGTGGGGTCAACTTGTTGTACCACCGGACCGTGCTCCACATGGGCCTCAACGAGTGGCACCTTAGCCTGTGCCCCCTTGGCCCTGTGGTGGGAGTGACCGATCATGCAACCGACCCCGTTGGGCAAATATCGATGTTGGTGGAGTTAGGGAAGAAGCCATGCGTACGGGCTGTCATGGCCACCTTCATCGTGGTAGACCTCCCAAGCAATTATAACGCCCTCTTAGGTCGGCCCCTTCTATACGAGCTCAGAACCTTGACCTCCATCTACCACTACACTATGAAGTTCCCCACTCCAGCAGGTATAGCAATAGTCCGGGGAGACCAGTCTGCAGCTCGCTGATGCGATGTCACTCAACCGCTGTCCGCGAACGGCCTGGGGGGCTGACCGTCGCCATGGCCGAGCTCGATGACCCTCGTAGCCGACCTGAGAACCGAAGTGCACAGCCGATGGAAGAACTGGACACCGTCGAGGTCGACGCCGAGCACCCGGAAAGGGTCCTGAGGATCAAGAAAGGCCTCACTGAGCCCACGCACTCCAACTTGATTGAGTTTCTCCGCGGAAGCTCTGACGTCTTCGCCTGGGAGCCTTCTCACATGGTCGGCATACCTACATCCGTAGCTTGTCACGGGCTAAATATTGACCCCGCGGTAAGACCTCGGCAACAGCGACGGCGTCCGCTGAACCAGGAGCGCTATGAGGCCCTGGCGAAGGAGGTGGATAACCCACTTCAAATTGGGTTCATCAGGAAAGCCAAGTACCCCACCTGGGTTGCGAACCCAGTCCTCGTGAAGAAGAACAAATGTAGCTGGAGAGTCTGTATAGATTTCACCGACCTCAACAAGGCCAGCCCGAAGGACTCATTTCCCCCGCCCCGAATAGATCAGATGGTGGACGCCACGGCGAGGCATGAGCTCCTCAGTATGATGGACGCCTACTCGGGCTACAACCAGATTCCCATGCACCCCCCAGATCAGGACCACACAGCCTTCATAACTGATCGCGGCCTCTACTGTGATCAGGTTATGTCCTTCGGGTTGAAGAATGCTGGGGCAACCTACCAGGGCCTGGTCAACAAGATGTTCGCCTCCCAGATCGGGATTACCATGGAAGTGTACGTTGACGACATGCTGGTGAAGAGTATGAGGGCAGCTGACCACATCCAGCACCTGGGGAGCATGTTCCAGGTCCTGAGGGAGTATCGGATAAAGCTGAACCCGGCAAAATGTGCTTTCGGTGTTGAGTCCGGAAAATTCCTCGACTACGTGGTGAGCTCAAGAGGCATTGAGGCGAACCCCGAGAAGATTCGGGCCGTGCTAGACCTGAGACCTCCCACCAGGGTTAAAGAGGTCCAGGGTCTCACGGGCTAGATCGCGGCCCTGAACCGATTTGTGTCCAAGGCCACGACAGGTGCCGTCCCTTTCTCGAGGCCCTGAAGAAAGGGAAGGACTTCGGATGGACCCCCGAGTGTCAGGAAGCTTTCAAGGAGCTCAAGAGACACCTGGCCCAACCTCATGTCCTGTCGAAGCCCAAGCCAGAAGATGTCTTCTCCATTTACCTCGCCGTCTCCGAACATGCCGTGAGTTCAGTCCTTACTCGTGTCGAGTGGGACATCCAGTACCCGGTCTATTACACGAGCTAGTACTTCGTTGACCCTCAGAAGCGTTACACGCCGATGGGGAAGTTAGCCCTAGCGCTCGTCACCAGTTCCAGGAAGCTTCGATCTTACTTCCTCGAGCACCCCATCGAAGTGGTGACTAATTAGTAATTACCCCTTGCGGCAGGTGCTCTAGAAGCCGGACTCATCAGGTCGGCAAGTCAAGTGGGCGGTGGAGCTCAGACAGTTTGACATCTCCTACCGACCCTGGCTAGCGGTCAAGGGTCAGTCCCTGGCAGATTTCATAGCCGATTTCAGTCCCCCATTGGCGAGTTCCAGTACCAAAGTCGAGCTCTGGACGCTCTATGTAGACTGCTCGTCGACGGACGTACACTCCGGAGCTGGGCTCGTGCTTCTGAGTCCCTCCTTGGAATCTTTCTGTCAGTCCCTGCGGTTCTCGTTTCCGGCCTCCAACAACGAAGCTAAGTACGCCCGGGCAATGGGTGTCTCCCACCTCCAAGTCCGAAGCGACTCCCAGCTCGTCGTCGTCAACCAACTCGACGGTACCTACCTTGCTAAGGACGAGCGGATGACCAGCTACGCCAACCTTGCTGCCACCGAAATGGAGAATTTCGAGGAGGTCATCCTCCGACAGATCCCCCGGACTCACAACAACCTGGCTGACGCCCTGGCACGCCTCGCTACCAGTGAAGGGATAGAGGAGCTGGAGTTTGTACCAATCAACCGACTGATGAGGTCGGCCATAACCCAGCACTCCCATGTGGCGACCGTAGACCTAGGCCCCCCTTCATGGATGGATGAAATTTTCTCTTTTTTGAAGAATTGTAGGGCCCCAGAGGACCCCAGGCTGGCCAGACAGTTGCGGATCAAGGCTGCTCACTACACTACCATCGACAACACGCTCTACAAACGTAGCTTCTCAGGCCCTCTGTTACGGTGCTTGACCGAAAGAGAAGTGGCCTTTTTACTTGACGAGGTCCACTCCGGAACATGTGGAAACCACTCTGGTGGTCAAGCCCTGGCACGCAAGGTCCTGAGGCAAGGTTACTTCTGCCCAACCCTCAAGAAAGATTCTATCGCTTACGTCAGGCGCTGCGACAAGTGCCAGCGCCATGCCCAGGTCGGTGGGGCCCCTCTAGCTGAACTAACTCATGTGCTCAGTCCATGGCCCTTTTGCAAATGGGGAATTGACCTCATTAGACCTATGCCAACCGGTCGCGGAGGAGTGAAATATGCGATAGTTGCTGTGGACTACTTCACCAAGTGGGCGGAGGCCGAGGCCCTGTCTCGGATTATAGAACAGAAGACAACTGATTTCGTTTGGAGGGCAATCATATGCCGATTAAGAATACCCAAGTCCATTGTAACCGATAATGGCCGGCAATTCGACAACCGTCGGTTGAGGTCCTTCTGCGAGGACTTGGGAATCAAGAAGCACTACTCCACTCCGAACCACCCCCAGTCCAACGGCCAGGTGGAAGCCGTGAACAAGATCATCAAGCACACGCTCAAGACTCTATTGGAAGAACTGAAGGGAGGATGGGCTGATGAACTCCCGGCTATCATATAGTCCTACCGGACAACATGCAGGACCAGTACGGGGGAAACCCCCTTCGCATTGGCATATGGGGTCGACGCTATAATACCGGTTGAGGTCGAGCTACCCTCCATCCGTACTCGGTACTTCTCCGAGCATGCGATTGACAAGGCACTGATGCTCGAGGTCGACTTACTGGAGGAGAAACGAATGAACGCCGACCTACGGACTGAGCTATACAAACTCCGCAGTGCCCGGTACTTCAACCAGAAGGTCAAGAAGTGAAGCTTCCAGGTCGGCGACTTAGTACTCATAAAGGTCTTCCTCGCTACCCGAGATCAGGCCGCAGGAGCCCTGGCCGAGAAGTGAGAGGGACCCTTCGTAGTCCTCAGAGCCCTCTGCAATGGCTCTTATTGCCTCGGGACGACTGAAGGAGTCGAGCTCCCCCACCCCTGGAACATTGAACACTTGAAAAAATATTTCCAGTAGCTATCGAGTTGTAAATGTTGTAAATCAGTTGTAATATATACTCCTAGCAATGAATGAAAATTTTTATTTGCACTCGGTTGTTCTATTGTCCAGTTATTAGATCTATTTAGGTCCACCCCGGTGGACCCCCCAAAGGTAACCGGCCTACGAGGTCCGACCTGGGGACAGATCCACCAGGGTGGCATCTCATCAAATAAATAAATAGGTCCACCACAGTGGACCCACCCCCAATATAGCTGAGCTACGAGGTACGTACTGGGGACAGATCCACCACGGTGGCATCCGCACGTTAAGCAAATTATTAAACGGTTCTGGGTTCTCTTAGTCGGTCGATCTGGAACCATATTAGCCTAAACGAGCTGACTACTCGAATAATTTATAACGAAAAATAAAGTGAGTTCGAATCTCAGGTACTCTTGGACCCGTTATTTAAATGAGGCCGAATTTACAAGGTACACAATTTGGGTACGATCCACAAGGGCGTAAATCCAAGTACGTGTTAAAATTGTTAAGTTCTAGTTCTTATTCCTATGACCCCAGCGTGGGGACGACCTAGTGAAGCGAGCCGACTTCGAGTACGGTTGTATAAAATTGCACGATGAACTGAAATAAGAAAGGAAGAGCTGAACTGAAAGGAATTGCATTTGAATTAAAAGAACATAATATCACAATCAAAACCCAGCTCGGAACAGCCGAACTGGGCTATGTCTAATAGATGAACAAAAAAAAAACAAAACAAAACAAAACGACAAGGCCCGATCATTGGCGGCCCTCAGCTCCCTTCTCCGGCATTCGCATTACTCTTCCTGAGCCGCCGACTTCCTCAACCAGGAACTCCGATGTCCCGGCCAGCCACTTCTCAACAATATCGCCATGACGCCCTCCGCCAGGCGTTGACAAAGGCCGAAGTTGAGCTCGGAGTTATACTCCTCGACCTCTTGAACTCTTCGATTATCTCCTTCGCGCGCCCGGCCGACCGGATCGGGACTCTTGAGAGCGATGAGCTCACCGGAGGGACTCCACCTCAGCAGCGTGGACCTTATTGGTGTCCTCAGCCTCCTGGGCCCTTTCCTTTGACCTGGGCCTCTTCGCCTGGCCTGGCCTCCCTGTGCTCGCTTTGGCCCAAAGAAGGGCGCGCGTCGCTCCGCCAGGTTAGTCCTCGCCTCTGGATCGCCGCCGATCGCGCTCTCCGCCCGGAGCATATGGCACCATAGTTTCTGGCCGCGGTGAGCCACGCGGCGATCGCGTTGTCTTCCGGCTCAATATGCCCAAGTAGTGCTCCTGGTCGAGGTCCACGATCGACCCGTGGCGATCAAACGCAATCCACCGGCTCGGTAATGGATGGGCCCGCGTTGTGTGGAGTGAGAGTTGGCTCAAAAGAAGTCTGCAGCAGCCGCTGGCCCACCCCTTCGAGGCGGCGAACTCGGCCTCCTTCGCCGAGTAGTGCCCAAGTAGGGGAGGTCAACACGAGCCTCATCAACATCCGCCTCTAGCGTACTGGGACGGTTTTGGACCGATCATAAGGCCCTTCCCAACCCCATGTTTGGGGGCAACTGACCGGCCGGGCGAGCCCGAAGGACAAGGCTCGGGCTTGCTTCGAGGTCCTGGTGAGGCTCAAGACGCGCTTCTCTTCACCGGAGGCTAGGAGGTTTGACCCACTCGCATCGCCGGATGGGATGAGGATTGAGCCGCGAGGTCGTAAAAGGTCGCTTAGTATGTAAACGAACGAGGCTCGGTAAATAATGGTTCAAAGACACCGGATGGGTTACCTGAAGTGGAAGAGGATCGTTGAGGGCGAGCTCGCGAAAGGCGGGCGTTGAACAAATTCTCCTCGGAGAGTAGGGTGCGCCAGTCCCGGTCATGGACCGACCTTGCTATCATTGCGCGTTCAGTCTAGCCCTCGAGCGGCCTGACCTCCTTGTAGTCTGCAAAGAAAAAAGGGGTTGGTTCAGTGCGAAATAAAATAACAATTGAGGTTGGAAAAATGCTTACCGAGGTCGTGATAGTTCACGGGGATCGCGACCTCCCCCTCCCTGTCGTCCTGGCTCACCAGGCACCCCTCCGCCAGTTCTGCTTCCAGCTCTTGACCAAGTCCGGAAGCCGGGTGACGAAGGCACCCCCCGAGTTATGCCGAACTGAGCAGGAGTACCAGCCCGAGTGCTGCCCGTCCGACTTAAAGGTGTACAGGTGATTGAACTCCAACACCGTCAACCCCCCGAGTCCTGCCATATGCCACAGCATCAGCATCCCCAGGACGGTCTTCCATGTGCTGGGGGTGAGTTGGGTAGGTGCCACACCCCATGCACCTAGAAATTCCTTTACGACCCTGGGGAACGGCAGTCTCACCCCGAACTCGAGCATGGCCTGATTCACAGCCACGCGCCCTGCGGACGGGTAATCAGCCCGCTCGTCTGCCTCAGGTACTATGAACCTCACCCGGGGCGAGACCTGCATCGGGAATGCCACGAGCTCAAGAATTCTCGGGCCACCGCCGACGGGACCGAAAAGCAGCCCACGGCCGAGATGTCGCGCCTGGCCGACTTCTTCCTCCTCCTGAGGAAGGTCGGCGGGGATGAGACCGGCTCGGACGGGAAGGAGGTGCCCACCCCGGACGCCAGCTCGGCAGACTCCGCCGTAGCCCTGACAGTTTGCAGGGATATGGCCTCCAAGATCTCCTCAACGCTGGGGGAGTTCTCCCGGTGCGAAGAGGATGAGGGTCCTGGAGATTGGTTCCCCATGTCGTAGTCGTACACTTCCTCTGAGTTCGACGACATTTTGGAAATTTACAAAGTCTCTAGTGCGGAATCTACCTAAAGATTAGGACGTTGACGAACTGAAGGCTAGTACGGTTCCGAACTGGGCTTGAGCTCGAGAGTGAATTTTTCACAAGTTGAGAGAGCGGAGAAATGGAAATCAAAGAAATGAGGGGGTATATATAGGCAAAGGCAGTGCAAGTTGAAAAGATGTGACCTCCCCCAACGGTCGGCCGACACGTGTTCCGGGTTCACACCCACGTGCCACGCGTGTGCCAGCCCAGGACGGTAAAGCGTCAACCTCGACCTAGGTCGGCATTCACGTTGGGGACAATTGTTGGCACCCTAGTGACATGGCACAGACTCAGCCCAGGTCCTCCGCACGGTATGGACCCCCCGCTGACGTGTAGGGGCACCAAGTCGGCTGATGACGTGGCTAGTGTCCTAGTTCGGATTGACACCGGAATTTACCTCACTAGGAGAATAGGTGGTGGGTCCCAGTCCAGCTCGGATGGGCCTGCTTAACTCTGCCAAATGCCCAGGTCGGCCGAACCATGGAGAGCTGTTCCATCATTACAGTTTGACAGATGATCCAAGGTCAGCTCGGCTATGTTGTGTGACTAGTCCCGCTCGCTACAATAGCCGACAACAAGGACGATCCACCTATCATCTGACACCCTGACACTACCTGCAACCGACAGAGCATCTTTTCCCCATTAATGCATGGGCGACTGCTTACAAGTTCCGAGGTCAACACTTTAAATGCGTGACGGCTTGCAGGTGGAACAGGTGCAATCATCATGTCTTCTCTAGCACCGGTACAGCCGCCTCATGATGACCTACTACTCTCTCCTACATTTTGCACTATAAATAGAACACTTAGTGATCATTTGGACACAGAAAAATCCTCTGTAATCAAGGGCTAGCTCGAGCTCGAACATAAATACTTATTTACATTCTTTACTTCTTCAGTTACTGCTAATTAGGTCCTAACACTCACCTCAGTTGATATTTAATTAGTCCTTACTGATTTCGGCATCAACATGGGTGATTATATTACTACCTCAAAAAATAATTATTGCGCCACAAATTTAAATCTTCTAATTATTGCCTACACTAGACATAGATAAATAAATAAAGGGGTCGGCGGGGGGAAGAAGAAAAAAATCCGGCGACAAAAGAATCTGTTGGAATAAATTGTTATCAGAAATTGCAGCAGAAAAAGCTACCACTGGCAGCTTTTTCCCAACATTTTTTTTCCAACAGTGTTGTAAGTGTTCTCCCTGCACCGGCCGAACACCATCCATGGTATTTGGTCGATGTAGACCGAACACCCTTAAAAAATGGTAAAATTGAAATAAATTTGATGGGGGTGTACTAAATAAAATATGTTGATGAGGGTGTTAGCGGATAAATTTTAATGTATTTTTATAAGTAGGAAAAGAGATAATTGGAGTTGGATAATGGAGATTTAATGAGTGGAGGAATATATGGATGTGATTTGTTTGACCAAATTTAAATTTAAAAAAGAATGAATTAAAATATATTTTAATATATATGGAACAATTAGCCTCTTGTCCCTCTAATTTTATCATCCACACACTACAAATCTCTGTTTATTTTATCTTTTCTTGGCCCCTCATTCTCTCTCTCCTAGTCTCCTTTAAATCGACAGACCTTTCCATGGAGAAAAGAATTTACCAAGTTTTGCTTTATTTTTTTTATTTTTTTATTTTTTCTGTAAAAATTATTTTGTACATCACAAAAATATGATTGAAGATTAAACACGAGAATAATTAAATTGTTAAACAATTGACCGTAAAACATGATATTGAAAAATGTTTGATATATATATATATATATATATATATATATATATATATATAGACATTTGGAAAAGAAGCGATAGATCTGATTTTTTCTTGATAAATGTAAAACTAAAGCAGTTCATTATTTATTAATTAGCAAAAATTTGGAGAATTGTAGTGGCCACGCTTCCGAGGAAAATTAAAGCGGAGTGCGAATTTGCTGAAGAGTAAGAATGTGTTAGCATGAAATCCAAAACGCATTTTAATGCATTTTTTTCAAATTTTAAATTTGGTCAAATAAATCACATCCATATATCTCATAACTCATTAAGAGCTTGCTTGATTGGGTGTAAAATTGATATGTGCGGTATTTCGTGTAAAATGTATGGCTAATATTGTATTGGAAAATGTGTGTGTGGTTGAAAATAGAATAGAGAAAAGTGTTGAATTGGTTTTATACCCAATCAAATAAGCTCTAAATCTCCACCATTCAACTCCACTCATTCTCTCTCTTCTTACTCATAAAAATACATTAAACCTCATCCGCTAACACCTC
Source organism: Jasminum sambac (assembly GCA_018223645.1). Classification (NCBI taxonomy): domain Eukaryota; kingdom Viridiplantae; phylum Streptophyta; class Magnoliopsida; order Lamiales; family Oleaceae; genus Jasminum; species Jasminum sambac. The sequence goes on along the minus strand of CP073645.1, from coordinate 28,085,262 downwards.
TAAAATATGTGCAAGGAAGAACGGAAAGATGGATATGAGAAAAGACGGAGATGAGAAGGATAATATCTGGAAGGAATTGAATTGTATGTGATTGCGGTGGAGACACAATGAGAAAAGGAGCATGTGGGTTGTTAACGTAAATTATAGCTAAATGTGTGTAATAGGAGTGGTGTTTTCAGGGGAAAAAAATGGATAAAGCTAGACATTCATAATGATTGTCATAATAGGTGATATATTCAAGGTGAATATCTTATTTTATCTTTAATGATTATTTAATATTGTATAAAAATAAAAAAAATAAGGGTAACACAATTATTTTACTTGATTGTGTTACTCTATATGTAATTCTCTATGTCCTTGTAGCATCACCAAAAAATATATTTTTAACTGATTGGAAATATCATGTGTTGCACTAAATTTCGGGTGAGGTGGCAATATAGTTTGCCTAATAATTTTCTTCTTATTCATATTTACTAATTTATCAATTGTCATTTAAGAAAATAATCATTAACCAACAAAATCAAGCACAAATGTCTTGTTGTATTATTATTATGAATGATTGCTAATTTTTCTCATCGATCATCAATGTTACCGTAAAGTTTGAATACACTTCACACATTTCTCATGGTATATTAATTAAATTAATATATGCTATAAAATCGAGATTTAACACCTTGAAAAAGATAAAATTAAAAGTTTTAAAAAAATTGAGATTTAATGGCTTAAATGATTCCCGTGCGTCGCATAGGATTGATACATTGTCTACTTTCGTAATTTCATGAATATAAGCACCATGGCTCTTTCCGGCAAGATGCATCTATATGATAATAATACAATATATTGATGTAGTTAAATCTTTATGACTTATCAGAGCTATTTTGTTTGAAGATATTTTATAATTATAATCGATGTAAATAATAATAATCAATTGAGACATTATTTTTGATAGAATTTTACTGCCTAAATTACATCTTTGAAAAATACAATTCTAATTTAAACTAAAAGCTTAAAATTCATATGTATACAGGAGGCTTAGAAGTCATATAGATACTAGGATTCCATCTCCGATATTATTCAATTACATATTAACTTATTGATCTTAATAATTTGCTATTATTTAATTTCATGTCAATTCCTTCAACCTCCGCATAAATTCTTTCAATCTATAATGGACACACTTAATTCTCTCTCCTAAATAAATATTAATGTCTTGTTCTATACATATTAAATTTGAGTTACCGAAGTTATATGTTAGATATGTGGTTAAAAATTAAAAGAATATATATTAAAAAAATATAAAGTAATTGTATAAGTGATTAAAAATGACGAAAAAAAAGTTAGCAAAATTTAACGTGTATAGAACAAGGCCTAAGAATCCTAACTATTTTAAATTATTCATTTTATACACATTCTTATCAATTTAGATTTTATTTAATTTTTAAAAATCATCAATTAAGTCATCTATTTTAATTGTTAATCATATATATTTCTTTATGCATCCATCCAAATTAAGTTGTCTATCTTTTGGGAGAATTGGACAATTTTTCTGACTAATTCGCAGTTTTTCTTGTTAAAACAGTTATCCGATGTGGTTTTCAAAACACAGATAAATAGTTTAAGTGTTTATTCTTTTGTTTTGGAAGAGGTAATGCTCTCTTGCACACTACGTGTGCAGGATAGCATGCGCAAATGCCTGATGTGGCAGCCCATGAACGCACCACATCGATGACATGTGGGCGCCACGTCAAGTGTGTGCATGCTATCTTGCACACAGTGTGCAAGAGAGCATGCGCCGGTTTTTGAGTTAATATTAGAAGAAAACACTTGATTGTAACCTTAATAAATCAACGATTAACAAATGAAATTTTGAAAATTTTATTGTACACGAATGATTCCCTACCCACATATGAGTAGGGATTAACAAAAAAACACTCTTTGTTTTCCAAATGAAACCACATATAATTTCACATAGAACCCGCAGGTGCTCCAATGCCCAATGTTCATAAGTGGACAAATTTCCGACACGTATTCCCCCACAATGGCATGGGATAAGAGGGACATGTGCCCCAATATGCCCACTTACAAACATTTTACCATACCTACAAATAGACATTAGAGCAAGATTACATAGAAACCACAGGGATTGAGTTTCTCAGCCTGGGTATTAATTTCTATACGCAATTTACACGACACGTTGGTTGTATTGTAAATAGCATATTTTATATTTGTTGACCCAAGAGAAGCGCGACTCACGGTATTTTACAATAAAAATAAATGAGTTTTGGTTTCGTGTCGATCTAACTTTCTAAACTTTTTAACTGAGACAGGTCAAAGGTAAAAACGCAATACTAATTCAAACAGTCAAAAAATCATGTCCTATAAAGTACAACAAAAAACAAACTCAGAGGAAATTATGAGCAAGAACTACCAGTAAGTACATAACATAGGAAATGATAAGAAGCTAAAAAGGACCAAGACTATCGGCTGACATGAAGCTTACATTCATGCTAGAATTTTGATCGTGAAACGATTCCATCCTTGAATCTAGAATAGAAAGCTGTGATTTAACCCATGCTGGATTGTACCTGCTATCCACCCACAATGCCTCACCCGTATCTTTGTGCTTGAAGTCTGGGTAGTTGGGGCTTCTCTGTAATCACAAATACATCATTCAATGCAAATGAAAACACAAAATGAACAATGTAAGCATTTGCACAGCAGTCAAGCATAAAAAATATATATCATATGCCATTAACTTCTGGATAAATCAAACAAAAGCTAAATAATCTTGGCTGTCGGCATAGCTATTGAGCAATCATGATAGACATAAATCCTAACAGATGAGTAATAATAATCCTGAGGAAGTAAGAAAACTAATGGAAGGAGTTCTACTAACTTTCAAAACTCACAGCTACCTAATCAGTCTGTGTCTTAAGTTTCTTGCAATTGCATTCTAAGAAACATCTGCTCAACTGAATCATCACCAGATCACAAATTTTAAAAAACCTTTTTCATGACAGTATTTCATACTACTAGAAATGTAACTTTTGTGTTTCTCCTTGCATGTGATGCATACATCTTAGTGCGGTGTGCCAAATTCACCTAAAAATACATGGCAACTCCATTTCTATACATATATCATGATTTTGGTACTTCTCAAAACACTGTGAGCATCAAGAGGGCTCCATTATCTACGCCTCTAATACCCAAAGATGTCTTTCATCAATAAACGTGTTTTGGGGTTTTCAAATTAAGAGCTTGTTTCACACGTTTTGAGAAGAAAACGATATTTTTTAGAAGTGTGGTTAAAAATGAACGAAATATCATGAAAAACTTAAGAAACCCTTTATTTTTCCTTTTTTCCGGGGAGGGGAGGGGAGGGGGGGTGTTTTGGGGGAGAGTATGTGGTTGAAAATAAGTATTATAAAAAGTGATTTTCATTTAAGATTTGTCAAACAAGCTCTTAAGCATTTAGTCATGACTCATCACCTTGCATAGTTTGTTGTCAATGCTAAGTTATAAAATCTTGTGAAACTGCTATTCTTTATCCCTCTTGGTCTTGGGAGCTAAGAGTATGCATAGAATGCAAGAAATGAATTCCTCTTCATCCCCTCAAGTAAATCTGGCCCCTTCATTATGTTCTCCAACATTTACCTGTATATTGGTCACATACCATTCATCTTCTGCAAAGTTCACAGATATCCTCTGAGAACATTTAGTGGAGCTGTTTGTGAAGTCAATAGCACCTAAGAGGCTCAAACATCAAGACACCTTCACACTATCAATTGAATTAACCTTCAGGCTTCAATGTTGCACGCCAAATTAGCAGACACCAAAAGTTGAAGATTTTACGAGCAACAAAACAATAAATTTATTACCATGTTACTCTCCTTCTCCAATAGCCTGTCAGTTTGCTGGTCGAGCAACTGTCCATGTTCAGGAGAAGGAAATCCCTCTCATTAATCACTTCTCGAGTAAGTTCGACTGATGAATTTATGCAATCGACCATAATGTTTGGAGCTGTTCCCACCAATCATAAATCCTCTTGTTACTCTAAATAAAAGGATTCCTATAATCTGCCTGTGATAAGAAAAAAGAAAAATTCTCACGTTTTGTATGTAATCAAGGAGATCTCCTATTACGGGTTCTTCAAAACCTGGCCACTCTATCTTGAACTTAAGCGTTCGTCTTTCTAACAGCCAGAGTTGATGGTGCCAAAAATGCTTTACCTATATGCTAAAGCCCATAGGTCCCCATCCATGGTCATCTTCTTTGTCTGAGGATAAAAAGTAAATAGGGTTGGTGTGACTGTGTGTGACTGCTTTTATCTTGGAGGCATCATTGTCGTGTGTCATTGTTGGCACTGTGCTAGTAGGCTTTTGTTGTGCTGAATTGTGAACATTGTGTTCCAAGAGATGGTTCTGTTTAAGCAGGTCATCGAATAGAGCCCACCTATCAAGTTGATGGGCTTTAAACAAGACCTTGAGTCAAATCTCTAGCTGGTAGATGTTGTGCTCTTCACTCACCGCACTGCCATAAAAATTCATTACGATAAAAACCTATCAATTCAATTCATTGCGCCTTTCATATCATCTGGTTGCTTACCACTACCAGCCCATGTTAAATCCTAGTTCTAGAACTAACTGGGTGCAACACCAAAAGTTTGGACTTGAGAGAAACAAGAAATATTTTTACTTCAATGGTGGATGAAATAATTGAATATGTATAATTTACTTATCTACAAAACATGGACATCATTTCTCATATAGGCATAACCATAGAGGAATCAGTAGTACTAAAATCATGATAACCCCTAAAACAGGAATTAAACTTCACATCCGGATATCAGAACTTCTCCATGCGTGTGAATCTAAAACACAGTATGACAAAAAGAAGTGTGACGCGTCATGTTAATTCTCATCTGCAGAGACGAAGTGCCATTGAAATTGTATGAAAAGTTTCAGCAAGAAGGAAATACAGACATTAAGAGATTACCTTGTTTTTCCTATTATCCCACCATTCTAGTGGATTAGCAAAAAAAGCCTGCCATAGTTCTTCTATGGAACCCGTAGAATTTGCGGGATAATTGTTTTGCTTCCTGCCTGCAAGGTAATAAGAAAAAAATTTTGAGACATCCAAAGAAAATTTTTGCAACAGCACAAAAATATGCAAAGAGAAGGGTAGAGGAAGATAATTGCCTGGTGTTGAGGAAGTAGAGTCACCATTATACAATGAAACTGGGGAGAGGTCCCTTTGTACGAAATGTAGTTGCTGAACAACTACCTACCAAATATCACAGAAGATTGTATAAATGAGATCATCGACAATAATTCCCAGGAACTTGTAAATTAGAATGAATCCACAAACCTTGTAATAGGTCTGCTGTGTCTCATCTCCATTTTTAACAGTATCAGAGAGCAAGCGACCTGAGACGTAGATCTGTTGACCTTTCTCTACATGCTCAGAAGCAATATGCGCAATCTCATCCCAGAATGTCAAGTTAATCCTGAAAATATCAACAACATACATAGCCATTAATAGTGAAGTTGTCAGCTGGAATATGCTTTACATGAGCAGCAAAACCAAGAGTAGGAGGTAAATACCATTTGTTTTTTTTTTTTTTCTAAGAAGGTTTCATATATGATTAGAACTAAAGCATTTCTAATCAACTATTAGCTTAAATAACAGTGGATACTGCGAAAACTGTGGAGAGCAATGACCAGTTCTTCTGAATATGTGGTTATTGAAGTTTGAGTGTAACTAAATAATACAAGTTAATGATTAGTTAGAAATTGACCAGAAATTTAGAAAAGAAGAACGACGATTTACAATTTAAAATCAAATGAAGACGGAAATTTACCAAGCGGTATCTTTTTGCGATTGCTTGACGGCAAGACGAGACCAAGCTAAGACCTTCCCAGAAGGAAGATGCTTGATTTGCACAGGTGTCGCAACGATTCCGATGAGTTGTACGGAATTGCAAAGCTCCTTCTTCCACGGAATCTCAGTGGGCCTCGGGTATTGCGAATATTGCGGAACTGCAAACCGTTCGTACTCATAAACCCCATTGTTATTGCTTGCAGCAGTGTTGTTGTAGTCAAATGAGCATTTTATTCTGCCTACTGAACCTAATCGTTTAATTCCGTTTGAAACTGTAACAATGGATTGAGATTGAAAATGTTGGGAGACTGAGGGGAAATTCGAGATTGGGAAAGAGCAATTTCGGGTTGCAAGAGAGGGGTGTCGGGTTAGCATTATAGCTTGTTCTAATGCCATAGCTGTACTATGGGTATATACCAATAAACTGTTGACGCTCTGAAGCAGCAAAGAGATAGGGGTGGATCATTCTCCCCACGAATTTCTACACACAATCCAAAAATACTCACCTCTTTCAAAATGTCCCCATAATTTCTTTTTTTAAAAAAAAAAAAAAAAAAAGAAAAAGAAAAACCAAAAAACAAATAAAAAGAAGTCAGCGTCATTGCTGACAGCAAATGCCACTAAAAATAATAGCAAAAGAAGCTGTCTCAACATGCGCCAATTTTCGACAGCTGCTGCAATTTCCAATAGTAAATGCTGCGAAAATTATAGCAATTGACGGGGGAGAATCCCCCCACCCTCTTTGCTACTAAAAACGACAGCAAAAGTTGGCAGAGACTTTTTTTTTCATTTGTTCGGCCACACATAGCAAACAGCTTCAAAGCTATTCGGCCATTTATACCCGAACAAAACAATTTTGTTTTTTTTTAAGTAAATTTGGAGAAGGTGGATATTTTTAAATGTGTGTAGCAATTGGTGGGCGTAAATAGTCCCACCCGAGAGATAGATAGGAAAGATATCTAATTTTTTGGATAGTAAAAAATATTTGATTTTAATTGGGTTGGTTTGTCAGTGATACAAAATTTAGAGGAAATTATGTTAAACATTTCTTTTTCCTTTTTTGGTAAGATGTTAAACTTTTTTTGTAACTTTACATAATCTTAATCTTCCTCTTAATATTGACCAATTGTAATAAAGTTTTTTTTCTTCTACACACAAAAAAAAACAAAATAAATTGTTATTTGTCCTTCCATATGTGCATTTTCAACACCACTGTCTTCTACAATTATTCCACCTGATTCTTATAATCAATTTCCACCATCAATAATCAATATATTAGTAATTAATAAAGAGCGAAGTGGTGGTAAACTATAAAAGTTGACCACTTCTCCGTCTCTTCTTGGTTAATAAATTCTCTTTCCTTTATTTTATTTTTTCTTCTTTGTTTTTTTGGTGGTTGAAAGTGATTTTGTATCGTTGTAATGGGTAAAGTGAAGGTGATTAGTTGGGAGTTATTTTTTATTTTTTATTTTTTTTATCGAGAGACGTAGGGGCAAGGATCGGATTCGAACTTGGGATCTTCCCAATAAAAAGTTATCCACCACGTCAACCCTTTGATCTTGGCTGTTATTTTCAAGTTAGTGGTTAAATATTAAGGGTGTGTTTGATTGACGGGTTGCAAAAGAAAAGTAGGAAAACGTTTGCGTGGTAAACGAAATACCACCTACCCCCTTAAGAAAACGTTTTCATGCTTTTGGTGGAAATCGTGCTTAAAACGGTTGTACCTTGTAAAACCATTTCCTTTTACAACTTGCAATCAAACAGCGAAAGTGTAAAATATTTTACACGATTTGACATTTGCATGCAAAACCAATTCCAATCAAACACACCCTAAGTTTTCATAAACGTGAGTATAACTTAACTTTTGTGTCATTTACAAAACCCAAAACTATGGTCGACTTCATAATCCGTCAAGTTAGGATAATCAATTAGTCGTGCTAAAAGTTACACTCAAGGCATGACAATATATAAATTTTTACACATTTTTATCCATTTTAAAAAAAAATTGAATTTAGTCAAACCAATTACATCCACATATCCTGTAAGATTTACATGTACTACACAAATCTCCATAGTTCAACCTCACTCATTCTCTCATAAAAATCTAATTCTAACATGGGCAATAAGTACATTTAAATGTATTGGGTTTGAAAGTTTAAAAATAAAAAGGTTCAATTACACGAATCTTCTCCAACTCTTGGGTTGGATTTGCATATCATTGATGTCTTAATATATTTAGATCGGTATATGTAGATAGAAAAAAGTATAACATTTGTTTAATAAAAAAAACAATAATACTATTATTTCAATTTGTAATGTATTTTGGATATATCAATTTGCGTGCATCACGAGAGTGTTGACTCCATCATTTAACAAGATTATTTTTCATGTTCGGAAAAGGATAATTTCGGTTGATTGTGTCGTATGGTACCATCAATAAGAGTTAAGGACAATTATTTTCGCACGTGGGATGTTCATGAAATGTCAATGCTCAATCATGGACAGTTCTATATCGCAGTTTCAGGGGGTTACAAATCGTGTTGGTTTGAATATGTTGATATGCGATGAGGATGGAAACCTAACAAATATTACAACCAAATATATAAAGAGTTTTTTTCCAAAACTCGTGATACACTTCATAACACAATTACTTTCATTATCTCAATTCAAGCTATCATCGTTTCATTTTATTTTTGTCTTCAACACCGGCGCATCGCACAAGTGGCCAACTAGTTTAATATGAATAGAAAAGGATAGAGGTGTCAAAATGGGTGGGCGGACTCAATATCTAAAGACCCAACCGAAAAAAGCCCAGGGCGAAAATCAACTTGAACTCGGAATGAGCAGTCAACGAGCTACAACTTTACAGCCCATGGGCTAGTCCGGGCTACCTTCTCAATCCCATGGGCTAGCTTGTTTGCAGTGTCGGAGCCAGGATTTTGATCCAGTGCGGTCACAAATTCCTGGCAACAGAAGATGAAATATTTTTTAATAATAAAAATAAACACAAATATTGTATCTTACAGCAAAAATAACAAGGAAATATATCTAATAAATTTTTTATTTGTAATGTAAAACTTAGAGAAACTGCATTTTTTGAAGTCTCATTAAATTTTCTTTTAGATGTATGGTTGAACATTAGAGGAGATGCATTAAAACCATAAAAAGATATTATCAAATCAATGTGTGAGTGATTTGAAAAGAATAAGAGAAAAATAAATTTTATTTGATGAAATTTGATGCGAATATAATAAACCTTGAATTTCATATGTTCGATTTCTTTCAATTTCTACCGTCTAAAAAAGCATTAGTGGAGAATTAAGTATAATAAATTTTTAATTGGATCGATTACTAAGTGGATAAATGAGTTATGAGTTTGACTATTAATTATCTAGGCCCAAAAGAAAACAATGTTAAATTTAAAAAATTTTATTCAAAATTTTTAAATTATAAATAATTAATTAATGTAACTAAATTAATATGTATTATTTAAAATTTAAAAGCAAACGTGTCTAAATTGATAGAATTACATACATATTTGAAAACAAGAAGAAAATAGAGTAGACTTTTAAATCAGAAATATACATAATTGAATCTTTTTCCAATTGTAGAGTACTTCAATATAAGGTTTAAAGCAGCTTAGGTTGTAGTTGGGTGGCATGATATTTGAGTGGACTTTTAATCCGAGAAAAACGCCCAAGAAATTGAGAATAGGCCCAAATTCATCATCATCTTCACCCGATCACAAGCTTTCTTCCTAAATTCGTGACCAAATGCTCTTTCCTCAATTTCAGTGTAAAAGCTTAATTGATACTCTACCTTGATTTGTTCATTTCGCCTTAAAATTCTACTCACAAGCTCCAAAAATCTACAAACCCAAAAATAAAAATAAAAATGAATAGAATAGCAAATTTCATGCGGTCCATGGACCGCATGCTATATGCTTCGCCAAGTCTTGTTTGTCGAAAAAGATTAAAAAGTAAACAAATTGTAGAGAACACTATGGTATCCAGGTAAAGTTCTAGTGGTATTAGCATGATTTTGCATGATGTGATGTAATGATTAAAAAAAATGAATAAAGAACTTTTGTATGGGCATGAAATAGTTTAGGGAAGAATTTAAGGGAAGAGCATAAATTTTCAAAAATACCCTTAATCAAAATCACATTTTGCGGGCCCACCCCTACCCCCACCTCATAGCCCCCCGAATGCAAAGGTGGGAGGTGGGATGCCTCCCCAAATGTGATTTTGATTAAGGGTATTTTTGGAAATGTATGTCCTTTCCCTAAACATTTCCTGAACCATTTCCTATCCCTACAATTTTTGTTGAATAAATAGTTAACCAAAGTACAATTAGGAGTGGGCATCGGGTCGGTCAGGTCGGGCGAAGCCGACCCGATTTTAATCAATTTGTAAAAATGCAAACCGAAATCTACTTGACCCCAACTCAGGTCGGGTCGGTTACTGTGCAATTTTTTTTTTTTACTTTTAATTTTTTTCGGCAACCCGAAACCGACCCGAGCATTGCTCCAACCCGACCAGAGCCAATTTGGATTGGTTTGGGTCGGGTCGGATCGTCAATTTGCGGGTTATTTGCCCACCCGAGTACAATTGTGCATTCTTGCCCAAAAAAAAAAAAAAAGTACAAGTGTGCATATTAAAGGCTACAAAATTGCATAACATAATTTTGGACTGTAGCAACAAAGCACTAATCTTGATTCTTCAAGTACTTTGAACAAACAAAAGCTTTTTAGAATTAGAAATAGTGTTCAATCGATTGCCTATGTAAATATGTAATTTTCAATAGTAAATTTAGTATTAATTATTAAGTGTTCATTTTTATGTACTTAATTTATTCCACTTGAAAATAAGTAAACACGATTTGTCAATGTCTAAATTACGATTCTATAGTTAAATTGTACGAATAAAACACAATAGAAAAGTCACGAGAAAAAGGAAAATTCGTTTAACAGGCGGCTTGGCTAGAAACTCGGCCCAAATACAGGACCGAAACTCGATTCATGATGGGTTTCGGGTGAGTTATGGGCTGCCATACAAGTTTTTCGAGCGGACTCAATCCAACCCCAAAACCAAAATGAGTGGGCTAGATTGCTTGGTGGGTCAGTCTGGGCTCAAAGACACGGTCGGAGCCAGCCCATTTTGACACCACTAGAAAAGGATGGAAACATGGGCCGTTATCGGGCTCCTTCGTACACGGACCGGTCGGCCCGCTTAACTGGCAATCACATGTCTCGAGCAAGGTTCCCTAACCAAGCTAGTGTGGAGTGCACGCACCGCGTAAACGTTAGTCATTTTTGACCTTGGCTTGCTTTCTCTCTCCGCCCAGTGCCAGTGGTCTCCAACTCTCCATTCTCGAATCTGAGTTTCGAGCTTCAAAGAGAGCTGTCAAAATTCGATACGAAAATGCTCGGTCGTCTCGCCGCCCAGCGCCTCCGTGAGATCCGTCAATGCTTCCGCCAAATTCCCCAGGTCCTCCTCTATTCTTGTCATTTCTTATCTTTTCTTTTTTGGTTATTTTATTTTTCTTTAATTAAATTTTTTCCCCTACCATCATAAAATTAGTTTGGCGTGATTTACAGGCTTCCAGATCGTTCTCAACAGCTCTTAACTACGTAAGTTGTAGCACTTTCAATTTTCATTATTTTTGAAATTTTTTCGATGTTGATGAGGAATTTTTTTCGTTTTATTTTTTCTAATGCAGCATATTGATACTCCGGATAATAATCCGGAGCTTCCATGGGAATTCACGGATGCAAACAAAGAAAGGGTTAGTGACAATTCACCTATTGAGATCATCAAACAGCTCCAGACTTCCTTACAGTGACAACAATTTTCGTAATTACGCGTCATTTCCTGCCCAATCTGTTTACAAGATTTCATTCCTGCCCAATCTGTTTACATGATTTCATTCATAGTTTATGTCTTTGTCTTTTCATAGTTTATGTCTTTGTCTTTTAGGAGATAAACTCTCATTTCTCCATGGCTGACTAGGTTTTTGGGAATATTCAATCTCAGCTTGTTGACCTGGGCATTCTTTGGTATTTTTACATAGTCGTGGTTAAACTCAGATTTACACGTGCAATTACGGGTTAAACAGCTTGTTAAACATTTTTTCGTGTACTAAAACTGCTATACTGTTCTCCCTTTTCAGTTTTGTAGATTTCAGAAAACTGATTGAACATGAATTGAAGTACTTTGAACTAGTTAACATGCAGACGATTTTTCTTTTGGTTAATTCCTTTGACTAACCCTACCTCTCCTCCTAGGTCAGAATGCTTGGTAATCAGGAGAGTTTCCTGATCAGCACATGATTTGTAGATATCCAAGTTTTTGTTTTAGAAATAATCAGTGCTAAGGTTTCAAGGATTCTTATCTTTTAGTTGATATATACACAACCATAGGATAGCTTATTGTTCAGACATTCTCCATCATTGAATCTGAGATTAAGTTCATTGCTTATGCAATCTGAAACCTTCACAAACAATAAAAGTGTAGACAGCTCGAAAACTTCATATTTATCATAACGAATATGATGAAATCCATTGCTCATGAATCTGAAAGCTACACAGGCAAGTTTATGAAAGTGTAATCTCTGACTAAAAGTTTAGACAACATGAAAATGTCACTGCAAACATGATCTGTAACGGAAACATTTAAACCATTGTCATCATACCCTCATTACATGTTTTGTTTCATTATTTTTCATCATGAATCAATTGTGATCCTTCCCATTCTCCATCTATATAGGTAGATAAACATGAAACAGAAGAATGAATAAATCATTTTGGTTAATAAAGCCTATGTTTAGGTGAACTTCTTTTTCTTTTTTGCTTAAACTTCACCTCCACTGCCCGGTAAAACTCCAGCTTTATTTTAGAACATGAATTTGAAATCATTGCTCATTGTTACGCCACTACTTCAACTAAAAGTAACTGCTTAATTACTTTTAAGTTTACCAGACATGAGCAAAGCTATAACTCAAAAGGCCAATAATTCAATGTTTGGAAAATGTAAGGCAGAGTTGGAAGACCTTAATCGGCTTGATGCTCAAATTTGATGCATAATACTCACTAAGTCAAGGCATGTGTCTAGTGAATGAGGCTTGAGCTTCAGAAATGGTATTTAAAATGAGGCTTCTGGAGCTTTTTATGATAACCTTGGTTAAGGCATGATTCCAGCCATAAGCATCATATGAATTTTATAGATCATGTATTTGGTATGGACCTAATCTCCTTGGTATCTCCATGATAGAAAAACTACGTTCTAAGGTTTTTATTGAGCATACCACTTGTCATATTTTATGGAGGTGTCAGTGAAATCATCTTCAAACATTTTGCACAATACAGCTGTGATGCCACTGTGAGCTCATAAATTCAAATCTAGATTTAGATAGAGTCAGGAATCTTGTATTGAAATTCTTATATTTGGTTCTGCCTTCGGTCAACGAGTACAAATATTCTGTCATTCTTCTCAACTTGTTATTGAAAAAGTGTGACTTTCGGAAACTTTCAACTGGTAAGCAATTGTATTATAATTTTCAGTTAGTCAAATAATAATTTTGACAAAGAAACATTCATAAATATTGTAACATGAGAGAGTCTGAGTTGAATCATGCAAGTGAACTCTGAATTTGGTGGCTATTATGATAAATTTATCTTGGACCTCTTGGTATAATATATGGCTTGACTAATCTAACTGGAATGAGGTGTATAATAAAATAAATGTTTCCTAAAAATAATGGTAAAAATTAGAGTGAACTTTAAAAATCTATTACCTTGCTTTGTTAGTACCAAAAATGATTGTTACTAGATGTAATATGGACGATCAATGTCAAAAAGCAATCTGACAAATAAAATTCCTAATTCTCACCATCTTTTCACCCAAAATTTCTACAACATTCCTTAGTCAAAATTTGTATACCTTGGAAACCGTTATTTTGCATACAAGTTGATGTGAGGTTTGTCCAAGAGACCACCATCTATGGGATGCATGCATGAGGCAAAAAGATACTTTTTTTCATTTGGGGAAAACAATCTGCTGATCCATGGCACTGTATCTTTTGAGACTTTGACTGTTAAGGGTCACAAACTTTCGATGTTGTACAGGTTAAGGAAATAATATCTCACTATCCATCCAACTACAAACAATCTGCTGTCATTCCATTGCTGGACCTGGCACAACAGCAGCATGGAGGGTGGCTTCCTGTTTCAGCAATGAATGCCGTAAGCTCATATCTTTGTATACTGTTCCCTTTTCTTTTCTTCATTTGGTTTGTTTACATATGAAAATGGCATTTGTGTAGGTTATACGTGTGAAACCTTGATTCCTTGAATAAATTGACGCATAATCAACATTCTATTAGCATTTGAGTCATGAGTGCCTAAACTAGTCTTCTACTGTTTGTACGCTATGCTCTTTTTTTTTTATTACTAAACACATGTTGGAAATATTGTAGCCAGCGGCACACCTATACAATAGAATATCTTTATAATCTAGACATTAATTATTCCAAAGTTTGCTTCTGAATAATATTAAGCTATGCATACATTTTTACTGTTAATGAGAGCCTTCTACTTTTCATGCTTGTCAATTAATTTTCAACGACACTTCTCTCAAATATCAATTTTTTTCTTTAGAAGTAGTTGGACGAAACAAGCACTAGCCTGAACTCGTTAATATAAGATATTGAGCTAGTTTTCCCGTGACTACTCAATTTTTTGTAGTCTTGGCTTGTGGTGTTTAAAATAATTTTCTTCTCCAAGTTAACTTCTACTACCTCAATCCAAGTCAAACTTTAACATCAACTATGCTCAAAGTGAAACTTAATTTTTTAGGGGAAAAAGGAAAAAAGAAAGAAAGAAGTTTACCCTAACTCAAGCTTACTGTTGTGTGCTTTTTTTTTTTTTTGTTGGGTGGTTGGGGGGGGCGGGGATGGGATGCACAATGTCATGTCTAAAGTTCTCTTTTTGAAAAGTGGTGCCATATCTATTGCTTCTGTGCAGTATTTTCTGATGAATTACCAACTGTATATGTAACCATACGCTCACAGATTATCCTTTGATTGTGAAGGTTGCTAAGATTATTGAGGTTTCACCTATTCGTGTGTATGAGGTTGCAACATTCTATTCGATGTTCAACCGAGCAAAGGTGAGATAATCTATGCAGCACATATTGTGTTGCCTTATTGTTGGTACTTGAAGTTTAGCTTTGATGGTGAACGGCTCGATGCCATGCAGGTTGGCAAATACCATCTTTTGGTGTGTGGTACAACACCTTGCATGATACGTGGTTCTAGAGAAATTGAAGATGCATTGCTGAAACACCTCGGAGTAAAGCGCAATGGTCAATCTTTTATTACACAATCTTTTTGGTTTCTTCCTTGATCTC
Source organism: Jasminum sambac (assembly GCA_018223645.1). Lineage (NCBI taxonomy): Eukaryota > Viridiplantae > Streptophyta > Magnoliopsida > Lamiales > Oleaceae > Jasminum > Jasminum sambac. Next base: position 28,069,975 of record CP073645.1, on the reverse strand, counting down.
GTATGTTTTGAAATCTTATGATTCCCGAAACTTCTTTCTATTGGGATTTGTTGTTCATGTTTTGCAGAAGTAACTAAGGATGGCTTGTTTTCTGTCGGAGAAATGGAATGCATGGTTAGTCTTAAAAGCTCCATCTGCTAATCAGAAAGAATATTTTCCTGGCTGTCTTCCTATGTGCTTCTTTACTTCTCTGTGAGTTGGTCAACAATACTTGTACACGAATCCTCTTTGTATTTTTGCTTAGTGACAGATATTGTGGTAGATTAGTTATGTGCCATGAGCCACTTAAATAATTAACAGAATAATAGGTGGGGATGTTAGCCTCTTTCAAACAGTGGTAGGCTGTTGGCTGTAGCAGTAGGACTTGAGAAAGCTGAGCATAACGTTAACTTTACATTTATGTCCTGTCTTTAGTAAGGCAATTGAAGCCAGTAAGTGACACCTGTCAAGGGAGATGTAGCTTTCGTTTCTTGAAAAATTCGTTGAGATGCAATACGCTGTTCTCATAGAGGTGTGGCGAAACCACTGCAATTACTGACATAGAAAAGCTGCTTAAGAATCCAATGCAATATCATGGCTACTTGGTGTCAATTAGTATGGCATTGTAGATGCAGGTTGAGACACAGTTTTTGAATCATAAGAGTCACCTCTCTGTTTCTTTTCAGATGCCTTGTGGCTACATTTTTTACTTTGGCACGTTTAGGTATCAAAAACTAGGTTATAACGTGTTGTAGTCATTTAAATAGTTTTGCCTGAAGTCATGTTTTTATAAAATAAAATATATTATGACATGGACACTTGATTTTCTGTTGTGCTGGATAGGGATGTTGTGTAAATGCTCCAATGATTACAGTAGCCGACTATTCCAATGGATCTGAAGGATATACCTACAATTATTATGTAAGTACATGTTCTGCATAGCTTTTTTGTTGTCAAGCATATGTGCAATGATGTCGGAAGGCAGCGTCTTGAATTTAGAACTACAACTTTTGATTCTCAAATAATCTGAAGCCATTTAGGTGTATGGTGACTTTAAAGAAAGTCGATTATTATAGAAAGAAATTATAAGATCTGGTAGGAGTCAAAGACCTTAAAGTCATTGTACTTTGTCTAACGTTTCTGACATGTCGTGGAAGTTTATAATGTGTCTTAAATGCAATTGTATTTTTTACCAAATATATTTGACATGCCACTGAACCTAAGGGGTGATAGGTTAGCAATTTTATCACTTTTTTTTAGTGTTTTATCCATTTTTATCAATTCTTTCTTTTGGTCCAATCAATCACATCCACATATTTCGTGAAATCTTCTACAGTACTACACAAATCTCTACCATTCAAATGTACTTATTCTGTCTCCTCTTTTACATAAAAATTCATTAAAAAACCATAAAAAATTCAATCGTATCACCCACTCAAAGAAGTGATTGATGTGCTGCTAAACTATAAAAAACGCATCTCATGTGCCAGTCTATTAACGTGATTAACACTTGAATAAATAATTTCAGGGCCTGTTTGGTAGAGATATTTGACATGGAGAATGAGTGGTCAAAAAGTAAAAAAATCCCTAGAAAGTAACAAAATCCCATAGGATGTGTGGTTGAGGATGAGATTGAGGAAAATGATTTTTAGATGTATTCTCAGTAGGTAGTTAATAAATCCTTGTTTATTGAATGTTTAAAATGCTGATTTTGAAATGTCAGTTTATTCCAATCAACTTATATTTCCCGCATTTGATTCTTTTTTGAAATTTAATTTTTTCAAAAGCACCCTTACATTGAACTATTCAAAATTTTCATGCTCCCATGTCTCTCTCACCTGTTTCAGGAAGATCTCACTCCAAAGCGAGTTGTGGAGATTGTGGAGGCTTTGAGAAGAGGTGAAAAGCCACCGGTAATTCAACTAAGTTTAGCATGCTGAGTTTTCTGGATGTTATAACTATTGTTGAGTTTTCTGTATATTATTAAACCATCAAGTGATTTCTACAAATTTTGCATTTCAGCGTGGCACACAAAACCCGAAACGTATAAACTCTGGTCCCGAAGGTGGTAACACTTCACTGTTAAGCGAGCCCAAGGCTCCTCCATGCCGTGATCTGGATGCCTGCTGAGCAAGTTTTAACTTATTTTGCGTTGTCTTTAATAATGATGAAAAATCTGAAGCAACAGCCAATTGATTCTATTAAATTCTAAGATCCTTTGTTTTGTTGGGTTTCAGGTTACTGTTATTCGGTTCGAATGCATCGCGTGAAATTTGTTTACAGAATAAAACTTTTGCTTGCACTCGCAAATCTTGAGCATGCGTTACCAATAGAATCCTAATTTTCAATCTTTTAAGTTGTGACAAGTGCGAATCGGAAACAATGGTTAAGGTTTCCCTCACAACACTACATGACATGGCAGTGCCAAAATTTTCCTTTTCACACAAGGCATGTGATTGTCTCGCATTAGGATGAAACAGTTGGGGCAGAAAGGTA